>OX451737.1:1483490402-1484086098 GCA_948472305.1 Vicia faba
GGTTATTTTTTCCTTATTGCCCTATATATAAATTAAATTTTTCGGGGCGGTAGTAGCCAATTCTCATTCTCGTCAATAACTAATGAAAAATTATTAGGTGGCATAATTATCAATCCTTCTATAAATTATTAGCATGACATTGTAGAAATAACCTCTAAATTATAGAAATCAGATATGAGTAAAAGTAGCAGCAGTGGAAAACAAGTATTTTTGTTCACAATTTAAGTATTTATTAACATATTATATTATTTTTTTGACACATTAATAACTCTTAATACATTTTAAAAATAAACGTTCAAATAAGATTTATACACATTAAAATCACATTTAAATATTATTCAAATACATTTAATAACAAATTAAAATTAATTTTTAATAACATCTAAAATAAAATTAAACATATATTTATTAGCACATTATGTTTGTATCTTTTTATAATAATATTCAAACTAAAATGAATAATAACATCCAAATATATTTAACTCCTGAATTTGAATTATTTATTATTTTCAATTTAATTTTTTAATAACATTCAAATATATTTAAATATGATTAAAATATTTTGAAACCATTTAATGTAAATTATTTAAATGTGATCTTTTAAATGTAAAAGACTTAAAGAATAAAATATTGTCATTTTGTCGTATTGGGGCTCTTAGAACATTTTGGAAAGGAACATTGAAACAAAATTTCATACAATTTAAAATTTATTAATTCAAATTTAAAAATTAAAATTTCATATAAATTTCATAAAATTACATATTAAATATTTTTTAATGTGTTTGAATATTTTATCAAAAAATAAATAAAATGCAATAATGAATATACATATAAATTTTACTTTGAATTACATTAAAAATTAATTTTAATTTCAATATTTAACAGTAATTTTAATATAAACGACTTTTGTTTTTATAAAAATTATTGATTTATAAATATTAACAACTGACTTATATTATATTAATGCATAAATATAAATAAATGTTACAATCAATGATTAAACTTTAGACTCTTTTTATATATGAATTTTATTTGAACATTCATTCTCAAAATATAAAAATTATTAATATGTCAATACTAATAATAATAATAATAATAATAATAATAATAATAATAATAATAATAATAATAATAATAATAATAATATTTTAATAATTATTTAAATTAGGAAGTAAATAATCAAAGAGAAGGTAGCTTAGTTCGTCCAACAACCCATGGGTTCCTGGCTCTAACAATTTCGTGGTTCAAAGTTTTGTTTGTATATGTTGTGTTATTTTAGTTTTAATATGTGTTTAACTTTAAAATAATTGAAAATAAAAATAAAGAATAAATATAATTTAAAATTGTTTAAAATGAAAATAGAAAAAATAAGGATGTTTCTAGTGCAATTTGAATCGATTTTTAAATAAAAATTTATTTGATTAAAAAATAAGTTTATTTATAGTTCAGTTCAATTTTAGATAATTAATTAAAAAAATTGATTCAATCTATTTAATTTCATATCATTTAATTTGAATCTCTTTTTAGATATCTAAATTATAAATTATAATTTTATTAAGATTATAAAATGTTAATAAATAATAGATTTGATATAATATATTAAAAATATTATAAAATAAGAATGATAAATTATAATTAAAACAAATAAAATAATAAAATAAAATAAATTAAACAAAGTTAATAAATAATATTAACAAATAAATATTATTGAATAATAACTTAACTGATATTAAAAAAACTAAAATAAAAAAAACACGTCATTAACTTAGTTAGTACTAAAAATAAAATAAAACCTTGTTTTCTATTTTTTCTTCTCACTTTCTATATGAAATTTTAAAGGGAAATGTTTCATTTCTTTGACTCTATCTAGTTTTCTGACGGAATTAAACCTTGTTTGGTTCCTTAATTTCTGTTTCATTTTATGTCTCAATTTTTGTATTCACTCATTATGTTTCTTACTGTTTTGTAAATTTTGTGAATTTCAATAGATGCACAAAGCAGTTTGTAATTTCAAAACAGAAATCCACAAAAGAATGGACTTGAGATGCTTTGATGCAAAAGAATGGACATGTGATGCAAAAAAATTAAGAGTAGTTTGTAATATTATCCAAACTTCCCCCGTTTTGTACACTTTGTGAATTTCAACTAATGCATTCAAACACATTTTCTTGTCCAAGAGGTCATGGAGTATACAGAAGCAGAAGCAGCTTAACCAAGAGAGAGCCATGCACAATCAAGAATGGTAATCAATATATTGACTGGATGTGTTGTGATCTACCTGCTGCAGCAAATACAATGAGCACGACTTTAGATATTGCCATGAATGCTTGAATGCTTTATAGGTTGGGTTGTGATTTACAATTTGATCATAGTTGATTTGGATGATTGTTAATTAGGCTATGTGAAGTTTGAAATTTATTTGTTGGATGCAAAATAGTGTTAAAATGGGCTATTTGTCATATTTGTTATTGCTGAAATTAAAAAAAATTAGAATGTAAATGGATTTTTTAATGACAACTAACTATCAATTAATCGAACAAACTGATCCATTTTAACATATAAATTGATTAAATCGAACCCGATCAAACTGATAACCTTTCAGTCGGAATTAAGTCTAGTACTTGAATCCATAGTTTTAAACGGTTTGACATATTAGACCCGAGTCCAACCCTAACCGATCGGTGTCCCCCCCTAATCAGATTTATAAAGAGTCTAACCAATAAAATAAAATATTCAAATGACAAGTTAGAATCTAAATTTTTGTACGGTAGTAAAACGCAAATCACTAAATTAAAAGGGGGGTAAATTGCTATTAATTTTGATCTTACCGGTTGATCAGAACCTGAAAGTGGGCTGAAGAGATGACGTATGCTAGGCTTGAATTTGAGTAGAGTAGGGGGTGTACCTGTAAGGCACTCCGACGATCAAGTAAAAAAGGTGCAAAGAGATACAAGGATGGGATAAGGGTTTTTAGAGTGAATATTGGATATATGACCCTCACAAGTATGAGGGCTTATATAGTGCCCTTGGCGCTATGCCATTGGTTCTTATTTTTAGGTTTGGATATCAGGTTCCTCAAAAATAGGTAATTGCCAAGAACTAGCCATTGTGTTGGGCAGAGGTGCTCGTAACTAGCCGTTACAACGGACAAAGATGAGGAATAACCTATATGAGCGGACAAAAGTAGCCGCGGAGACCCTGATGGCCAGGACTCCTCAATTGACGAGTAGAAGAGATAAAGTGTCCTTTATCCTTCATGTTTTATTGGACCAAAGTCATTGAGCCGTCCTACATGCAGAAGTGGATTGGGCCCTGCTTAGCCACTGGGCCAGTCTAGAACATGAGCCCCCTAAGTCGTTTCTTCTAAGCATAGGAGTGATGACTTAGAGTCAGCCCGTGTGTCAAGGAGGCGAGAATGCTTTAGGCGTATTCGAGGTGCTCGAACGCGGCCTCATGTGATCGAAGTACGGGGAGTCGAATGGTCGACTGGGTTCTGAGAGATTGCGTGACATGCTTGCACAAGTCACGTGTTATCATTGATGTGTAATGATGGCAAGTCTATAGACTAGGACATAATGATGACAACCCCTAGGCTCCCTTAGGTGTGTGCCCGGTCACGTGCCAGCAAAGTTTCCTATAAATGGGAGAGAGGAAGTTTCATTTGCACTTTTTTTCTTGTTATCTTCTGCTCGTCCCCCCTAGTTCAGCAACGCACTGCCGTCCGCCACCGAAGTTCATGCTCGCTTGTCGTTGATCCTTCCTGACCAAGTAAATTTCTTTATTTTCCCTTATTTCTGCGAATTTCGTTTATGTTATAGGCTAGTTTTTTTTTATTTCGCCTTTAGAGATGCATGCAGTTAGGATTAATTTAGCTTAGTGGGGGAATTTTCTGGCGGTTTGTTGGCGTCTGACGTTGGTTCTACCATATGAGGATGTCGGCTCCGCCGTGAATCTATTGCAGATATCCAACGTTTGGGCCGGTGGCGGCGAGTTGTGATGAGTTTTCCGGCAAAGTTGGACCGTTTCTAGGTTTCTGCCATGAACTTCATGAGTTTATGATAAATCCTAATTTGAATTTCAAAACCCAGTTGTTGTACCCCAAAATTTGCCCTCCCATATTCCTCAAGATTTGTCAAGAATGATCTTCAAATTGTTCAAGATTGATCAAGAGGTTGCACAGTCAAACCACTTCCTAAGACAACTGAAATTAGGGTTTTGGTTCTTCCAAGGAATTTGGGGTTTTCAATGGTTCAATCAAGTCTCATAGGCCTATATGCATCCTCAAGTACCTGCATGCCAAGTTTCAAAATTCACAATGCCAATTTGCACAGTCAAAAGCTCCATTTGATCCACAGTCAACTGCAAGGGCAAAATGGTCATTTCACAGTCAAAAGTCAGAATTTTTGGTCAACATTTTATTTTAGGTCACAATCATCATTTGATTAAGTCTTGATCATGATTCCACAAGGATAGCTCAAAAATCATCAAGATGCAAAAAGTTACTATTTTTGGACAGTAGAAAAGTCAACTGTATCTTGACCAGGGCATAACTTTTTCATGGTTTGTCATAAAAATTCCATCCAATGCTCATTTTGAAGGGGATGACATTTCCTATAATCCATCTTCACATTCCAAGTCCAATAAATGCTCTCACAAAAAGTTATCAATTTCTACATTATAGGTCAAATTCAAAAGTCAACAAAAATGCACTTTAAGTCAAAGGCCATAACTTGAGATTGGTAAATCCAAATGACATGGGACCAAAGGAATTGGTTAGAGGATTTCAAGAACTTTCCAAAATGTCCAAGAACATGTTCACATGATCAAAATTGAGCAAGATATGCATTGGAGAAGTTGGGAAATTTTCATGAATTTGCAAAAGTCAACTTTGCTCAAAACACCTTATTTTTGTTAATGGGCCTCAAATATCTTCTTGAAACTTCATCCATGGCCTATGCACGACCCATCAAGCTTAATGGAATTTATTTTCTTATTTTTATTAATTAATTGGATTTTTAATTGATATTAATTCATTTAATTAATTTAAATTGTAGGAAAATGCAAGATTTGATTTTTTCAATCTTTTGGTGAAGCAAATATGACCTAAAAAGGCTGGCAATTTCGTGCACCAAGTCAAAGATGCAAAATCTCCAAAATTGGTAACTTTATTCAATCATGAAAATGCAAAAAGATTTGATTTCCAATCAAAGATTCAATCATCAATTCAATGGATTTTTGCTCAAGATTTTGACCTAATTCTATTCCTCTATATATATGCAAGTAAACCCTAACTCATGGACGTGAGAAAGCTGCAGAAAAAAGGCCATAGCATATTGAGAAAATTCAAGAAAAGTTGAAACTGACTTTTGCATTCTAGGGCAATTTAAAGACTTTTGTTGATTCTAATACACTGCAGGAGGTTCCCAGAACGCGTTACAATCAAATTCCAGCTTCAAAGCTCAAGAAATCACTGAGAACAGAACCACGGTTTGCACATCTTATCCATAATTGTAACTCTTAATTCATGAGCAATTAACATGATTTCTTGATTGTTTTGCATTGCTAATAATCATATGAAGCTAATGGTATAACCTAATTAAACTGAAACGCCATAAATCACAAGATGCCATAGTTGAATTTTTAGGGTTCATAAGCTTTGAATTGGGGCTTTGCAATCCAGGCAAAATTAGGACTCCTAAGGCACATGGCTGAATTCGTTGAACCAAGACGAACAAGATTGAACCCTCGCGAAATATTTATGTGAACCATAGTGCTAATCGCTATTTTTCCTTACTGTAGTTTGTGGGGGTTAAAAACCCCCGCTATCTAATGTTTATTTTTGCAGAACAGCAAAGAAGATGATGAGGTGTTAGCCTCTGAGTGGTTGGTTTGAAAATACGCGCGTTTTGTTTCGTTTTCAGGCACATGTATTTGTTTGTTAATATAATAATTGAGCTTTATCTTACTAACGATTGAAGCGTGATGGTGGAGTGGTTAGCGTGCTGGCTTGGAAGCATTGGGACCTGGGTTCGAATCCCAGGTCCCCCAAAATATTTGTTTCTATTTTTCTTTGCATAATCACATACAGGTTTCCAAAGGGTATCCACCATATACCTCAATCATCAATGCGTCAAGTGGCTTGCAAAGCAAATCTGAAGGCCAGGATGGAGTGACCACCATAGTCCCTGGTCAATGCACGCATGGACAATCACCAAAGTCAAAAGGGCTGGCAGCTTGTTGGGCCTTCAAATTTCCAAAATCACCTCCTAATTGGGCCAGCACCTCCCCTGGGTTTATTTTCTTTTTTCTTTTATATTTTCCATTTAACTATTTTACTAATTATTATTATTATTATTATTATTATTATTATTATTATTATTTAATTAACCAAATTAACTTTATTTTCATAATAAATTCAGAAAACTAAAATATTTTTTTTTTATTATTATTTATTAATTTCACCTTTAATTTATTATTTTTGTAAATAAATACTAACAAATTAATTTAGTTTAATTAGGGTTAATTTTAACTTTTTCTCAATAATTTAAAATCAACATAGAATTAGGGTTTCTTTTGACAATTTTAATCCTTTTGATTTTATTTCCTTAAAACATTAAAAACTCAAAAACATCTTTTTTATTTTATTAATTAATTAGGTTTAGTTTAATTTAATTCAATTTCTTTCTTTCTCAAAAAGGGTCAAAACCCTAAGGACTTCTCCGATTCAATTTTTATTCGTGCATATTAATTTTTGATCCATTATTATGTAATTGCTCCGAGGATGTAATAGCGTTAACTAGGACTTTTTATCGCTTTCATTTATTTTCCGCAATTTACTTTTCAAGGGTTTGTTTTTGGCGATGTAAATACCCGACGCCTTGTAATAGCGTAGATTTATTTTCCGCAAATATTTAACTGCTAGATGTATGTTAACTAGACTATGCATGACAAAGACTTCTCTGAAAATAAAATCAATCCGTAGCTCACCATAACATGTGCAAAGATAACTTAACATGAAACTGACACACTCGCACATGCCACTCCTAGGGTACGCCTCACTTGGTTGCCTCGACGTGGTCATTGAGTATAGGGTGTTTTAGAGGTTGCCCTCCTGTCTAAAGATCAAAGTTGCCTCGGAACGGTTGCCTCGATAAAAAATGATCTAAGACATTAGGGTTACCGCTAAGGCGTGCTACTATTGCTTTGGTGACCACATGTCCCTATAATCGAATTGACCCGAAAAACTCCAACGACGGTGCTACCTACTTCTCAATAGTGGGATAGTACTGTCTAAAGGACATTTACACAGCTTAATTTCTTTTGAGTAGGTAGAGGTTCTTAGATACTTGCTCTTTCAAAACAAAAACAACTTTTCGCACTGGCACTTTTCAAACAAAAGTTTTCAAACAACACTTCATACACTCTTGAGGACAGATACAAGAGTTAAATTGAAGTTTTCAAACAAACTTTTTCAAAACCCACAAACACAAGAAAATCAAACATTTTTGAAAACATAGTGAACAAGTACCTAAGAGCCCGTGGATAACCACAGATAGAAAGGGTGTTAACACCTTCCCTTTCTATAATCTACCTCACGAACCGAGAAACATCTCGAAAAGGAATTTTGTTGTGCTTTTGTCCTGTCCTTGTTGGAGAAAATAAAAGACGGTGGCGACTCTTGCTTACCGCGACATTTCGCGAACCAACATTCCAAAACAGTCAGTTCTATTTCCACCGATCACAGAACTGGCGACTCTGCTGGGGAATTAATAAGTGAGGTGTACCTTAGGATTAGATCATTCTATGTTTTCAATTGCATGCTTTATATGATTTATATTTGTGGGCTTGTATTGGAGTTTCATAGATCCTAACCCGGATCTGGGGAATACCCTTTAGGTAAGTAGCAATAAACTGTGAGGGACCTGTCCGGCGTAGACTGACACGGGTGAAGCAGTAGCTACGTTGGTGTGACACTTTGGTCTGTACCGATATCCCTTGTGTTGGAACGAGGAGAATATGGGTCTTCTGAGGAGTCATTAAGCACCAACTGACCTTAGAACCTTAAATTGACCAACTTGGCCATAGAACAGTAGCAGTATGCTACACTCATTGAGGCTAAACTCTCGCGATAGTTCCGGCCGCAAGAAAAGGTTGCCAAGCTGGAGTTATGACCGATTGAGGGTAGTCAGTGATATTGAGATCCTCTAGAACCCGATTACTATTTTTAGGATAGGTCTTAACCAACTGAAACTGAAAGAGGGTAGTACCTAAACTCCATGCTAGCCTGAACTCTAAGGGCTCTTTTGTGTGGCTTGTGTGCCTTTGCCATGTTTGCCTTTTGTGAATACTTGTGGTGTGCCTTTATCATAACATCATAACATCATAACATCATAACATTGCATACATCCTGCATAAGGACTAACCCATTTCAAGGATCTCAAGGGTTTGTGATGCAGGTCATGAGGAACCAAATGTCTAGCAAGGGGAAAAGAGGATTTATTTTCCTCTAGCCAAGGTTGTTTGGAGGTCAAAATATGGTAACTTGAGTCAGGGGCTATGACCCACTCGATATGGTGAGCTTGACTCTTGAAGAAGGACTCTCAACAACATGAAGTTCCTTCAATTAAGCTACCAGATTCAAATTCTAACAAGTTTCTTTGTTTACCCCACGAGATCCTTGAAAACATTGCATGCACATACCATGCATCATATGCATAACAGGTACCCTTTTACAGGTTTCTTATCTTCTTCGCTGTTTATTTCAGCAATCATCATGTCTACTGAACCTTCCACTGAACAAGCTATCAAGGCCCTCTAGGCCCAGAACGCCCAGTTCCAAGAGTTGGTTATGAGCCTAGCCAAGGGTCAACAGGAGTTGAAGACTCTGATTCTGAAGAAGAAGAAGAAGAGGACCGTCTTGTTCAACACTGGACGCAGATTTGGGAATGGACTGCAAAATGAGGTTGAGCTGACTACCTCATCTGTAGGCAAAGACATCCCACAAGAGAGAAGGGTTCCTAGTCCCGTGGTCTCCGACAACGAGACAGATTATGATGAAGAACAGTACCCTCCTGCTGAGGATAGGTACAAACAGTTGGAGGACCGCTTAAGTGCTATGGAGATACAGAATGTGCCCGGGTTGGACTTTGGAGACCTAGGCTTATCCTCTGGGGTGGTGATTCCCCATAAGTTCAAGGCGCCTGCTTTTGCCAAATATGACGGAGCTTCTTGTCCTAAGTTGCACCTCCGGTCGTATGTAAGGAAGATCCAACCTTACACTGCTGACAAGAATTTGTGGATCCATTTCTTTCAGGATAGTCTTTCAGGGACTCAACTCGAATGGTTCTATCAGCTGGATGGGGCCAGTATCCGCAACTGGGAAGACTTGGCTACTGCGTTCTATAAGCAGTATCAGTATAATTCCGACCTTGCTCCTACGCGTACCCAACTCCAGGGTATGTCACTAGGGACGGGTGAAGGATTTAAAGAATATGCTCAAAAGTGGAGAGACCTTGCTGGAAGGGTGCAACCACCCTTAACTGATCGTGAACTTGTCGACATGTTTCTGGGGACCCTGTCTGGTCCGTTCTTTAACCATTTGATTGGAAACTCTTCAGCCGGGTTTACAGACCTTATCTTGACTGGTGAGAGAATTGAAGCTGGCATCAAAAGTGGGAAGATTCAAGAAGCTACACCTTCCGATGCTCAGAAAAGCCCTACAATGGGAAGAAAGAGTCCAATGTTGTACATGGTAAAAAGAGTCGTCATGATCAACACGTAGGGGCAACCCAGATCTCCGATCCCACGCCTGTTCAACAAAGACATAGCAATAGGCGTAGGGTAAGATATCAAGATAGGAAGTATACTGAGATCAACATGCCTTTGTCTCAAGCGTTACAACAATTGCTGAAGGTGAAACTGATCACACTAAAGGATCCTCCTCAAAATCCTGATACTTCCTCTTCCAAGTATAACCCGAGTGTGAGATGTGCCTACTGTGATCGGTGGATCTGGAACTGACTGTTTAAAGCTGGTTTCACGAAATGTCGCGGTAAGCAAGAGTCGCCACCGTCTTTTATTTTCTCCAACATGGAAAGGACAAAAGCACAGAAAAATTCCTTATTGAGATTAGTTCTCGGTTCGGGAGGTAGATTATAGAAAGGGAAGGTGTTAGCACCCTTTCTATCCATGGTTATCCATGGGCTCTTAGATACTTGCTCATTTGTGTTTTCAAAATTGTTTTGTTTGCTTTTCAATGTGGGTTTTAAAAAAGGTTTCGTTGGAAAAATCTCTAAGTAACTCTTGTATCTGTCCTCAAGAGTGTATGAAGAATTTGTTTGAAAACTTTTAGAAAGTGTAGGTGTGAAAAGTATTTTGTTTGTTTTTGAAAAGAGCAAGTATCTATGAGAATCTACCTACCCTAAGGAATTCGTCTGTGTAAATGTCCTTTAAAGTAGTGCCATCCCACCATTGAGAGGTAGGTAGCACCACCGTTGGAGGTGTTCGGGTCAATTCGAGGTTCGGGACATGGTGATCACCAGAGCAATGGGAAGACACCTTAGAAGCTACCCTCATGCCAGGTTCCCGGATCATGAGGACTTACTAAGACATCCTCTACTCGACGATCACCTTTCGAGGGGCAAGGCAACAGTGAAGCGTACCCTAGGGGTGGTGTGTGAATTGTGTGTCATTTTCAGTTTATTGTTTATCTTGTCATGTATTGGTGATCTACGTTTTGATTTTATTTTTTGGGCATTCATTCTTTCATGTTATTGTTTAACAGTTAAATGTGCGGGAATTTAAAGTGCGGAAAAGATAAAGGTCCTACACTATTACAAAGGCGCGGGTCTACATCGCCAAATTAATCCAGACCCGATTTAAAATAAAGTACAGAAAATAAATGCCTAATTAACTATTACAGGGCTTTGGGAACAAGTACATTATATTTACATCAAAGAAATAAATAAAACGCGCGAAAAGAGAATATAATCGAATGCGAGGGCGTTGGACCCTTTAAAGGAATTAAAATGAAATTATTAAATAATTAAGTTAAATAAAAAGAAAGAAACTTATTTTTTATGTTTTTTTGTATTTATGATATTAAAGAAAATTAAATTAATTAAAAGTCAAATAATTAATACTAATTCTAATTGTTTTTAATTTATTAAAGAAAATGCATTAAAGTTAAAACCTAGAATTAAAACTAAATTAATTATAAAATTTATTTACAAAATTAATGGTTAATGATACTTATAATAAAAATATTTAATAAAAAAAAGAAAATACTAAAGGTCTATTTTTATTATTTTTGGTTATTGTGAAAAAGAATTAAATTAACAACCTAAAATTAAATCTAAATTAATCATGGGATTTATTTACAAAATTAATACTAAAATAAAATATTTATTATTTTTATCTTTTCTGATTTTTTTTTATGTTTTGTATTTTTATGAAAATAATTAAATTAATCAAAAAACAATAATTAAAAGAAAATAAACATAATAAAAAATAAAGAGATAAAAAGGATTTGCAAACCTAAGGGGGTGAAGCCCCTAATTTGGAGGTTGGTCTTTAGTAATTTGGGCCCAATTACTCTTGGCCTTGTGGACTTTTCCAGGACACGTGTGGATGCATTGACTCAGATTTATGGTGCTCCTCTGATCAGAGCCACTGGATCAATCTCCATGGGCGCGTGTCAATCTGGATAAAGGGGTGCATGATGGTCTTCAAGGTTTGAACTGCACAGGAATGTTAAATAGAAAATAATATGAAAGGGGGTGAGGACCTGGGGCTCGAACCCAGGTCCTGAGGCTTATGAACGTCCTTCTCAACCAACTGAGCTGCATGCATATTCGTTAACATAATGGCAAACAAATTATATAATAGAAAATTGGAATTAGTGCCCTTCTCGCGCGCGAACTTTTAAACTGGCCAACCATCTCTTTACACGTCATCATCTTCCTCCTGGGCTTATTTATTTCCTGAAACATACAAAGCATTGGCAACGGTTTTGAAGTGTTTTAAAAGGTCACTTTAGAGAAAATAGCGAACAGCACATGGGGGCTCATAAATTGAGCGCGAGGGTGGCACTCTCTTCGTCCAAGCATGCTGGTTCTAATGGTGGTATTCAGGCATCTTAATTTTGCCATTTTAAGAAACGCCCAATTTTGACCTCCAAGAACCCTAATCTGCATCCATGGTAGAATCACATATAGTATACAAAAATGCAATTAAAATAGATGATTAGTTTCAGAAAGGTTTAATTAGCACGAATCCACAAATAAAATGTTATGTAAATGCATAAATTGTAAAATGCGATTGTGAAAAAAAGTGGAAAGAGTCTGGCTTCTGTACAGTGATTCAAGGGGTTAGGGATTGTGTTCTTGATCCAGGAAGGTTCCTTGATGTCCCAGGAATGTGATAGGATCGTTGTTTTGGCTTGAATCCAGCTCTAACCTTGTTTTCAGTTTTGAGAAAAATGGCCAAAAATGTGAGTTGGCTTTTTTTGTGTTTTTTTCGTTTTTGAGATGCCTAGGCCTCTCTTTTCGTTTGTATCACTTGTATAGGTCTTATGCAACATGTATGAAGAGGAATTATGGCTCCATAATGCATAGCATTCAATTTCAAGATTCTCCATAAACCTCCATAACCAAACTTCCATTTTTGACTCATTTTTTGAATTCTTGCTTCTTTGAGCCTTGGCACGAAAATGGGATGTACATAATGGTGCTTCAAGATTAATCAAAGCCAAATATTCCCTTAAATTAATTTTTTTGAATTTCTCTTGATTTTAAAAGATTTAAAATTAATTAAATCCAATAAAATCAATAAAAAATGAAAAAATTAATTAAAAAATCTGAAATAAAAGGTGGGACACGTGGGAAGCATGTCCAAGTTAATTCAAGTGGAAAAAGTGGGCCCCTTTTGTCAAAAAATGAAATTTCAAGGATAAATGATTTTGGCCATTTCACAAAAATTTTCCAACTTCTCCAATGCATATCTTGCTCAATTTTTAAGCTTTGATCATGTTCTTGGACATTTTGGAAAGGTCTTGAAGTCCTCTAACCAATGTCTTTGGTCCCATGTCATTTTTATTTACCAATCTCAAGTTATGGTCTTTGACTTAAAGTCCCTTTTTGTTGACTTTTGAAAATGACCTATAATGTTGAAATTGATAACTTTTTGTGAGAGCATTTCTTGGACTTGGAGTGTGAACATGAGTTGCAGGAAATGTCTTCCCCTTCAAGATGAGCATTGGATGGAATTTTTCTGATGAACCATGAAAAAGTTATGCCTTGGTCAAGTTACAGTTGACTTTTCAGCTGTCCAAAAATAGAAACTTTTGCATCTTGAGACTTTTTGAGCCAAACTTTGAGAATCATGATCAAGCATTGATCAAATGATGTTTGTGGCTTCAAAATAAGATGTTGACCACAAATTTTGACTTTTGACTGCCAAATGACCATTTTGCCCCTACAGTTGACTGTTGAGCAATTAGGGTTTTTGACTGTGCAACTTGACCTTGTGAGCCTTGAAACTTGACATGTAGGTACTTGACAATGTGTATGAGCACGGGAGACTTGATTGAGCCCTTGAAAATTTCAGCTTCCTTGTGAGAACCAAAACCCTAGTTTGACTGTCTTAGGAGGATGGTTTGACTGTGTGGCCCTTGAGTAAACTTGAACCAATTGTGGATGATTCTAGTCAAAACTTTGAAGATTATGGGAGGGCAAATTTTGGGGTACAACAGTTGCCCCTGTTCAATCTTCTTAGACCTGAGGATGTAGATTGGCGTGTGTGCCTTTCGTGATCCGAAGGTGGAAGATGATTGAACACTAGAGTGCCCAGAAATTTGCACTCGCATAGCAGAGTATCAGCAGTGTGATAGCGGGAATGGGCTTATAGATGCCATTCGGAGAGGTGGTGGATAGGAGGATGGGCTTATAGATGCCATCTGGAGGTGTCGATCGCGTAAGAGATTCCTTAGCGAGAACTTGCGTACCTGAGAAGGAAAGAAAATTACCTGGTCTGTTACCGGAGTTGACTTTCAAACTCTTTATGTAGACGTGCCCTGGCTGGATACAGGAAACGAATCTTTAAACTCTTCAGACGTGCCCTGTCAAGATATAGGAATCGAGTCTGGTAATGTAGTCGTCAACAGATACTCCCTGGCAAGATACAGGAATCGGATCTTCGAACTCTTCAGACGTGCCCTGTCAAGATACAGGAATCGAGTCTGGTACTGTAGTCGTTAACAGATACTCCCTGGCAAGATTCAGGAATCGGATCTTCGAACTCTTCAGACGTGCCCTGTTAAGATACAGGAATCGAGTCTGGTAATGTAGTCGTCAACAGATACTCCCTGGAAAGATACAGGAATCGGATCTTCGAACTCTTCAGACGTGCCCTGTCAAGATACAGGAATCGAGTCTGGTACTGTAGTCGTCAACAGATACTCCCTGGCAAGATTCAGGAATCGGATCTTCGAACTCTTCAGACGTGCCCTGTCAAGATACAGGAATCGAGTCTGGTACTGTAGTCGTCAACATATACTCCCTGGCAAGATTCAGGAATCGGATCTGGAATCACGACAGTTGATAGCAATTATCTTTGTATTAACTTTTGTCCTGAAAAGACAAAACGTTAGTTGTATGTGATGTCATGATGTATGACATGCGAGGTGTTCTCAGAATGAATGGGATTGTATGTTCATGATGCGTATATGCATGCTATAATGTATGAAGATGTGTTGTTTATGAATGTATGTTTTCGTCTTAGGAAAATAAATCCTTGACGGATGCCGGGAAGTTGAATCCTGGGCTGATGTGGAAGAAAAGAGCTTCTTGTTTCCGCTGGGGATAATGGTTGCAAGAATACCGGTAGGAGAAGATAACTCCGTTGTGGGATAAACTTGGCGAATGGATTACTCTGCGGGGAGAAAATCACTCTGACGATCTTGCTGGGGAACAATACTCTGTGGGGAGAGAGGTACTTTGCTCGGATATTGATGGTAACTTCGCTGGGGATACCATTGTTATGTTAGAAGTGTGATGAACTCCGCTGGGGATGGGGAGACTTCGCCGAGGACAATCTTTCTGTGGCTTTTGGCTGAGGATAACCCAGTTATATCCTGGTAGGGAAATAACCTTTGAAGAAAGCCGGGAGACGCGTTCGTGCTCTGCGGGGAAGAAGCTTCCAGAATCTACTGGGGAAATTTTTGAGATGTATTTTTTGTAAGTTGAAAGAGGGAACCTATGTAGGGTTACTTTGAGGTTGGGCTTGCGTGAAGCTGCATTTGGAGTTGAAGGAAACCTGTGTAGGGTTTCTTGATGACGAGTTCGTGTAAAACTTCATCTTTGGAAAGAGAGGACCTGTGTAGGGTTTCTTGATGGCGAGTTCGTGTAAAACTGCATCTTTGGAGGGAGGAAACCTGTGTAGGGTTTACTGACAATGAGTCCGTATAAGACTGTATCTAGAGCTGAGAAGGAAAACTGTGTAGGGTTTACTGATGACGAGTCTGTGTAAAACTGCATCCTTAAAAATAGAGAACCTGTGTAGGGTTTCTGGGTGACGAGTCCGTGTAAAACTACATCTGGAGTTTTGAGAAGGAAACCTGTGTAGGGTTTACTGATGACGAGTCCGTGTAAAACTACGTCTGGAAAGAGATAACCTGTGTAGGGTTATTTCAGGATAAGTCCGTATAAAACTTCTTGATGAACCAGGGTAAGGTTATCTTTGAGGTAAGTCCGTGTAAGACTTCCGGATGAACCAGGGTAAGGTTATCTTTGAGGTAAGTCCGTGTAAGACTTCTGGAGGAAACCGGGGTAAGGTTACTTGTGGAGGGTGAGTCCGTGTAAGACTTCGTGATGAACCGGGGTAAGGTTATCTTAAGATGAGTCCGTGTGAGACTTCGTCTGAAAATTGAGAAGGAACCGGTGTAGGGTTACTTTGATGATAAGTCCGTGTAAGACTTTTTTGAAAGAAAAGGAACCGGTGTAGGGTTACTTATGGATGAGTCTGTGTAAGACTTTATCTGAAAGTTGAGAAGGAACCGGTGTAGGGTTACTTTGATGATAAGTCCATGTAAGACTTTTTCTGAAAGAAAAGGAACCGGTGTAGGGTTACTTGTGGATGAGTCCGTGTAAGACTTTGTCTGAAAGTTGAGAAGGAACCGGTGTAGGGTTGCCTGATGATGATCAAGTGGATGATTGTCCTATTTGGTTTCGGATGTTAACCCTTGATCTGGAATTTGTAAAGGTAGATGGTAATCATCTTTGTATTAACCTTTCCTTGGTACTTTGGTTGACAGAGCAACTGGATCGCCTGGACGACTCATTATTGCCCCTGTTTCTGAGGTGAGGGGAAAAGATATCTTGTGGAGGTGCTGGATGACTGCCGATTGACAAATCTTCCTTTTGGTAGGCAAGTGACGAGATGCCGGGACATAGACGTACGCTTTGATCCCTAACTTTTGCCTGGACCGCCCTTTCGGGTTTTCAGTCCACCGGGATACCCATTTTTGCCTAGGTGTGTCAACCTAGCGGGTCTTTGATTACGCGTAGTATTCTTTTTCGACTATGTCCACGCTCTCAGGGTGTAGGGGGGTGCCCCTGTTGATAGTGTTATGTTGCCCTGCTACCAGAAGATGTCCGATCGTGCAAGATTCGTCGCTGGAATGCCACCAGTGACTCGGGCGGAGGTTTGCCCCAAGCTAGTTGGCCTTGAGAGATTCCTCGAATCTTGACTGGACTGCCCCAGATGATAGACACTGATCATGCCATGCCCCTTGATTGGAAGTGTTTCTTCCACTTGAGGTGATCTCTTTGTTGAGAGGATTTTTATTCATTAGATGTTCGTCGTGCGAATTTCTCTGCTGTTCAAACAAATAGTCATATGCAAACAAGGTTATTTTAAGAATGCAAAGGCTTATGTCTGTCTTGAAGTTTTTGAAAAATGCATTTTTTCAGTAAAAACAACAAATTTTGTAAAATGTGATGTCAACTCGTTATTTTACCGCAAGCCTTAAGGAGTCAGGATACTTTTCGTAACAGTATGCTTTCGAACTAACCCATGCTTCAGCTAGGACTTTTAAGGGTTATAACGTGGCCTGGTTCATGGTTCAAGAAACAAAGGATAAAGGCTCAAATTATTTGTACCCACCCGCTCTTCGTGATGTTCTTCAATCCTAAACTCAACCGATCGTGCGCTAGACTTTGTTTGAGTCTTTGCCTTGATGTTCCAATGATGATTCAGATATTGATGATTCATTCTGAATAGGCAGTCTTTTTTTTTGTTGAGGGTTTGTGCGACCTCTTTCTTTTTGATTTTGCTATCCCTAAATTTTGCCTGAACTGTTTCTTTTGTGATTACAGTCAGCGGGATGCCCCAGTTTTGTAAGTCTCCTTCATAGGTTTTGACTTATTGGTTTTTTATTTTTGAGATATAATGACTTCCTATCTTTATGGTTATTTAGAACCATCATTGTCTTTTGTTTCAGAAGGACTTCTTTTGATGCCATTCGTTGTGCACCTGGATCAGCTGAGAGAACTACCCTGCCCCAGGTTATGATTAAGGGTTTTAATTTTCGAAAAGAAAAACTCCTACTTCTTTGGCTCAAAGGGGTCGACGAGGGATTATCTTCCTTATAACTCCAGTGTTTAGGGATTGAAACAATGCCTGTACCTCATCAGCGGGGTCTGTTCAAAAGCATAATGTAAAGATCGTGGTATCGTTTTCGTCATCCTCCCTCAAAAGGCTTAGAATTTTCAGTCAAGAGTTGATCATCACAAAAATATGAAAGCAGTTTTAAGTACAGTAAACATAATTAATTCAAGACAGACATGTGTAATGCATTCATGAAATAAAAGAGTTTAACATGATAATTGTTTGTTTGAACAAGAAAAGAAAAATACAACTTGAATTCAAATGAACAAAAATCTCTCAATCCTAGCCATGTTTTGGCAAAGGAGCAGTGGTCACAACGGGAGTCTCAGCAGGCTCGAACTCGATCTCCTTAGCGTCGATCATATTCTGGATCTTATACTTCAGCGCCCAACAGTCCTCAGTATCGTGCCCCGGGCTATCAGAATGATAAGCACACCTCGCTTCTGGATTGTAGTTTGGAGAGGAGGTCTTGGGATTTGCAGGAGGGTTGATCACCGCAATCAGGTTCATTTTCAACATGTGCTGCAATGCTCGTGACCATGGCATGTTGATGTTGGTGAATTGTCTTTTAGGCTCGTCCGGCCTTCGCTGATTTCCCTTTTGTGGTTGCCGGCGTGGTGCAGAACCAGAGATCATGACTGCCCCTGCCTGTTGGTCACGACGACTCTTTTGACCGTATGCAGCATTAGACTCTTTCTTGCCCATGTAAGGCTTTTGGTGAGTATCCGAAGGTGTGGCCTCCTGAATCTTCCTACTCTTGATACCAGCTTCGATTCTTTCCCCAGTCAGAATGAGGTCGGTAAACCCTGCAGATGAATTACCAATGAGATGATTGAAGAACGGCCCGGATAGGGTCCCTAAGAACATATCAACGAGTTCCCGGTCGGTCAAAGGTGGTTGTACCCTCCCAGCAAGGTCCCTCCATCTCTGCGCATATTCTTTGAAACCTTCTCCTGATCCTAACGACATACCCTGGAGTTGGGTACGTGTAGGAGCGAGGTCGGCATTATACTGATACTGCTTGTAAAAAGCAGTAGCCAACTCCTCCCAGTTACGAACCTTGGTCCCATCCAGCTGACAGAACCATTCGAGGTGAGTCCCTGAAAGACTCTCCTGGAAGAAGTGGATCCACAAGTTCTTGTCCACAGTGTATGGTTGAATCTTCCGCACATAAGATCTGACTGTAAATACAAAAGAAACAGTTCAGGCAAAAGACAGGGATAATAAAATCAAAAAGAAAGAGGTCCTACTAACCCTCAACAAAAAAGAAATGACTGCCTGTTCAAAATAAACTGTCAACATCCGAACCATCACCGAAATATCAGAGCAAAGACTCAACCAAGATCTAATGCACAATTAACTGAGCTTAGGATTGAAGAACATAACGAAGAGCGGGTGGGAACAAATATACTTTGAGCCTTTATCCTTTGTTTCTTAAACCGTGAACCAGGCCACGTTATAACCCTTAAAAGTCCTAGCTGAAGCATGGGTTAGTTCGAAAGCATACTATTACAAAAGGTATCCTGACTCCTGTAGGGCTCGCTGTAAAATCTTGAGTTGACATCACGTCTTACAAAAATTCACTTGTTTGATTGAAAACTGCATTTTCAAAAACTTCAAGACAGACATAAGCTTTGCATTCTTGAAATAATATTGTTTGCATATGACTATTTGTTCAACAGCAGAGAAATTCGCACGACGAATATCTAGTGAATAAAAGCCTTCTCAATAAAAAGGATCACATCAAGTGGAAAAACACTTCCAATCCAGGGGCACGACATGAGCATTGTTCATCATCTGGGGCAGTCAAGTCAAGATTCAAGGAATCTCTCAAGATGCCAAATAGCCAGGGGCAAATCTCCGCTCGAGTCACTTGGGGCATTGGACATGAATTCCAGCAACGAATCTTGCATGATCAGACATCTTCTGGTAGTATGGCGACACGACACTACTGACAGTGATAACTCCCTGCACTCTGAGAACGGGGACATAGTCGAAAAAATACTACGCATAATCAAAGACCCGCTAGGTCGACTGGCCTAGGCAAAAATAAGGGCTTCCCGGCGAACCAAAAGGGTTCGGGCAAAAATAAGGGATGAAAATAAAAAAATCTGTACACCCGGCAAGTAAAAAACCTGAAAAGGCGGCTTGGGCAAAAATGGGTATCCCGGTGGACTGAAAACCCGAAAGGGAGGTCCAGGCAAAAGTTAGGGATCAAAGCATACTAATATGTCCCGTCATATCGTCACTTACCTACCAGAAGAAGATTTGTCAATCGGCAGTTATCAAGCTCTTCATAGGCCTTCTTCTCCCGCAGAAACTGGGGCAATAAGAATGGTCCGAACTATACAAGCTGCTTTGTCCACCAAGGTACCAAGGTGGATTCAGCTGAAGAATATGACCAAGATACCGTCACTCCCCACAGGATAAAACAATAATGGTAGCTCTCCCCACTGAGCCTTGCCACCATGAACAAATCAGCAATACTCTCCCCAAGCAAAGTTGGTCTACCATCAGCCCTAAAAAGTTGGGTATTGTTGTACCCCAAAATTTTCCCTCCTATTCTTCCACAAGAAATCACAGCTTCGGGTTTTCCCTGACTTTTCAGATTGGCGTAAGAATCAGTCAAACAGACTTTTTCTTATCAGTCTATCCAAACTAGGGTTTTCATGGACTCTGGAACAGTTCAAGCAGATTATTAGGGTTTGATTGAGTTTGGCTCAGGGTTTGATCAGGCAGACGCTTCTTTGACAATAAATCAAGAACTAGGGTTTGTGCGCACATTCTCAGAAAGAATTAATTCTACAGTTCTTTTCAATTTACTCTGAGATATGGATTGAGGCTTCTGATTGAGAGTTTGCAGTGTTTGGTATAATCAGTAAAAGAAAAGACATGTGGACGTTTATTTGATTAACTGTGCATTGCTATGGTTAATTGGAGCGCCGGGTTTATTATTGATTAATGCTAAGTGGCAAGACTACAATGTTTATTAATTAATTATTTATTCTAAGTTAGAATAGTTGGGATTTATTTCCATTTATTATAATTTAAGAATTATAAATAATTAAATAAACAATTGAAGAAGAATTAAAAGGGATTAATTGACAAAAGAGCTTTTATTTATTTTTAATTATTAGTACAAATGTTATTTGAATACATTTACAATATTTACAAATAATGTTATTACAAATAATTGGAAATAAAATAAAGCTATCCTAAAGTTTCCTAAGTCTTCATCTTCTACTGATGCTCCCCATTGCTCAATTATTTTATCTGCAAAAACAAAGAAAAGAAAAGAAGTCAAATGCAGATGAAATAAAAAGGCAGACAATTAATCATAAAAAAAGCTCATCATTAAAAGTGACTGGCCGGAATCAGTTGTTCACCCTCTCTGCAAATCACAAGAAATACTCTTGGTTCACAAAGAGGGAAAGAGAAATATGCTTGCAAAAAAGATATGAATTGCACAAATTCAAATTCTCAAATAGGCTGCATAGTTTCAATTTGCAAAATGCCAAACAAACAGCATGTGCAAAATGTCAACAAATTTGTAACTTCAAAACATGCCTAACCAAGTCCAAAAGGCAAACTGAACTGCACAAATTGCAAGTGAATAAGCCAACCAAGTTGCATTGTCAAACTGAAAAGCAAAGCTGTCAAAATTCCAAACTAAGTCACAAAGGCAAACTGAACTGCACATGGCAAACCAAGTCCAATGTCAATCAACTATCCAAAAGCTATCAAAAGGTTGTAAAAAAGATATCAAGAAGTACACAATATGCAGGAAATCTGGAATGTGCAGAGGAAAGATACAAATGCAAGCAAACATTTCAAATATTGTTCATCATTTTCAAGGCCAGCACTTTTTCAGAGCAGAATAGTACATATTTAAACAATATAATATGTTTTTCTATGGAGAGAGAAAAGAGAGAGAGAGAAGAGGCTTACAGGCTTAGGCTTAAAGATATAAACAACAGTTTAGAACAGAACAAAGAGGAGGCAGAATATCACAAAAAACAAGTTCACACAAACTGTAACATTGCTCAAACATTGCAAACTGCCTCCAACACAAACAAACTATCTCAAACCTGTTACATAACACAAGCCTTAACCTGCCTTAAACATTAAAACACCTCAAAACCTGTTACATAACAATGGCCACAAAACTGAATTAGAAGCTTGCAACCCCAGCCTGTCAAAAACAAGCCTGAAGCCTAAACCTTAAGTTTTCAAAAAGCCAGCATATTACAAACAAAGCCATATACAAAACACAAAGTCTATACCAATACAGCATAAACCATATACAAAAACCAACAGAAGCCTTAACCTGCCTTAAAACCTGTTCTAAACCAGATCACACAGCAAGCCTGTAACCAGACCTGTTTCAAACCAACAAGCCAAGCCTATAACCTGTCTCAAGCCTGAAGCCTGCTAACACCTCAAGCCTGAAGCAAAACTGCAACCAAAGCTTGCCTCCTGCCTAGAACCCATAACAGAAATAAGCAAACAAACCCAGTATCAAAAACCCATCAAAGTCTGTCAAAGCCAAAAAGCCATACAACATGTTTCAAACCACAAGCCAGCCTCAGAACTAACTTCCTCATAGGCTACACAAATCCCAATCTCAGAGTCAATATCAAATAAACATACAGAAGCAAGTATTTTAGGGGCAAGCATTCAAGCAGACAGAAGAGGAAAAGAAAATTATGCTAGGGTTTTCAGAAGGCAATCATCATAAAACCTAAAGAAAGATATTGAGTACCAGTGTTCCATAAAGCTATCACAGCATCACACTCCTCTGCCTTGGCCTCCCTAGGACGCCACCAGTCCACCTCTCCTCCTCTCCAAGCAACGAACCCTCCAAAGGTAGAAATTTCTTCTCCCTCTTTTCATACCTCCCATGAACGACAACGCATAAAAAAAATCAGAACACAAATAATCAATAACACACAAAGTTAAAGACATGCACGGATTGGAAACCCTAAAACATGAACAAAGAGATTAATACCTTGTTGTCATCGCCTGGAGCAACCATGTGGAGAGAGGAGAAACAGAGGTGACGTCTGGCAGCTGAGGCGAAGGAAGGAGCTTCATGGACCTTTGATTGAGAAAGTGAAGAGGACGAAGAAAGGTGGAAGCGGCGCCGCTCTAGCCTGTGTAACCCTAATCCAAAAATAAAACACAAAATGAAAACCCTTACAAAACTGCTGAAACCCATCTTGGGCCTTGCCCCATCCAATTGCCTAAGCCCATCAGAATTCCGGGCGCATACCCCCTTTTCCTTATTTGTTTTTTTTTGTTTTGTTTGGGCCAAGTACAAATTCCCCTCTAAGGCCCATTCAACCTTTTTTCTTATTTTTCTTCTTATAACTCATAAATCTTTTTTATGTTATTTTATCCCTTTATTTCTTGTTAAGTAAAATATTACATTGACTTTTTTTATTATATATACAAAAATTTTCTTAAATATTTATTTTTTATATTATTACAATAAAAAATACACAAGAATAGAATTTTGAGTTAAATAATCTTTTTGTATATAAAATATTAACTAAATGTGTAAACATTAGTTTTCTTAAACTTAAAACATTTTTCTTTTCTTTTCTTTAAAACTTTTGTATATAAACTAAAATACATAAATATTAATTTTCTTTAAATATTTTTCTTTTCTTAAAAAACTTTTGTTTGTACATAATCAACAAAAATCCAAAGATAAATAAAATACTTAATATTGCATTAGGTTAACATGTTTTTCTCACTTGTAAATAATCACATACACTTACACCAATACATTTGCTTGTCTTTTATTCTTATACATTGATATACATTACATTTGAGAATGCGATTCGATTTGGTTGTAAATATTATTTAGACACTACTCTCCTAATAAGTCTCATCCCCATTTGTAAATATTTGTACCCCCATCCCCGGATACTTATTTTTAATAGCTTAGACTTTAAATTCCCGCAATTTATCACTTTCAATTATACCATGTTTAGTCCTAGGGTTTGTATGTGAATAAAATCAACCGCTAGATAACCTAATATAAGACAAATGCATGACAATCTATACACCATTCACACTTGCACCCCTAGGGTAATCCCGCTTGTTGCCTTCAAAAATGGGCCATGCTTGCATGTTGAGTTTCTTTGGCAAAATAAAACAAATCAAATGATCATAGTCCCTCGATGACGCTTTCGAAGTTGCCTAAACAAAAATGATCATAGTCCCTTCAAGCAAAATTGCCAAAGACACTTGGCACCATTGCATTCATGGTCCATACGATGACCCGTGCCCGTCCCGTTAACATCCTAACACAAGATTGTCCACCAAATACAATGGTGGAACAAAACTGTTAAAACGGTTAAAACATGAGAAAAATCTTTGAGTAAATTTAGGGGTAGACAACTCTTAGTTACTTGATCAAACTTGCAAAATACACTTTCCTACTTTCAAAACACACTCCACAACACAACTTTCAAAAACAACTTTCAAAAACATTGAAACATCTTTTCGAAAAGACACACACCTTTGTAAAACATTCGAGTAAAGAATTGTTACAACGGTTGCCTAGACAAGGCATCTTTTTCAAAACATTTTCAAAAACACACACACACACACACCACCATTTCAAGCAATTGAAAATCAAAGGCAAGTGATCTAAAACAAGTAACTAAGAGCCCATGGATAACCATGGATGAAAAGGGTGCTAATACCTCCCCTTTTCATAATCTACCCCCCAAACCCATGAAAACATCTCAACGGTTTTTCCTGTGCTTTTTAACCTTTCCTTTAGGATAAAATAAAAAGTCGGTGGCGACTCTTGCTAAACTAAACAAGTGCGAATACAAACGCAAAACCTCAAGTCAGTTCTCCCACCGTATCACAGAACTGGCGACTCTGCTGGGGATTCCTTTAAAAGTGGGGTTACCTTAGGGTTTAGATCACCTTTACATACTTGCTTTGATTGCTTTGATTGCTCTACTTTTTGGGTCCTTGTTTGGGTTTGTTGAAAATCCTACACCCGGATTTGGGGGCACCTTTTTAGGTAAATAGCAATAAAACTGTGAGGGAACTGTGCGGGGTATACCGACATGGTTGAAGCAGTAAGCTATGTTAGTGTGACATATTTGTGAGTACCGGTAACCCTTGAGTTCAATTAAGGAGAGTACGGGGCCGCTGAGTGATGTCGCGAAGCACTAACGAACTCTTAGAACCTTACTTGACCATCTTAGACTTTTTTAGGGGTAGTGAGATGACCGACTTTGGTGCAGTCCGAAGTTGGTAGATACTCGATACTACACTCATTGAGGGTTGTTTTCTTGGAATATTTTGGTCGCCAGTTAAGTGGCTAAACCAAAACAATGAACACAGAAAACAATCCAATGATATTGAGCTCCTTAGAACCCGGTTTCTATTTTAGGACATAATGAGCCAACTAACTTCAAGAGGGTACTTACCTACAAACCCCATGCAAGCCTAAACCTAAGGACTTGTTTGCTTTGTGTGAATATGACTGTTTGTATATACACTTACTTGTTTTTGCATACATGTACATAACATCATAACATCATACCATAGCATTTTCAATAACCATTTCAAGGATCTCAAGGGTCTTTTGATGCAGGGTCACGTTGAACCAGACGTCTACCAAAGGGAAAGAGGTTTCTCCTCTAAACAAATGCCATCAAAGATCAAGTGCAACAACTTGAATCAGGGGCTATGACCCACTTGACATGGTGAGCTTGATTCTCGTGGAAAGACATCCACAGGTGCAAAGTTCTCCAATCAAAGATCGAAGTTCAACCTCTAACATTCTCTTGTGTTTACCCCAAGAGATCCTTGAAAAAATTGCATACATATATCATACATATCATTGCATGACAGGTTTCCCATACAGGTCTCCTTATCTTCCTACTGTTTATTTCAGTAAGATGGATATGGAACAAACGGTGAAGGATCTCCAAGCTTAAAACGCTCAATTCCAACAAATGCTTCTGGCTATGGGTAAAGGGCAAGAGGATCTGACAGCTCTCCTCCTCAAAGACAAGAAGAAGAAGTCCAAGAAGACAACGGGCATCCTGAGAAGAAGACCTAAAACCTTGAATCTTTCAACTCCACCTAGCATAGGGGCCAGTCTTGAAGAAGACTACAATTTGGAGATTGATGAAGCTGGTTGCTCCGAAGAACAATATCCTCTCAGTGATGACAAGTACAAACAGTTGGAGGATTGCCTCAATGCTATGGAGGTTCAACAAATACCTGGCTTGGATTTAGGAGACATGAGTTTGGTTCCTGGATTGGTCATTCCGCCAAAGTTCAAAGTCCCTACCTTGGCCCTGTATGATGGAGTCTCTTGCCCTAAGATGCATCTAAAGTCTTATGTCCGCAAGATTCAACCATACACAACTGATCCAAGGCTTTGGATCCATTTCTTCCAAGAAAGCTTGGTAGGGGCTCAACTTGAGTGGTTCTATCAATTGGAGAGTTCTCGCATCCACACCTGGGAAGATTTAGCTATGGCTTTTTACAAACAGTATCAATACAATGCTAATCTTGCACTAACTCGTGTGCAATTGCAGAACATGACCATGGGTTCTGACGAGAGCTTCAAAGGATACGCTCAAAAGTGGAGAGATCTGGCTGGTAGGGTGCAACCCCCTTTAACTGACAGAGAGTTGATAGACATCTTCATGGGAACTTTGACAGGGCCTTTCTTCAATTACTTAATTGGAAGCTCCTCAGCCGGGTTCACCGAGCTAATACTGACCGGCGAAAGGGTCGAAGCCGGCATCAAAAGTGGAAAGATCCAAGGAACTACATCCTCGGATACTCAGATAATTCCCTACAATGGAAAGAAAGAGTCCAATGCTGCGAACAGTCAAAAGTGTCGTCATGACCAACACATAGGAGCAATCTTGATCTCTAATCCTACGCCTACTCAGCAAAGACAGGGGCATCAGCGTAAGGAGGTCGCACCTAAAAGACAGTTCACCAATATCAACATGCCGCTGTGTCAAGCACTGCAACACTTGTTGAAGATGAATCTGATTACATTAAGGGCTCCCCTCCGGAACCCAAATACTTCTGCTCCTACCTATCATCCCAATGAAAGGTGTGCATACCACTCTGACAGTCCGGGGCATGACACAAACAACTGTTGGCCTCTGAAGAACAAGATCCAAGACATAATTGATGCCAAGGAGATCGAGTTTGACCCTCCGGAGACTCTAGCATGATCACTGCTCCTATGCCAAATCATTGAGAATGTCTTTGTTTCATTTGAATTTTCAAAGTTGTAATTTCTTTTGTTGTTTAAACAATTATCTTTTAATGTCAAACTCTGTTTCATTAATGCATTGTGTGATCGGTGGAAATAGAACTGACTGTTTTTTAGCTGGTTTTGCGAAATGTCGCGGTAAGCAAGAGTCGCCACCGTCTTTTATGTTCTCCAACATGGAAAGGACAAAAGCACAACAAAATTCCTTATTCGAGAATGTTTCTCGGTTCGGGAGGTAGATTTATAGAAAGGGAAGGTGTTAGCACCCTTTCTATCCGTGGTTATCCACGGGCTCTTAGGTACTTGCTCTTATGTTTTAAAAAATTGTTTGCTTTTTAAGTGTGTGTGGGTTTTGAAAAAAAAGTTTCTTTTGAAAACTTCTAGGTAACTCTTGTATCAGTCCTCAAGAGTGTATGAAGTGTTTTGTTTGAAAACTTTTTGAAAGTGTGGGGTGCGAAAAGATGTTTTTGTTTGTTTGAAAAAGAGCAGGTACCCAGGAGAATCTACCTACTCTAAGGAATTAGGCTGTGTAAGAGTCCTTTAGATAGTGCTATCCCACCATTGAGAGGTAGGTAGCACCATCGTTGGAGGTATTCGGGTCAATTCGATGATCGGGACAGTGTGGTCACCGAAGCAATAGTAGGACACCTTAGAAGTAACCCTAATGTCCTAGATCCTTTTTTTATCCGAGGTAACCGTTTTGAGGTAACTGGATCTTTTGGACAGAAGGGCGACCTCTAAAACACCCTATACCTGATGACCACGTTCGAGGCAACCAAGTGAGGTGTACCCTAAGAGTGGCATGTGCAAGTGTGTCAATTTTCAGTTATTTTACTCTTGCATGTCATGGTGAGTTATTGTTGATTTTTTTAAGTTTAAGAGTTAATCTTGTCATACAATCCTAGTTAGCATACATCTAAGCAGTTAATATATGTACAGGAATTTAAAATGCGAGAAATGTAAATCCTACGCTATTACAAGGCTTTCGGGGAGGGGGATTATTTACATATCCAAAAATATTGGGGGAATAAAGCAGTAAAGCGTAAAAAGGTATCAGCTAAGCTATTATAAACCAGTAAAATAAACGCGCGCGAATCTAAAAAAATCCTAATAATAAGAACTCTTTTTGTTGTTTTATCTTATTTTGGGAAAAAAATAATCTAAATCTATTTAATTTCAGTTTTGGAAAAATGTTAAGATAATTTAAAGGTTAATTAACAAAATTAATTTAATAGAAAAAGACTAGCCTAATGTTTTTTGTGGTTTTTTGATTTTAATGTTAATTAAAAGGAAGTCTATGAAAACAAAAATAAAATACAAGGGGAATCCTTCGATCCAAGGAGAAAACGGGAGTTTCGACCCAGGGAGAGAAATAGAAGCTTCGATCCAGAGGGGGTAAGGGTCCTTTCGATTGGGCCAAACAGCAAGGCGTGAGTAGCCTTCGATCCAGGGAAGAGGACTGTCTTTTGATCATGGAGGTCGTGGCTTTCGATCCAGGAATGAGATGCCTCCTTCGATCCAGCATGCTAATGGGTTCGATCCAGAGAAGGTGTCTCCTTCGATCTGGGATGTTATACCTGCAAGAGTATGTTAGCGAAATAAAATACAGGGCCTGGGTATTGAATCCCAGGCTCTTTGATCCTGCACTTGTTGGGGTCTCTTCAGGCTAAATCTGCAGCAAGTGTTAGCAAACGAAAAAACATGACCTGGGTGCCAAACCCAGGCCCTTTGATCCTGTCTAGGATTGCAAATCGAAAGTAACAACAAGTATGAATGTATTATGCAAATATGAGGTTGGATAGTTTACCCTTTCTTACCAACAAATTGGACTTTTAATTTGGGCTCTTCCTGGATGTAGGAACCTTCGATCTGGGCACTTCCTGGATGTAGGAACATTTGATTTGAGGGCTTCTGGGAGTGGGCACCTTCTATCTGAGGGACTGCTTTGGCTTGGAAAATTCTGGGCAGCGTCTCTCCAATGTTTTGTTCTCCTGCAGATTTTTTGAAGAAGTGTGTATAATTTTCGTTCTATGATTTCCGTGTGATTTTTCGTGTAATTTTTCTTTTTTTGTGTGTCCTTTGTAATGTGTCACTGGCCTCCTATTTATTGGAGTGTGGGAGTGCACGAAAATGGCAAGGGACAACCATTAAAATAGACATTTAACGCTCTGGACAAAAATCAAACACATTAAATCATTTCCTTTTTTGAAACATTCGTGTCCCTTGAATGAACCTGGACGCTTGGATTTCGAGTGATTTCAGGCCATGCTCTTCGATTAGTCCTGATTTGCCTCTTTCGAATGGACTCCCTGCGTACCCTTCGAATGGGCCTGGCCCAAATATCAATCAAAGGATTCCAATCGAAATGCTTTGCTAACAGGCCAATCAAAAGGTGTTGTTCATGCCAAATGAAGGACATGGTTGACATGCCTGTCGACATTGCCTTGACATAATTCCAATCGAATGCTTGTCCATAATGCCAATCGAAATACTCCTTCAGAATGCCAATCGAAATACTCCTTCGGAATTCCAATCGAAAGGTATTTGAAGTACCACTCAAAAATCTTCTTTTTCCTTAGGCAAGAGTTTGTGATCAACCAGGCAGGGGGAAGACTTTGGAAAACATGAGAGGGCAAATTTTGGGGTGCAATAGTTGCCCCTGTTCAATCTTCTTAGACCTGAGGATGTAGATTGGCTTGCGTGCCTTTCGTGATCCGAAGGTGGAAGATGATTGAACACTAGAGTGCCCAGAAATTTGCACTCACATAGTAGGATATCAGCAGTATGATGGCGGGAATGGGCTTATAGATGCCATTTGGAAAGATGGTGGATGGGAGGATGGGCTTATAGATGCCATCTGGAGATTGTTGGTAGGAGGATGGGCTTATAGATGCCATCTGGAGATGTGGCAGAATCTTGTCGGGAATGGGTCATTTGGAAATGTAATGGATAGTTGTGGAGATGGGCTTATAGATGCCATCGGGGTGTCGATCGCGTAAGAGATTCCTTAGCGAGAACTTGCGTACCTGAGAAAGAAAGATAATTACCTGGCCTGTTACAGGGGTTGATCTTCAAACTCTTCATGCAGATGTGCCCTGGCTAGATACAAGTGTCGAATCTACAATCAGTTGCTCACAGATGTGCCCTGGCTAGATACAGGAATCGAATCCGGAACTTCAAAAGGTTGCTTAGAGACGTGTCCTGGTTGGATACAAGAATCGAATCTCTAAATTCTTCATGCAGACAAGCCCTGGCTGGATACAGGTATCGAATCTACAATCAGTCACTCACAGATATGCCCTGGATGGATACAGGAATCGAATCTGGAATTCTTCGTCTACAGATATGCCCTGGCTGGATACAGGAACCGGATCTCTAAACTCTTCATGCAGACGTGCCCTGGATGGATACAGGTATCGAATCTACAATCAGTTACTCACAGATATGCCCTGGCTAGATACAGGAATAAAATATGGAATTCTCGTCTATAGACATGCCCTGGCTGGATACAGGAATCGAATCTCTAAACTCTTCATGCAGACATGCCCTGGCTGGATACAGGTATCGAATCTATAATCAATCACTCACAGATATGCCCTGGCTAGATACAGGAATCAAATCTGGAATTAGTCATCTACAGATATGCCTTGGCTAGATACAGGAGTTGAATCTGGAATTAGTCATCTACAGATATGCCCTGGCTGGATACAGGTATCGAATCTTCAAACTCTTCAGATATGCCCTGGCTAGATACAGGAATCGAATCTGGAATTAGTCATCTACAGATATGCCCTGGCTGGATACAGGAATCGAATCTTCAAACTCTTCAGATATGCCCTGGCTGGATACAGGAATCGAATCTGGAAATTCTTCATGCAGACATGCCCTGGCTGGATACAGGTATCGAATCTACAATCAGTCACTCACAGATATGCCCTGGCTGGATACAGGAATCGAATCTGGAATTCTTCGTCTACAGATATGCCCTAGCTGGATACAAGAATCGAATCTCTAAACTCTTCATGCAGACGTGCCCTGACTGGATACAGGTATCGAATCTACAATCAGTTACTCACAGATATGCCCTGGCTAGATACAGGAATCGAATATGGAATTCTCGTCTACAGACATGCCCTGGCTGGATACAGGAATCGAATCTCTAAACTCTTCATGCAGACATGCCCTGGCTGGATACAGGTATCGAATCTACAATCAATCACTCACAGATATGCCCTGGCTAGATACAGGAATCGAATCTGGAATTAGTCATCTACAGATATGCCCTGGCTAGATACAGGAGTCGAATCTGGAATTAGTCATCTACAGGTATGCCCTGGCTGGATACAGGTATCGAATCTTCAAACTCTTCAGATATGCCCTGGCTAGATACAAGAATCGAATCTGGAATTATTCATCTACAGATATGCCCTGGCTGGATACAGGAATCGAATCTTCAAACTCTTCAGATATGCCCTGGCTGGATACAGGAATCGAATCTGGAACTAGTCATCTACAGATATGCCATGGCTGGATACAGGAATCAGATCTTCAAACTCTTCAGATATGCCCTGGCTGGATACAGGAATCGAATCTGGAACTAGTCATCTACAGATATGCCATGGCTGGATACAGGAATCAAATCTTCAAACTCTTCAGATATGCCCTGGCTGGATACAGGAATCGAATCTGGAATTAGTCATCTACAAATATGCCCTGGCTGGATACAGGTATCGAATCTTCAAACTCTTCAGATATGCCCTGGCTAGATACAGGAATCGAATCTGGAATTAGTCATCTACAGATATGCCCTGGCTGGATACAGGTATCGAATCTTCAAACTCTTCAGATATGCCCTGGCTGGATACAGGAATCAAATCTGGAATTAGTCATCTACAGATATGCCCTGGCTGGATACAGGAATCGAATCTTAAAACTCTTCAGATATGCCCTGGCTGGATACAGGAATCGAATCTGGAATTAGTCTTCTACAGATATGCCCTGGCTGGATACAGGTATCGAATCTTCAAACTCTTCAGATATGCCCTGGCTAGATACAGGAATCGAATCTGGAATTGCGACAGTTGATAGTAATTATCTTTGGATTGACCTTTTCCCTGAAAAGGCAACATCAGTTGTATGCAATGTCATGATGTACGAAATGCATGATGTCATGATGTTCTCAAAAATAAATGAGATTGTGTGATATGATGCGTATATGCATGCGTATGGTGTATGATAATGTGATGTTTATGAATGTATTTTCGTCTAGGAAAATAAATCCTTGACGAATGCCGGGAAGATAACTCCTGTGCTGGTGCTGAAGATTAGAGTTCTTCGTTTCCGCTGGGGATGATGGTTGCAAGAATAAACCGGTAGGAGAAGATGACTTCGTTGGGGAATAAACTTGTTGGAGAGATTACTCTGCGGGGAATACTCTGTGGGAAGAGATACTTCGCCGAGGTTTTGATGAGAACTCCGCTGGGGATACCGTTGATATGTTTTGTTGAGAGGTTTGATGAACTCCGCTGGGGGATAGGAAGAACTTCGGCGAGGACGATCCTTCCGTGGTAATTAGCTGAGGATAACCCAGTTATAAGCTCTGGTGGAGAATAACTTTTGAATAAAGCCTGGGAAATGCGTTCGTACTTTGCAGGGGATAAGCTTCCAGAATCTACTGGGGATAAGCTTCCTACCAGGGAGATTGATTCAACTTTCCTGGGGAGACTTTTGAACCGTACTGGGGAAGTGGCTCCACTGGGGTGTCTGGATTCCGCCGGGGAACAATCTTACATTAAGACTGCCGGGGATGCTTGCTTGGGAACATCTGTATACTCCGCTAGGGAATGTTGAGATTTTCTGGGGATACCCAACTTCCTTAAGGCTGACAGTAGACTAACTCTGCTCGGGGAGAGTATCGCTGACTTACTGGAGATACTGTGCCTTTTCGGGGCTGATTGGAGACCAACTCTGCTCGGGGGAGAGTGTTGCTGAATCTTGTCTTACTCTGCGGGGAGTGAAGGTGTCTTGATCATGTTCTTCAGCTGAACCTACTTTGGTACCTTGGTTGACAGAGCAGCCATATCGCTTAGACAGTTCTTATTGCCCCAGTTTCTGTGGGAGAAGGTACCTTTGGAGGTCTTGATTGACAAATCTTCTTCTGGTAGACAAGTGACGGGATGCCGGGACATAGTCGTACGCTTTTGATCCCTAACTTTTGCCTGGTGTTGTACCCCAAAATTTGCCCTCCCATTTTCTCAACATCTCTCATCACCAAGCCCTTGGAGATCAAGATCCAGTTAGGGTTTCATCTGCTCAAGACTTCTCCTTGCACTGTTGACCCAAATTAGGGTTTGTGTTTGCACAAAGATGTTTTGACCTAAAATGCCTAAGATGACTTTCTTGCTTCATATTGGACTCCCAAGTTTATCCATATCAAGTTTCAAGTCTTGATCCCAAGTTTTGCCCAGTCAATTGGACAGTTGACCTAAAAATCAGCTGTATTGAAAAAAAGTCAACTGTGGCCAATTGACAGTCAAACCTCATGAAAATTGACCCACATCAACATTATGAACTCACATGGACCATTTTATCAAGTTTGGATCACAATTCCACAAGAAATTTGATCAGATCACCAAAAGGGAAAAATGGTCATTTTTAGGGTTTTGACTGCACAAAGGCAATTTTTGACTGTTTGACCTAGCCAATGGCAAACCAATCTCACATATGGGCTCAAGGACCCCATGGAATTATCTTGACATGCTCAACAAGTTCAAAAGATCCCAAATGCACAAAATTGACAGTTGAATTTCCCAGTCAATTGACCAATTTTGACTGTATACTGAAAAGTCAAACTTTGACCTTTTGGTCAAAATCAAGAGTCAAGATTCATTTTTCATCAAAACATGCCAAATCATGAAACTTGTTCCCCAAGAAATCAAAAAATGCAAATTAGGGTTAGAAATGAGAATTTTTCATAACATAGAATTTTTCTAAGTTATGAAAAACCCTAATTTTTTCCCAACTTTGCCCCACTTTCTCACCAAGATTCATTTGGATTTAAGCAAAAGTCCAAACATGAAAGTTGTATCTTGTTGCATAATCTACAACTTTGATTCACAAAGTTTTCCCAAAAGAGGCTTGTATCTCAAGTTACAATTTTTGGAATAAGGGTACTAAACCATTCTAAACTTAGTGGAATTTTAACCTATTTTGGCAAGGTTTTCTACCTAACTTCAAGGCCATTTTCCATATACTTCCACTTGGAATTTCAATTTGAACTTCAAAGATGGATTTTAGTACACATTCCAAGCTTTCCAAGATGTCCAAGAACTCATCAAACAACCTCATAACTTGAGAGATTCGAATTTTGCAATATGGCAAAAACTCACTTTTGAATTGGTCATGTACAGGTTCATAACTTATGCCATTTTCAAGTCAGCTTGGTTTGTGCAACATTACAGGCCTCTAAACCATCCAACACTCAATAATTTAATGCATGTTCATTGTGCTAAGGCCTTGTTTCATGAGTTTATGCATTACATGTTGAATTAAGCCATTTATGGAAAAGTGAAATAACCATTTTTGCAAAAGCAAGCTTTATGTCAAAGTTGCAAATCCACAAGTACAGATCAAATCACTTTGGCACAAGATTATGAGCAAAACACACTGATCAAGACAAGGTTAGCATCATGTTTATGGGGCCTCTACCTGCCTAGAAACTCAAGTGGCCTTTGTTTGCTTAAGTGTTAAGAAACTTAGCATAACACAACATAACTTGGATCTGAGCATAAGCAAGCCTAAGCAAATATTGTATACACTTTCTAATCATCAAACACAAGCTAGAACACGAGCAAACAAGGTCCCAAACACTCCCATTCCCAGAATCACTCTCAAACTGCAAAAACAGGGCAGGGCCTGCAGATTGAATCCCATCTCTCATTCCTTTCATGCTTTCTTGCTCAAAGCTCATCAAACACCTTCCCTACCATCAATCCAAACTATCCAAAACATAAAACACGACCTGTAATTCCTCTAACCAGTTCCACTATTTTCACTTTCTTGTTTTGCAGTTGGAGGTCCATAGCTCGATTCAAGGTGTTTCAAAGCAAAGTAAGCATTGGAATAGCATCACCACACCTCAGGCAAGCTATACAGATCATCATCTTGCTCTGAAAGCTCCCCCATTGCCAGATAGAACTTCAACTGAACAGGTATCTTCTTGAACTTCTAACTCTTAGTCTAGGCATCATTAGCTCTAAGTTTGTGAATAAGAAGTGTTCTACTCATGCCCCTGAATCTGTACATGCTTTTACTTTTCATTTATTTTGCCTAAGCTATGAGAATTTAAGGTCTGAATATGGAAGAAAAGTTAGGTCATGATTTGGGAATGTTAAAATTCTCTCTCATTTCTGAGAGTTAGGATGAGTTCTTTATATATTTGGAATCGTGATTCAACGCTTAACATTTCTTATGTTGAAAGTTTGTGCAAAAAGTCAAAGAATCCAGATGTTTGAACTTGGATACAGGCGCGCGTTTTTGACATCTTTTTGTCTGAAGGTTGAAGAAGAAGCTTCATGGGCTGGGCCAGCTTTGTCTTTCCTTTTCACACCATATTTTTGATTTCATACCCCCTGAGCCCATTATGTTTATTTTCATGATTTTTTGACTTTTCTTTTTTCATTTTGACTTATTTATTTTTTCTCATAATATTAAAAACATGAAAAATTATTTTTACACCATTTTTATATTTTTTAGGTATTTATTTGTTTATATGGACATTTATACATAAATATATACATATACTATTATTTAGAAAAAATTAGAAAAAATAATGAAAATATATTTTATTTCTGATTTTTATTTCATTTTCTCTTTTGAAAACATTTTGTATCAAAAAATATTTTTTTATAAATATTAAATATTATTATTATATATATATATAGTATTTATTTAGTAAATAATAAAGATATTTATATATATTATTATATTTAGGTAAACAATACAAAAAAATATATACATTTTTTATTTTATTAATATTTGACATAAAAAAATACTTTTTATAAATATACTTCATTTTTTTTTTATATAATAAATAAATACTTGTATAAATTAAATAATATATCTATTTACTTAATAAAAATTAGGGTTTTACCCTTAAAACACAAAAAACTCCAAAAATGTTACTTTTTTTACTTTATTCATTTTTGTTTATTTGGACATATAAAAATACTTTTTTACATACATATAAAAACATTTTTGCATTCTTGCATCTTTATTTTATTTTTCCATTTAATTTATGCAATTAATTATCTTGTAAATATTCCAAAATTGATGTAATAGCTAGGTTTAAATTCCTTGTCTAAATATCCCCCCATTTGAATATTTGTACCCCCCTTCCCATATTGTGTTGTAATAGTGTAGGAATTTTACTTTTCGCACTTTAACGCTTTCTAAATTTACCATGCTAGAATTAGGGTTTGTATGAAAATAAAAAGAACAAAATAGTTTGACCTAATTTCAAGATAATCAAAGCATGAAAAATGGACAACACATATCACACTTGCATCCCTAGGGTATTCCACTTGTTGCCTTCAAATAAATGGGCCATATTGCATGTTAGGTCTCTTTGGGTAAAACAAACACAATTCAAATGATCATAGTCCCTCAATGACGCTTTCGAAAAGTTGCCTAAAATGATCAAGTCCCTTTCAAAGGAAAAATTGCCCAAAGATACTTAGCACTATTGCAATTATGGTCTAAACGATGACCCGCGTCCGTCCCTTTCATCTCCTAACACAAGATTGTCCACCAAATGCAATGGTGGAACAAAATTGTTAAAAGGGTTAAAACATAACAAAAAGCTTTGAGAACTTTAGGGTAGATAGCTCTTAAGTACTTGTCAATTTGCAAAAGAAAACACTTGCCTATTTTCAAACCACACTTTCAAAACAAACTTTCAAAAAACCTTGAAACATCTTTTCAAAAAGACAAACACCTTTTGTAAAACATTCGAGTAAAGAATTGTTATAAGGGTAGCCTATACAAGGCATCTTTTTCAAAACCTTTTCAAAAGCCACACACAAAGCACCATTTCAAACAATTGAAAACCAAGGCAAGTTGATATAAGCAAGTACCTAAGAGCCCATGGATAACCATGGATAGAAAGGGTGCTAATACCTTCCCTTTCTATAATCTACTCCCCGAACCCAAGAAAAATCTCAAAGGTTTTTGCTGTGCTTTTTAAACCTTTCCTTAGGATAAAATAAAAAGTCGGTGGCGACTCTTGCTCAACCAAAACATTTGCAAAAACGAACGCAAAACCATAGTCAGTTCTCCCACCGTATCACACCTGGACTGCCCTTTCGGGTTTTCAGTCCACCGGGATACCCATTTTTGCCCAAGCCGCCTTTTCAGGTTTTTGACTTGCCGGGTGTACAGATTTTTTTCATTTCATCCCTTATTTTGCCCGAACCCTTTTGGTTCGCCGGAAAGCCCTTATTTTTGCCTAGGTGCGTCAACCTAGCGGGTCTTTGATTATGCGCAGTATTTTTTCGACTATGTCCGTGCTCTTAGGATGTAGGGAGGTGCCCCTGTCAGTAGTGTTGCGTTGCCCTACTACCAGAAGATCTTCGTTTGATCGTCCAATGCTCCAAGTGATCCAGATGGAGATTTGCCCCAAGTTGGTTGGCCTTTTGAGAGATTCTCCGAATCTTGACTTAACTGCCCTAGATGATAGACCATGATCATGTCTGCCCCTTGGTTGGAAGTACTTTTGTTCACTTAGATATTCGTCGTGCGAATTTCTCTGCTGTTCGAACAAATAGTCATATGCAAACAGTGTTATATCAAGAATGCAAAGCTTATGTCTGTCTTGAAGTTTTTAAAAATGCATTTTTTTTATAAAAACAAGTGAATTTTTGTAAACTGTGATGTCAACTCGTTATTTTACCGCAAGCCTTAAGGAGTCAGGATACCTTTCGTAACAGTATGCTTTCGAACTAACCCATGCTTCAGCTAGGACTTTTAAAGGTTGTAGCGTGGCCCGGTTCACGGTTTAAGAAACAAAGGATAAAGGCTCAAATTTTTTGTACCCACCCGTTCTTCGTGATGTTCTTCAAACCTAAACTCAGCTGATCGTGCGTTAGACCTTGTTTGAGTCTTTGCTTTGATATACCAGTGATGGTTCGGATACTGACAGTTTATTTTGAATAGGCAGTCATTTCCTTTTGTGTTGAGGGTTTGTAGGGCCTCTTTCCTTTTTTGATTTTTGTTATCCCTGTTTTTTGCCTGAACTGTTTCCTTTTTTGGAATTACAGTCAGCGGGATGCCCCAGCTTTGTAAGTCTCCTTCATAGGTTTTGGCTTATTGGGTTTTTATTTCTGAGGGATAATGACTGCCTGTCTTTATGATTATTTGGAGCCATCACTGTCTTTTGTTTTGTAAGGACTCCTCTGGTGCCATTCGTTGTGCACTTGGATCGGCTGAGAGAACTACCATGCCCCAGGTTATGATTAAGGGTTTTAATTTTCAAAAAGAAAAACTCCTACTTCTTTGGCTCAAAGGGGGTTGACGAGGGATTATCTTCCTTATAACTCCAGTGTTTAGGAATTGAAACAATGCCTGTACCTCATCAGCGGGGTCTGTTCAAAAGCACACTATAGATTATGGTATCGTTTTCGTCATCCTCCCTCAAGAGGCTTAGAATTATTAACCGAGAGTTGAACATAAAAAAAAAAATGAAAGCAGTTTGAATATAGCGAATGCGAATATATTGATTCAAAACAGACATGTGTAATGCATTAATGAAATAACAACGTTTGACATGAATAAAATGTTTGAACAATCAAAGAAAAATACAACTTGAACATTCGAATGAACAAAAGTTTTTTTTTCTTTTCAATCCTAGGACTTGTCACTTCAAATGGTGAATCTCGCAGGGGTAGTAGAAGAACTCGACTTGACCATCTTGGGTGAATTCCACTGCTCCTTCATCAATTAGGTTTTGGATTTTGTACCTCAACTTCCAACAGTCGTCAGTATCATGCTCCGGGCTACCAGAATGATAAGCACACCTCACATCTGGGTTGTAGCTTAGAGAAGAAGTCTTAGGATTAGGGTGAGGTCCTATCAACGTCACCAGATTCAACTTCAACAGGTGTTGCAAAGCTTGGGACAGCGACATGTTAAGCTGGGTGAATTGCCTCATGGGCTTGCTCTGATCAACCCGTTGCTCTGGGCGAGGTTGTGGTTGGACCTGTGAAGTGGTAGCAATTTGGAGAGGTCTATTCTTCACCATACCAGACCCTTGTCCTTTTGGAAGCTGATTAATGACCTGGTCCCTGACTTGGACTGTTTGCTTCATGTTGTATCTCTCTTGGCGAAGCTGGTTGACCATGGCTTTCAACTCTTCTTGCTCCCGAGCCAAGCCTTGGATAAGGGCCATCTGCCCCAGCATCTGAGTCCTCATTGCATCTACCTCAGCTTGCAGATGTTTCAGTCGTTCATCCTTACTGCCCTCAGAACTATTCCCGACCAAAGTCCCCATGAGGAGCATTCTCAGCTCTTCCTGCCCCTTGGATAGATTTAGGAGGATCTCCCCGAACCGAGTCTCTTGAGCATGAAGATCCTGGTTGCCTTGTTGGGAAGCCATTGCTGAAATAAACAGCGAAGAAGGTAAGTGACCCATAACAAGGGTACCTATTATGCAATGATGTGTATGTATGCATGCAATGTTTTCAAGGATCTCCCAGGGTAAACAAGAAAATTGTTAGAATTTGAATTTCGTAGCTTGATTGAAGGAACTTCATGTTGTTGAGAGTCCTTCTTCAAGAGTCAAGGCTCACCATATCGAGTGGGTCATAGCCCCTGACTCAAGTCATTAACCTTGGCTAGAGGAAAATAAATCCCCTTTTCCCCTTGCTAGACTTTTGATTCAGCATGACCTGCATCACAAACCCTTGAGATCCTTGAAATGGATTAGTCCTTATGCAGGATGTATGCAATGGTATGATGGTATGATGTTATGCTATGCATGGAGTGATGTAAGTAAACACTGTTATGAGTCCAGGTTAAGGACTGTAAACAAACCCTGCAAGAAACTCATGTGTTAGATAACAAGCATGCAAGTAGTCAAGTTTGAAAGCACACAAGTCACACAAGACAGCCCTTAGAGTTTAGGCCAGCATGAAGTTTGGGGTACTACCCTCTTGAAGTTGGTGGGCTCAAAAACCTGTCTTATCAAAAGTAACCGGGTTCTAAGGAGCTCAATATCATTGGGTTGTTTTCTATGTTCATTGTTTTGATTTAGCCACTGGACTGACGATCAAAATATTCCAAGAAAACAACCCTCAATGAGTGTAGTATCGAGTATCTACCAACTTCGGACTGCACCAAAGTCGGTCATCTCACTACCCCTAAAGAGGCCAGGATGGTCAAGTAAGGTTCCTAAGGTCAGTTGATGCTTCACGAAACCACGCGGCGGCCCCGTACTCTCCTTGACTTGACTCAAGGGTTAGCGGTACTCACCAAAGTGCCACATCAATGTAGCAAACTGTTTCAACCGTGTCGGTATACCCCACACAGTTCCCTCACAGTTTTGTTGCTACTTTCTAAGAAGGTATCCCCCAGATCCGGGTTAGGATCTATGAAATATCCAAAACAGGCCCACAATATTTAAAGCAAACAGAGCAAGCAATTGAAAACATGATGATGAACTATTCCTAAGGTACACCTCACTTTTAGTGTCCCCAGCAGAGTCTCCAGATCTGTGATCGGTGGAAATAGAACTGACTGTTTTTTAGCTGGTTTCGCGAAATGTCGCGGTAAGCAAGAGTCGCCACCGTCTTTTATGTTCTCCAACATGGAAAGGACAAAAGCACAGCAAAATTCCTTATTCGAGAATGTTTCTCGGTTCAGGAGGTAGATTTATAGAAAGGGAAGGTGTTAGCACCCTTTCTATCCGTGGTTATCCACGGGCTCTTAGGTACTTGCTCTTATGTTTTCAAAAATTGTTTGCTTTTTAAGTGTGTGTGGGTTTTGAAAAAAAAGTTTCTTTTGAAAACTTCTAGGTAACTCTTGTATCAGTCCTCAAGAGTGTATGAAGTGTTTTGTTTGAAAACTTTTTGAAAGTGTGGGGTGCGAAAAGATGTTTTTGTTTGTTTGAAAAAGAGCAGGTACCCAGGAGAATCTACCTACTCTAAGGAATTAGGCTGTGTAAGAGTCCTTTAGATAGTGCTATCCCACCATTGAGAGGTAGGTAGCACCATCGTTGGAGGTATTCGGGCCAATTCGATGATCGGGACAGTGTGGTCACCGAAGCAATAGTAGGACACCTTAGAAGTAACCCTAATGTCCTAGATCCTTTTTTTATCCGAGGTAACCGTTTTGAGGCAACTGGATCTTTTGGATAGAAAGGCGACCTCTAAAACACCCTATACCTGATGACCACGTTCGAGGCAACCAAGTGAGGTGTACCCTAAGAGTGGCATGTGCAAGTGTGTCAATTTTCAGTTATTTTACTCTTGCATGTCATGGTGAGTTATTGTTGATTTTTTTAAGTTTAAGAGTTAATCTTGTCATACAATCCTAGTTAGCATACATCTAAGCAGTTAATATATGTACAGGAATTTAAAATGCGGGAAATGTAAATCCTACGCTATTACAAGGCTTTCGGGGAGGGGGATTATTTACATATCCAAAAATATTGGGGGAATAAAGCAGTAAAGCGTAAAAAGGTATAAGCTAAGCTATTATAAACCAGTAAAATAAACACGCGCGAATCTAAAAAAATCCTAATAATAAGAACTCTTTTTGTTGTTTTATCTTATTTTGGGAAAAAAATAATCTAAATCTATTTAATTTTAGTTTTGGAAAAATGTTAAGATAATTTAAAGGTTAATTAACAAAATTAATTTAATAGAAAAAGACTAGCCTAATGTTTTTTGTGGTTTTTTGATTTTAATGTTAATTAAAAGGAAGTCTATGAAAACAAAAATAAAATACAAGGGGAATCCTTCGATCCAAGGAGAAAACGGGAGTTTCGACCCAGGGAGAGAAATAGAAGCTTCGATCTAGAGGGGGTAAGGGTCCTTTCGATTGGGCCAAACAGCAAGGCGTGAGTAGCCTTCGATCCAGGGAAGAGGCAAGGGACAACCATTAAAATATGCATTTAACGCTCTGGACAAAAATCAAACACATTAAATCATTTCCTTTTTTGAAACATTCATGTCCCTTGAATGAACCTGGACGCTTGGATTTCGAGTGCTTTCAGGCCATGCTCTTCGATTAGTCCTGATTTGCCTCTTTCGAATGGACTCCCTGCGTACCCTTCGAATGGGCCTGGCCCAAATATCCATCGAAGGATTCCAATCGAAATGCTTTGCTAACAGGCCACTCAAAAGGTGTTGTTCATGCCAAATGAAGGACATGGTTGACATGCCTGTCGACATTGCCTTGACATAATTCCAATCGAATGCTTGTCCATAATGCCAATCAAAATACTCCTTCAGAATGCCAATCGAAATACTCCTTCGGAATGCCAATCGAAAGGTATTTGAAGTACCACTCAAAAATCTTCTTTTTCCTTAGGCAAGAGTTTGTGATCAACCAGGCAGGGGGAAGACTTTGGAAAACATGAGAGGGCAAATTTTGGAGTGCAACACATTGCATATGTTTGTATTGAATTCATCCATTCGTTTTCACTACTCTTATGTTTTCTTTATGATATTTAACTCTTGATAAAAAGTTGCAAGCCTTTAGAGGGAGGATGACGAAACAATACCATAATCTCATACAGTATGCTTTTGAATAGACCTTGCTGATGATGTACATACATTTCTTTCAATTCCCAAACACTGGAGTTATAAGGAAGATAATCCCTAGTCAACCCCTTCGAGCCAAAGAAGTAGGAGTTTTCTGTTCTAAACAAATTGAAACCTTTGATTTAAACCTGGGGCATGGTAGTCTCTAAGTTAATTCAAAAAAGATGTGCATTGAAGTCGCAAACTCTCAGTTCGTAATACAACGAACGACATCAAAAAAGAAAGACATTCCTTTGGAATCAAAAGACAGTGATGGTTCCCTATCTCACAGGCATTCGTTATCTCTCAAAAGAGAAAAGCCCACTAAGCTAAAACCTACAAAGGAAGCTTAAAGAAGCTGGGGCATCCCGCTGACTGTAATCCCGAAAGCAGGAACAGTCAAGAAAAAGTTAGGGATAACAAATCAAAAGAACGAGGTCATTAAAAATCCTCAACAACATGAAAAATGTTGAAAAAGAAAAAAGGAGAGGATGACTGCCCTCCAAATTCAATTGGTGAACCATCACCCAAAAAGTCGTTCCAAATTCGAATGGAGTTCGACGCACAATTAACTGAGTCTAGGATTGAAGGACATCACGAAGAGCGGGTGGGTATAAATATAATTTGAGCCTTTATCCTTTGTTTCTTAAACCGTGAACCAAGCCACGTTACCACCCTTCAAAAGTCCTAATTGAATCATGGGTTAGTTCGGAAGCATACTGTTACAAAAGGTATCCTGACTCCTGTAAGGCTTTGCCCTAAATCTTGTGTTGAATTTGTCTTATAAAAAGTTTTCCGCTAGAAACGCATTTTTCAAAACTTCAAGACAAGCATAAACTTTGCATCATTTGAATATCATTGTTTGCACACAGTTATTTGTTTGACAGCGAAGAAATTCCTACAGCGAATGTTCGGAGGAACGAAAACTCTCTCAGTGAGTAAAATCACTTCAAAAAGGATGACACTTCCATTGACAAATCTCCTATCAACAAGGGGGCATGACATGTCACTATCCAGTTAACCTGGGGCAGTCCAGTCAAGGTTTCGACAGATCTTTCAAAGTTCAGTTAACCTGGGGCAGTCCAGTCAAGATTTCAAGAAATCTCTCAATTTGCAGATTAACCTGGGGCAAGACTCCTTCATCATCACTTGGGGCATTCGAATGTCAATCACCAAGGTCATCAAAATTCCTTCATCACCTGCTGGAAGTTACAACCACCAATAGAATAACGGACAATTAAAGCTCCTACAAATCTGTTTCTCTCAAGAATGAAGCCTCTCATCCTTAAAACCTCAGAAGATTGGTATACCCCCAATTTCTGACCCTTAACAAAATCAAGATCAGATTTCCGTCTAGAGATAGTTCAGATGTGACCCAGATTTGGCGACATTCCGAAACTTATTCCAGATTCCCTTCTAGAGATAGTTCAGATGTGACCCAGATTTGGCGATATTCCGAAACTTATTCCAGATTCCCTTTTAGAGATAGTTCAGATGTGACCCAGATTTGGCTACATTCCGAAACTTATTCCAGATTCCCTTCTAGAGATAGTTCAGATGTGACCCAAATTTGGCGACATTCTGAAACTTATTCCAGATTCCCTTCTAGAGATAGTTCAGATGTGACCCAGATTTGGCGACATTCCGAAACTTTTTCCAGATTCCCTTCTAGAGATAGTTCAGATGTGACCTAGATTTGGCGACATTCCGAAACTTATTCCAGATTCCCTTCTAGAGATAGTTCAGATGTGACCCAGATTTGGCGACATTCCGAAACTTATTCCAAATTTCCTTCTAGAGATAGTTCAGATGTGACCCTGTTGGCTCCTAAATTCGACACCTTTGTTTTGATTGATGGCAGCCATTAAAAGCTGAAAGATGCTTTCGACTGGCTAAGCCTGTCGAAGTGCCCGTCGAAAGATGGCAAAATATTTAGAAGATTTCTTCCAAGGAAGAAGGCTGATTGCCTTCGACGTCGAAGGAGTTTTCGTCGAAGACGTCTCTTGACGAACGTGTTCGATGGTCCAGAGTGGAGCAGTTTGAAATTCAAAGCTTTGGAGGGAAAACGGTTTCCAGCAGTTACTACGTGCAAACGTGCAAGGATCTGGAGCGTCGAGCATGGAGAACGTGCCAAGTGGCTTAATCTCGAAGCAGTGTAACTGCCCGACGGTTACTTGGAATGTTTTTGTATAAATAGGAGTAGACATGTAGTTTCTCGCGTGTGTTCACAATAAATACATAGTCACTCATTTAGATTCAAGTACCCAGTGTGAGCGAACGAATTGTTGAGAAATGTATGTGTGAAACACCAATTTTATCAATTAAAGTCATTTACTTTTCCAGTATTTTACATGCTTTTCCCCTTTAAATTCCTGTCGAACCTTTACATTCAAGCCTTGTTTATTTTACCAAGCCTTTCCTTTATGCAATTTACCTTAAACAATTTACTTAAAGCCTTATCCAACTTAATTAAACTTCAAAATCAACCTATGTCCATAGGATCAATCTGATCGATCCTGCGAGTAACCAAATAAGTAACCATTTGGAGGATCAGCGGTTGTTTACCAAATCCCTAGGTAAACAAATTGCCCCCCAAGAATGCCTTATTTCGACTCTGAAAGAAAAAGGCATTCTTTGAAAACGCCATTCGACACCTGTTTTTTCCACGCTTAGTCACAAGTTAACTTGTGCACTTTTTGTTGCTTTTTACCAACTATTGGCAATCCCAAGAAACCATCATTGATTTGATCCTAGGACGTCACTTTCAGTACGGCGTGCAGTACCAAACGTCACTTCAAAATTTGTCATTATGACAAATCCCAAAAACGAGGACGCACGCTGCGTCTCTCTGTTTCTGCAGAAACGGCCAAAACAACAGGATGCTGCCACGCGTCCCACTAATTCCTGCAGCATTAAATGACATTTAATGTCCTCGTTATTGGGAATTTCTCCCACTACTTTAAATAGTAGTGAATATCCCACTATGAGATTTTTCACGCAAACTAGCCCTCAAACTCCCTTGCTTTCATACAAACTTGCTCTCTTTGCAGAAAAACTCTTCCTTTTCCACTTCATCTTCATCCTCAACAATGGCCTCTGCTTCTACTGCCCCCAAGACTAACGCACCAACTGAACAACTTGCTAAGCCCAAGGTCTTTGTTACTGCTCCGATAGTGAACGCTACAGGGAAACGAAGGGTCCCTGAACCTTCTGACATCTCCGTTCGCGATGCTTACTCGCGTCACTTGATGATCCCGGTTGGATACTCCAACCAGATCTTCGCAATGTCTGGACCCATGAACCCAAGCATCTCTGAAGCTCTGAAGATCAAGAGCTATTTCCCCATCGTCGAGAAACTCAAACCAGTAGCATGCGCCAAGAAGGACGCAGAAGACAACGAAGACCCTACACACGAGAAGATCGACCTTCGTTTCTTCAACAGAAGTGTTAGGGTCTTCAGGTCTTGCCCTAATCTGACCTCTGACTACATTGCTTGGCTAACAAAGTTGGAGAAACATCAAACTCCAGTCTGGAAGGAAATGGGAATCTTTGACCTAGTAATGCTGTCGAAGACAGGCTTAAACTACTCCCCAGAGATGCTTATAGCTTCGCTGTTGTTCTGGGATAACTCTCACTTCACCTTTCACCTTCCATGTGGGATGTTAACCCCCACACTCTTCGACGTAGCGGCCATTACTGGCCTTCGACCAACCGGAGATTACTTCGACCCGGAGGAGATGTCGGAGGACCAAATTGGCTTTTCTGAGACGAAGCCAACATACACTACCTTTATCAACCATTATCACGACAGGTCGACGGATACAGTGTCGGATGTCGAACACATAGCGTTTCTAGCCTTATGGCTAACTCGCTTTGTGTTTTGTTCGAAGTCTCTACAAGTGACCAAAAAGATGGTCACTCTGGCCACCCAACTGCATCACCGCCAGAACATCTGTTTGGCAGAACTAATTCTGGCCAGTCTTTATGACTCAATCAGCAATGGGGTCACTCTCTTGAAACATGTCGAAGATAGGAACAGTTTGCTACTCGCTGGGCCTTTCTGGCTACTTCAACTGTGGCTCAACGCCACTTTCGAATCCTTCTTACCCAAGAAGAATCAGATAAATGAACAAGCCCCAGCGATAGCTAATAGACGTATCGAAGGAATTAGGCTGGCTCTACTGACACCTGTGGAAGATGGGCTAGAGTTCCAACAAACCTTCACTAACTTCGTTCTGATGTTCGCTCGAAGGAAGGAATTTGTTTCAACTATGGCTCCATTTGCTCAACGGAAGGTGGGGCCAGCATGGTTTACAAGGCCACATCCAAAGGAGTCGAGTGGTCCCAATGTCGATGAGCACACTGTACTTTGGGAGGCGTTCCTGACACCCAGGATCATGCCTCTTCGATTTAAGAGTTCTAAGACTCATTTGAGTCTGCTTGCCTATCAACCCAATCTGGTATCTCGCCAGTTTGGTATCATCCAAACCCTGCCTTCTCCCATTTTCCAAAGAGAGAAGTCAATGTTGTACTTCTGCAACGATTATACAGAAGAAGCTGCTACCAAGCATATCGGAAGATATGCTGGTCGAACAATCCTCTCGCTGTTCAACTACCAGCTTAACTTCCTTTGCTCACCATCTTTTGAAGAGTGGTGGAGAAGCTATTATGCTGAGTACTTCTTCGACGAGAAGGACTTCATAGCAGAGTTACAGAAGTCTTTTGTCCTTGTGTTGGACAAAGTAAAGAAATGTAAGTTCATGCTCTCACATTTACTTTTTATCTTTCTCTTCGACTGTTAGCCTGTTAACTTTCCTTTTCGCTTTCAGTTGTTCGAAAGCCCCTAGCCAAGAAGGCTACAGAAGGCCCACAAGGAAGAGTCCCTTCGACAAAACCTCCACCGCCGGCGAAGACTATAGCGCCGGCGAAGACAACGGGCAACCAACAGGGGGAAGGCTCTTCGAGGAGGCCTCCTGCATCGGTAACCAGATTTTCTTCATTTTCATTCTGGCTTTCGATTATTTATTTTCGACGTAATTATTCAATCGAATTCCTATTGGTTTTCTAGGCCCCTTCGCCCAAGAAAAGGGCAGCATTGGTGATCGAATCGGGGAGTGATGACGAAAGTGATTCCCCTCCTTCTCCCTTAAAGAGGCGAAAGTTAACGAAGGACGCTTCTGTTCCTACTCCAGCTCCTGAAGGTCGAACCGTCAGAATAAAGGTCGCTGTGAGAAAGCCTAGGCCACCTGCAGTGGTCATCGAAGAACCAACTGAGGAGGAACTGAACGCTCTTGTTACCAAGCCTGTCGAAAGTGACAATTCCAGCCCTGGGGCTGAAGTTAATCCACAGGTAATCTATTGGACTCTTCTTATAACTTAGGCATAGATACCCGTATTCGATTATGTCTCTTTCGACATCTGAAGATTTGTCTTCTTTCTCTTTTTCAGGACACCACTGAAAGTTCCCCACCAAGGACTTCAGAAACTCTAGAATCTGCTGACCTTAGCAGGCCTCGGGAAAAAGATTTGGGCAATGACGAAGCCCACACTGAGAACGAGGCCAATGCTGAAACAGTGGAGAAGACAACTGAAGAACCTATGGCGGAGGAAACACAGCCAGAAACGGTTCCTGTGGTGGTCTTGTCATCAGAAGAGAATCCTGAAGGAAGAGACCAAGGCAATGGCGAAGAGAATCAAGATGCTGTTGACGAAGAGCATCAAGGTGGTACTGGCGAAGACCACCAGGGTGACGCTAGCGAAGAGCCACAAAATGACGCTGGCGAAGGACCCCAAGGTGATGTTAACAAAGAACCACAAGTCGATGCTAGTACCGCCTCAGTTCAAGTCGAAGAGCAACCAAACGAGGCACTCAGCATTCAACAGCCTCCAGCCCAAGATAATACTGTGGCAAGGGTCACCTCCTCAAAGCACAGGTCGAAAGAGGACTTGGAAATCTTGAAACAAACTGACCCTGTCAGCTACCTTAATGCAATCGTCGAGAGTAAGAGTTCTTCTGACACTAGTCAGGAAATTCCTACTCTGTCGGGGAAATCTACTGAGACTTCTCCTCTTGATGATGCGTTGGCGAAGGTTAAGGCCCAGTTCTTCAAGAGGGATTTAATGAAGGCTTTAGAGGGGGACCCCACTGCTCCATCATGCTTAAAAGAGGTTTTGAATGCTGTTGACTTCGAAGCTGTAGCCCCAGAAATCTCAGACTTAATCATGGAATTACATTCTATGATTGATCAAGTCTCAGCGGATTACCGGCGCCAACGAACTTTTAACAGTCAGCTCGAAGTGCTGCATGGCAAGAGCTCATCTGCGTGGACAGCTGTCTCAGATTCGACTTCTCGAATTGCCGAGTTGTCGAAACAGAAAGCGTCTGCACAGGAAAGGTTCGATGCTATTGAGCGAGAGAATGTCTCCTTCCGAGCACAAATTGCAGAGATAGAGGCGAAGATAAACGCCAACACTGTGCTCCAGGAGGAAATTCTTTCGACCATCCCAGACACTGAGAGCCAGACTGAGATCAAGCAAGGCCTGGAATTCGCTGAGAGGGCTCAAAGCCTCGACGCTCAAATTGCCAAACTGGTGCAAGAAAAATCTTGGTGCAAAAAGAGGTTGGAGCTGCAGTATGCCAAGTATCTTCGACTCAAGAATTCTCTTTCCTTTTGATTGATTCTCTTTGTAACCATCTTCTGTAATCGCTTTCGACAACAATTGCCATTTTGGCTGAAATTAATAAAAATTTCCATTTTGGCATTTCTATGGTTAATTTAGCTTGTTCTTTTATTATTTTATTTTTATCTCTTGAAGTATAGGCTTATATTTTTTCAAATATTTACCATTTACTCTCAAGAGCCTTTTATCACCACTTATCTCTTCGACTTCATAGGCTCCACCAGAAAAAGTTTGGATAACTCTGAAGGGTCCTTCCCATTTGGGTGACCATTTCCCCATGCTTCGATCCCGTCGATCCATGGGAAGAATTACCTTCCAAACTAAATCTTCAGGCAAAAATACCTTAGGTTTTACCTTTCTATTATAAGAGTCTTCGACTCTTTTCTTCTGAAGCCTGAGTAAGTCGAGAGCGTGTAATCTCTCTTCGTCTAAATCCACCAATTCATCTAACATCATATTCCAATAAACCTCAGAAGGAATATCATAATGCCTCTGAACTCTTGCAGATTGAAGACAAATTTCTGCTGGCAATACTGCATCATGGCCAAAAGTTAGCCTATATGGTGTTGTACCAGTGGCTTCTTTTGGGGACGTTCGACAAGCCCATAAAATCTGGTCTAACGTCTTATGCCAATTCTTTGGTTTCTTCCCAACATGTTTCTTTATCAAGCCAATTACTACTTTGTTAGCTGCTTCGACTTGACCATTCGCCTGCGCATAGTAAGGCGTGGATGTTAGGAGTTTGAAACCTGTTTCCTGAGCAAATTCCTGCATCTTTCGACCAGTGAAAACTGAACCTTGGTCAGTTGTTATTGTCTCAGGGATTCCATACCTAAATATAATGTTCTTTTGAATAAATTCAATGACATTTTCTTGGTCTACATTGACTAAAGGGACAGCTTCGATCCACTTAGTAAAATAATCAATGCCTACCAATATGTATTTCTGACTCTTTGATGATGCTGGTCGAATCTCTCCAATAAGATCCAACGCCCATCCTCGAAAGGGCCAAGGCTTCACTATTGAGTGAAGTTCGCTTGCTGGTACATGCTGGATGCCTGTATGAACTTGACACTCTTGGCAACCTTTGGCGAACTCAACACAATCTTTCAGCATAGTGGGCCAATATAGTCCTTGTCGAAACAACAACCATTTCATCTTATGGCCTGCTTGGTGAGCCCCACATGCCCCAGCATGTGTAGTCGAAAGGGCTATGTATGCTTCAGTTTCACTTAAACATTTCAGCAACACCCCTTCAGGCGTCTTCTTGAATAACTCATTACCCATGAGTACAAAACTCAACGCCCTGTATTTTGTCTTTCGTTCTGTCGGAGCTCCTGGATTTTGAAGATAGTCCACAATGGGTTTCCTCCAATCCTGGTCTGACAAATTATCAATGAACGAAATCTCGAAGTTTGAGTGATCAGCATAACCTAGCCTTGTCGATTCCAAGTCTGATGGTGATAGGCAAGTTGCTTTTATCTTCTCTCGAACTTCGATTGCTCTTTGTAATCTCGTTTTTGAAATCTTATACCCTGATGCAATTTGTGCCAAGTCATTGGCTATTTGATTTTCGACTCTGGGTATGTGTCGAATATTGACACTTTCAAATTTTTTCAATAAACGATTTGCTATCACAAAGTACATAATGAGATTCTCTCTTATGCATTTATACTCCTTTGTGACTTGCTTGATGACTAACTCTGAGTCTCCCATTATTTCGACTCGAGTTGCCCCCAATTCCAACAATGTTTCAAGGCCAGTAATTAGAGCTTCATACTCAGCCTCATTGTTCGAACAAGAACCTTCTATTTGGTACTTGAATGTTGTTGGAATTTTATCTGGAGAAATAATCAAGACTCCTACTCCTGTTCCATTTTTATGGCTGGAACCATCGAAGTAGAATTTCCAAGGTTCTATCTCCACATAATTAATATCCTCGACTTGAATTGAGTGGTCGACTATAAAGTCTGCAACCACTTGTCCTTTTACTGCCTTAAGAGGCATAAAGGTTAAGGAGTATTCAGTCAATGCTAATGCCCACTTGCCAATTCGACTATGCAAGATAGGTTTCGACAACATATATTTGAAAACATCAAAATGAGACGAAACATAAACATCAACTGGTTTAATATATTGCTTGAGTTTTGTACAAGAGAAATACAGACATAGACACAATTTTTCAACTTCGCTATATCTAGTTTCTGCATCATTCAAAACTCGACTGAGATAATAAATAGGTCTTTCGACTCCATTCTCATCCTCTTGGGCTAACATACTTCCCAGAGTTTTGTCAGATGCAGCTATGTACAATCTCATACTCCTATTGCTACAAGGAGGCACCAAAATAGGTGGCTTAGTGAGGTACCCTTTGATTTTGTCGAAGGCTTCTTGTTGCTCTTGCCCCCATTCGAACCCCTCTTTATTCAGTCGAAGTAAGGGTGAAAAGGCCTGAGCTTTCCCACTTAGATTAGATATAAACCTTCTCAAGAAATTTATCTTGCCTAAGAGAGATTGCAATTCCTTCTTATTCGATGGCGCTTTCGCTTCCAAAATTGCCTTCGTCTTGTTCTGATTTATTTCGATTCCTTTCTTGTGGACAACGAAGCCCAAGAAATCTCCAGCTTTCACACAGAACGCACACTTCAAAGGATTCATCTTCAGACCATGTTCTCTCATTCTTTCGAATGATTGTCGAAGGTGGTCAATGTGACTCTTCCTGGAAACAGATTTTATAACAATATCATCAATATAAACTTGCATAAAAGTGTTAATAAAATCATGGAAGATAGTATTCATTGCTCGCTGGTACGTTGCCCCAGCGTTCTTTAGGCCAAAAGGCATCACTACCCATTCGTAAGTGCCTAAGGCCCCAGGGCATCGAAAGGCTGTTTTCGACACATCCTCTTCAGCAATGAATATTTGATTATATCCTGAATAACCATCGAGCATACTCAGGTATTCGTAGCCAGCGGCAGAATCGACTAGCATTTCCGCCACAGGCATTGGATATTCATCTTTGGGGGTGGCAGCATTCAAATCTCTGAAATCTATGCACACCCTTAATGTGCCATTTTTCTTAATTACTGGCACAATATTTGCAATCCATTCGACATACCTTGTAACACGGATGAATTTGCATTTCAGAAGTCTTTCGACCTCCGTCTTGATCTTCGACAGTATTTCTGGAGCGAAGCGTCTTGGATTTTGCTTGATTGGCTTCTTTCCAGGTTTGATTGGCAACTGAAGTTCTACCAATCCTCTGTCGAGACCAGGCATTTCGTCATAATCCCATGCAAAACAGTCTTTAAACTCTTTCAGCAATTGGATTACTTCCAACCTAAGTTCTGGATCAATTTTGGCGCTGATGTAAGTTGGCCTATTCTCTGATCCTTCGCCTAAGTTGATTTCTTCTAAAGGGTCTTGTGCTAACAGACCCAGAGATGGCGACATTCCGATACTTATCCCAAATCAATACCCGCAGCAATAAAAAGATTCTTGTAATCCCCAGCGGAGCTAAAACTTCCAACTATCAATCCCCAAGCAGAATGAAGACTCTTATTCTCAGTTCCTCACAGGATATTCAGATATTCCCCAGTGAAGATCTCCTCAAGACAGGAATCCCTAGTTGATTGGTATATAACCCAAGATCCTGATTCCCCAGCAGTGGTCCTAAGATCCCTTAACAATTGAAAATCTTGTTCCCCAAGCAGTCAGTAGTCAACAAGGATGTCTCATCCTTAGCAATCAGAGATTCTTGCAAACCCCTGCAGCAGTCAAGGAATTACTTTCCCCGACAGCAGTCAAGATTCTTTTAGCTCCAGCCATCCAGGATTCATCTATCCTCAGCAAGACATCTCATCAGCCTACATGCGCATTCATTACATTCATATCATAAACATTGATATAACAAACATTGCATCATACATTTCATGCAACATGACTTTGTGTTTCAGCTAATATCTTACCCTTTTTCAGGATAAAGATTAATAAGCTTCAAGACTCGACTTCTGAAAACAGTTCACGGGTTCTCCAGTAACGGATGTTAACCTATCGCTTGTTCAGATTCCAAGACTTCTGAAAACAGTTCACGGGTTCTCCAGTAACGGATGTTAACCTATCGCTTGTTCAGATTCCAAGACCTCTGAAAACAGTTCACGGGTTCTCCAATAACGGATGTTAACCTATCGCTTGTTCAGATTCCAAGACCTCTGAAAACAGTTCACGGGTTCTCCAATAACGGATGTTAACCTATCGCTTGTTCAGATTCCAAGACCTCTGAAAACAGTTCACGGGTTCTCCAGTAACGGATGTTAACCTATCGCTTGTTCAGATTCCAAGACCTCTGAAAACAGTTCACGGGTTCTCCAGTAACGGATGTTAACCTATCGCTTGTTCAGATTCCAAGACCTCTGAAAACAGTTCACGGGTTCTCCAGTAACGGATGTTGACCCATCGCTTGTTCAGATTCTTCAACTTCTGAAAACAGTTTACGGATTCTCCAAACACGGATGTTAATCTATCGCTTGTTCAGACTCAACTTCTGAAAACAGTTTACGGACGCTTCTCAACAACAGATGCTGCTCTATTGCTTATTTAACTTCAACTTTTGAAAACAGTTTACGGACGCTTCCCAACAACGGATGCTGCTTTATTGCTTATTCAACTTCAGACTTTTGAAAACAGTTTACGGATGCTTCCAGATACGGATGTCAATCTATTGCTTATTCAGATCCCCAGTTCAGAGATTTTCCAAAACACAGACACTTTTCTGATACTCACCCACTCACCAATGACATACAGTTCAACAAACATTTCCAGATGGCATCTCTAAGCCCATCCTCATACCAACAACTTCCAGATGGCATCTCTAAGCCCATCCCCCGACAAGATTCTGTCACATCTCCAGATGGCATCTTTAAGCCCATCACTAAATGGCATCTTTAAGCCCATTCCCGCATCCATGTCTTGACGAGTGCAAATTTAAGGGCACTCTAGTGTCCAATCTCCTTTTACCTTCGAGACGCGAAAGGCAAACTTGCCAATCTAACTCTTCAGGTTCAAGAAGATTGAACAGGGGCAACTGTTGTACCCCAAAATTTGCCCTCATATTCTTCCACAAGAAATCACAGCTTCGGGTTTTCCCTGACATTTCAGATTGGCGTAAGAATCAGTCAAACAGACTTTTTCTTATCAGTCTATCCAAACTAGGATTTTCATGGACTCTGGAACAGTTCAAGCAGATTATTAGGGTTTGATTGAGTTTGGCTCAGGGTTTGATCAGGCAGGCGCTTCTTTGACAATAAATCAAGAACTAGGGTTTGTGCGTGCATTCTCAGAAAGAATTAATTCTACAGTTCTTTTCAATTTACTCTGAGATATGGATTGAGGCTTCTGATTGAGAGTTTGCAGTGTTTGGTATAATCAGTAAAAGAAAAGACATGTGGACGTTTGTTTGATTAACTGTGCATTGCTATGGTTAATTGGAGCGCCGGGTTTATTATTGATTAATGCTAAGTGGCAAGACTACAATGTTTATTAATTAATTATTTATTCTAAGTTAGAATAGTTGGGATTTATTTCCATTTATTATAATTTAAGAATTATAAATAATTAAATAAACAATTGAAGAAGAATTAAAAGGGATTAATTGACAAAAGAGCTTTTATTTATTTTTAATTATTAGTACAAATGTTATTTGAATACATTTACAGTATTTACAAATAATGTTATTACAAATAATTGGAAATAAAATAAAGCTATCCTAAAGTTTCCTAAGTCTTCATCTTCTACTGATGCTCCCCATTGCTCAATTATTTTATCTGCAAAAACAAAGAAAAGAAAAGAAGTCAAATGCAGATGAAATAAAAAGGCAGACAGTTAATCATAAAAAAGCTCATCATTAAAAGTGACTGGCCGAAATCAGTTGTTCACCCTCTCTGCAAATCACAAGAAATACTCTTGGTTCAAAAAGAGGGAAAGAGAAATATGCTTGCAAAAAAGATATGAATTGCACAAATTCAAATTGTCAAACAGGCTGCATAGTTTCAATTTGTAAAATGCCAAACAAACAGCATATGCAAAATGTCAACAAAGCTGTAACTTAAAAACATGCCTAACCAAGTCCAAAAGGCAAACTGAACTGCACAAATTGCAAGTGAATAAGCCAACCAAGTTGCATTGTCAAACTGAAAAGCAAAGCTGTCAAAATTCCAAACTAAGTCACAAAGGCAAACTGAACTGCACATGGCAAACCAAGTCCAATGTCAACCAACTGTCCAAAAGCTATCAAAAGGCTGTCAAAAAGATATCAAGAAGTACACAATATGTAGGAAATCTGGAATGTGCAGAAGAAAGATACAAATGCAAGCAAACATTTCAAATATTGTTCATCATTTTCAAGGCCAGCACTTTTTCAGAGCAGAATAGTACAGATTTAAACAATATAATATGTTTTTCTGTGGAGAGAGAAAAGAGAGAGAGAAGAGGCTTACAGGCTTAGTCTTAAAGATATAAACAACAGTTCAGAACATAACAAAGAGGAGGCAGAATATCACAAAAAACAAGTTCACACAAACTGTAACATTGCTCAAACATTGCAAACTGCCTCCAACACAAACAAACTATCTCAAACCTGTTACATAACACAAGCCTTAACCTGCCTTAAACATTAAAACACCTCAAAACCTGTTACATAACAATGGCCACAAAACTGCATTAGAAGCTTACAACCCCAGCCTGTCAAAAACAAGCCTGAAGCCTAAACCTTAAGTTTTCAAAAAGCCAGCATATTACAAACAAAGCCATATACAAAACACAAAGTCTATACCAATACATCATAAACCATATACAAAAACCAACATAAGCCTTAACCTGCCTTAAAACCTGTTCTAAACTAGATCACACAACAAGCCTGTAACCAGACCTGTTTCAAACCAACAAGCCAAGCCTATAACCTGTCTCAAGCCTGAAGCCTGCTAACACCTCAAGCCTGAAGCAAAACTGCAACCAAAGCTTGCCTCCTGCCTAGAACCCATAACAGAAATAAGCAAACAAACCCAGTATCAAAAACCCATCAAAGTCTGTCAAAGCCAAAAAGCCATACAACCTGTTTCAGACCACAGGCCAACCTCAAAACTAACTTCCTCATAGGCTACACAAATCCCAATCTCAGAGTCAATATCAAATAAACATACAGAAGCAAGTATTTCAGGGGCAAGCATTCAAGCAGACAAAAGAGGAAAAGAAAATTATGCTAGGGTTTTCAGAAGGCAATCATCATAAAACCTAAAGAAAGATACTGAGTACCAGTGTTCCACAAAGCTAGCACAACATCACACTCCTCTGCCTTGGTCGCCCTAGGACGCCTCCAGTCCACCTCTCCTCCTCTCCAAGCAACGAACCCTCCAAAGGTAGAAATTTCTTCTCCCTCTTTTCATACCTCCCATGAACGACAACGCATAAAAAAATCAGAACACAAATAATCAATAACACACAAAGTTAAAGACATGCACGAACTGGAAACCCTAAAACATGAACAAAGAGATTAATACCTTGTTGTCACCGCCTGGAGCAACCATGTGGAGAGAGGAGAAACAGAGGTGACGTCTGGAAACTGAGGCGAAGGAAGGAGCTTCATGGACCTTTGATTGAGAAAGTGAAGAGGACGAAGAAAGGTGGAAGCGACGCCGCTCTAGCCTGTGTAACCCTAATCCAGAAATAAAACACAAAATGAAAACCCTTACAAAACTGCTGAAACGCATCTTGGGCCTTGCCCCATCCAATTTCCTAAGCCCATCAGAATTCCGGGCGCATACCCCCCTTTTCCTTATTTGCTTTTTTTTGTTTTGTTTGGGCCAAGTACAAATTCCCCTCTAAGGCCCATTCAACCTTTTTTCTTCTTATAACTCATAAATCTTTTTTATGTTATTTTATCCCTTTATTTCTTGTTAAGTAAAATATTACATTGACTTTTTTTTATTATATATACAAAAAATTTCTTAAATATTTCTTTTTTATATTATTACAATAAAAAATACACAAGAATAGAATTTTGAGTTAAATAATCTTTTTGTATATAAAATATTAACTAAATGTGTAAACATTAGTTTTCTTAAACTTAAAACATTTTTCTTTTCTTTTCTTTAAAACTTTTGTATATAAACTAAAATACATAAATATTAATTTTCTTTAAATATTTTTCTTTTCTTAAAAAACTTTTGTTTGTACATAATCAACAAAAATCCAAAGATAAATAAAATACTTAATATTGCATTAGGTTAACATGTTTTTCTCACTTGTAAATAATCACATACACTTACACCAATACATTTGCTTGTCTTTTATTCTTATACATTGATATACATTACATTTGAGAATGCGATTCGATTTGGTTGTAAATATTATTTGGACACTACTCTCCTAATAAGTCTCATCCCCATTTGTAAATATTTGTACCCCCATCCCCGAATACTTATTTGTAATAGCTTAGACTTTAAATTCCCGCAATTTATCGCTTTCAATTATACCATGTTTAGACCTAGGGTTTGTATGTGAATAAAATCAACCGCTAGATAACCTAATATATGACAAATGCATGACAATCTATACACCATTAACACTTGCACCCCTAGGGTAATCCCGCTTGTTGCCTTCAAAAATGGGCCATGCTTGCATGTTGAGTTTCTTTGGCAAAACAAAACAAATCAAATGATCATAGTCCCTCGATGACGCTTTCGAAGTTGCCTAAACAAAAATGATCATAGTCCCTTCAAGCAAAATTGCCAAAGACACTTGGCACCATTGCATTCATGGTCCATACGATGACCTGCGCCCATCCCGTTAACATCCTAACACAAGATTGTCCACCAAATACAATGGTGGAACAAAACTGTTAAAAGGGTTAAAACATGAGAAAAATCTATGAGTAAATTTAGGGGTAGAAAACTCTTAGTTACTTGATCAAACTTGCAAAACACACTTGCCTACTTTCAAAACACAATCCACAACACAACTTTCAAAAACAACTTTCAAAAACATTGAAACATCTTTTCGAAAAGACACACACCTTTGTAAAACATTCGAGTAAAGAATTATTACAACGGTTTCCTAGACAAGGCATCTTTTTCAAAACTTTTTCAAAAACACACACACACACACCACCATTTCAAGCAATTGAAAATCAAAGGCAAGTGATCTAAAACAAGTAACTAAGATCCCATGGATAACCATGGATGAAAAGGGTGCTAATACCTTCCCTTTTCATAATCTACCCCCCGAACCCACGAAAACATCTCAAAGGTTTTTCCTGTGCTTTTTAACCTTTCCTTTAGGATAAAATAAAAAGTCGGTGGCGACTCTTGCTAAACCGAACAAGTGCAAATACAAACGAAAAACCTCAAGTCAGTTCTCCCACCATATCATAATATCCCCAGTAAGTCTTAGTATTCCCCAGCGGAGTACACAGATATTCCTCAGCAAGCATCCCCGGCGTTCTTAATATCCCTCAGCAGAAATATAAGATTGTTCCCCGGCGGAATACAAAATACCCCCAGTGGATCCATTTCCCAGCACAGTCTGAAAAGCTTCCCCGCCAGAGTTGAATCATTTCCCCAGTAGATTCTGGAAGCTTATTCCCTGCAGAGTACAAATATCTCTCCCTGGCCATATTCAGAGATTATCCCCACCAGAGTCTAACTGAGTTATCCTCAGCAAGTGGCAACGGAAAGATCATCCCCAGCGAAGTTATTTCTATCCCCCAGTGGAGTTCATCATCAAAATCCCCAACAGAGCTTATCAATGGAACCCCCAACGGAGTTATCGTTAAAATCTCAGCGAAGCATCTCTTCCCACAGAGTAATTCCCTGCAGAGTAATCTCTTCATCAAGTTTATTCCCCAACGGAGTCATCTTCTCTTACATGTTTATTCACACAATCATCTTCGTTCATTATCCCCAGCGGAAACAGAGAATCCAACATCATGCTCCAGCAGCTATCCAGGATTTATTTTCCCAGCTAAAACATCACATTTTCATACATCATGATACATGCACATACGCATCATATCATAAATCTCATTTTCTCTGGAGAACATCATGACATCATGCATCTCATACATCATGACATTGCATACAACTAACTCTTTACCTTTTCAGGAAAGATTGATCAACAGATAAAAGTCATTACCTTTTGGAGTAGCAATCGTCAAAGATTCCTTCATAACCCCGTTGAGGTAGTAATCATCCAAGATTCCTTCATCATCCCGTTGAGGTAGTAATCGTCCAAGATTCCTTCATCATCCTGTTGAGGTAGAAGTCGTCCAAGATTCCTTCACTATTCCTGCTGAGGTAGTCGTCGTCCAAGATTCCTTCATCATCCCGTTGAGGTAGAAGTCGTCCAAGATTCCTTCATCATCCTGCTGAGGTAGTAATCATCCAAGATTCCTTCATCATCCCGCTGAGGTGGAAGTCGTCCAAGATTCCTTCATCATTCCTACTGAGGTAGTAATCGTCCAAGATTCCTTCACCATTCATGTTGAGGTAGTAATCATCCAAGATTCTTTCATCATCTCGTTGGAGTAGTAATCGTCCAGGATTCCTTCATCATCCCGTTGAGGTAGAAGTCATCCAAGATTCCTTCATCATCCTGTTGAGGTAGTAATCGTCCAAGATTCCTTCATCATCCTGCTGAGGTAGAAGTCATCCAAGATTCCTTCATCATCCTGCTGAGGTAGTAATCATCCTAGATTCCTTCATCATCCTGCTGAGGTAGTAATCGTCCCAGATTCCTTCATCATCTATTTGGAGTAGCAATCGTCTCAGATTCCTTCATCACATCATTATCAAAAAAAGCCTTCGTAAGTTCCAGATCAACACATGTAACTAGCCAGGAAATATCTGTGGACGACTGATTATAGATTCGATACCTGTAACTAGCCAGGAAAGTTATCTACATGAAGGGATTGAAGATCAATACCTGTAGCAAGCCAGGAAGACAATCTTTCTTTCTCAAGTCAGAGATTAATACCTGTAACCAGCCAGGACAACTATCTCATCGGCCAACCTTTTCCAAATTCTAGATCAACACCTGTAACTAGCCAGGAAATATCTGTAGACGACGGATTGTAGATTAATACGTGAAACCAGACAGGACAACTATCTACTTGACCATCATGAAGCAACCCTACACCGGTTCCTTCTCTTTCAGATGCAGTTTTACACGGACTCATCATCAGGCAACCCTACACAGGTTCCTTCTTTCAACCTACCAAGGTACAAGTCGACAAACAATCCCCAGATGGCATCTTTAAGCCCATCTCCACAACTATCCATTACAATCTCCAGATGGCATCTATAAGCCCATCCCCCGACAAGATTCTGTCACATCTCCGGATGGCATCTATAAGCCTATCCTCCTATCCATCATCTCTCTAAATGGCATCTGTAAGCCCATTCCCGACATCACATTGCTGATACTACACCATGCGAGTGCAAATTTCTGGGCACTTTAGTGTTCAATCATCTTCCACCTTCGGATCACGAAAGGCACGCAAGCCAATCTACATCCTCAGGTTTAATAAGATTGAACAGGGGCAACTGTTGTACCCCAAAATTTGCCCTCCCATATTCCTCAAGATTTGTCAAGAATGATCTTCAAATTGTTCAAGATTGCTCAAGAGGTTGCACAGTCAAACCACTTCCTAAGACAACTGAAATTAGGGTTTTGGTTCTTCCAAGGAATTTGGGGTTTTCAATGGTTCAATCAAGTCTCATAGGCCTATATGCATCCTCAAGTACCTGCATGCCAAGTTTCAAGATTCACAATGCCAATTTGCACAGTCAAAAGCTCCATTTGATCCACAGTCAACTGCAAGGGCAAAATGGTCATTTCACAGTCAAAAGTCAGAATTTTTGGTCAACATCTTATTTTGAGGTCACAATCATCATTTGATCAAGTCTTGATCATGATTCCACAAGGATAGCTCAAAAATTATCAAGATGCAAAAAGTTACTATTTTTGGACAGTAGAAAAACTTTTTCATGGTTTGTCAGAAAAATTCCATCCAATGCTAATTTTGAAGGGGATGACATTTCCTAAAATCCATCTTCACATTCCAAGTCCAAGAAATGCTCTCACAAAAAGTTATCAATTTCTACATTATAGGTCAAATTCAAAAGTCAACAAAAATGCACTTTAAGTCAAAGGCCATAACTTGAGATTGGTAAATGCAAATGACATGGGACCAAAGGCATTGGTTAGAGGACTTCAAGACCTTTCCAAAATGTCCAAGAACATGTTCATATGATCAAAATTGAGCAATATATGCATTGGAGAAGTTGGGAAATTTTCATGAATTTGCAAAAGTCAACTTTGCTCAAAACACCTTATTTTTGCTAATGGGCCTCAAATCTCTTCTTGAAACTTCATCCATGGCCTATGCACGACCCATCAAGCTTAATGGAATTTATTTTCTTATTTTTATTAATTAATTGGATTTTTAATTGATATTAATTCATTTAATTAATTTAAATTGTAGGAAAATGCAAGATTTGATTTTTTCAATCTTTTGGTGAAGCAAATATGACCTAAAAAGGCTGGCAATTTTGTGCACCAAGTCAAAGATGCAAAATCTACAAAATTGGCAACTTTGTTCAATCATGAAAATGCAAAAAGATTTGATTTCCAATCAAAGATTCAATCATCAATTCAATGGATTTTTGCTCAAGATTTTGACCTAATTCTATTCCTCTATATATATGCAAGTAAACCCTAACTCATGGACGTGAGAAAGCTGCAGAAAAAAGGCCATAACATATTGAGAAAATTCAAGAAAAGTTGAAACTGACGTTTGCATTCTAGGGCAATTTAAAGACTTTTGTTGATTCTAATACACTGCAGGAGGTTCCCAAAACGCGTTACAATCAAATTCCAGCTTCAAAGCTCAAGAAATCACTGAGAACAGAACCACGTGGCTTGCAAAGCAAATCTGAAGGCCAGGATGGAGTGACCACCATAGTCCCTGGTCAATGCACGCATGGACAATCACCAAAGTCAAAAGGGCTTGCAACTTGTTGGGCCTTCAAATTTCCAGAATCACCTCCTAATATGGCCAGCACCCCCTGGGTTTATTTTCTTTTTTCTTTTATATTTTCCATTTAACTATTTTACTAATTATTATTATTATTATTTAATTAACCAAATTAACTTTATTTTCATAATAAATTCAGAAAACTAAAATATTTTTATTATTATTATTATTTATTAATTTCACCTTTAATTTATTATTTTTGTAAATAAATACTAACAAATTAATTTAGTTTAATTAGGGTTAATTTTAACTTTTTCTCAATAATTTAAAATCAACATAGAATTAGGGTTTCTTTTGACAATTTTAATCCTTTTGAATTTATTTCCTTAAAACATTAAAAACTCAAAAACATCTTTTTTATTTTATTAATTAATTAGGTTTAATTTAATTTAATTCAATTTCTTTCTTTCTCAAAAAGGGTCAAAACCCTAAGGACTTCTCCGATTCAATTTTTATTCGCGCATATTAATTTTTGATCCATTATTATGTAATTGCTCCGAGGATGTAATAGCGTTAACTAAGACTTTTTATCGCTTTCATTTATTTTCCGCAATTTACTTTTCAAGGGTTTGTTTTTGGCGATGTAAATACCCGACGCCTTGTAATAGCGTAGATTTATTTTCCGCAAATATTTAACTACTAGATGTATGTTAACTAGACTATGCATGACAAAGACTTCTCTGAAAATAAAATCAATCCGTAGCTCACCATAACATGTGCAAAGATAACTTAACATGAAACTTGACACACTCGCACATGCCACTCCTAGGGTACGCCTCACTTGGTTGCCTCGACGTGGTCATTGAGTATAGGGTGTTTTAGAGGTCGCCCTCTTGTCTAAAGATCAAAGTTGCCTCGGAACAGTTGCCTCGATAAAAAATGATCTAAGACATTAGGGTTACCGCTAAGGCGTCCTACTATTGCTTTGGTGACCACATGTCCCTATAATCGAATTGACCCGAAAAACTCCAACGACGGTGCTACCTACTTCTCAATAGTGGGATAGTACTGTCTAAAGGACATTTACACAGCTTAATTTCTTTTGAGTAGGTAGAGGTTCTTAGATACTTGCTCTTTCAAAACAAAAACAACTTTTCGCACTGGCACTTTTCAAACAAAAGTTTTCAAACAACACTTCATACACTCTTGAGGACAGATACAAGAGTTAAATTGAAGTTTTCAAACAAACTTTTTCAAAACCCACATACACAAGAAAAGCAAACATTTTTGAAAACATAGTGAGCAAGTACCTAAGAGCCCGTGGATAACCACGGATAGAAAGGGTGCTAACACCTTCCCTTTTTATAATCTACCTCCCGAACCGAGAAACATCTCGAAAAGGAATTTTGCTGTGCCTTTGTCCTTTCCTTGTTGGAGAAAATAAAAGACGGTGGCGACTCTTGCTTACCGCGACATTTCGCGAACTAGCATTCCAAAACAGTCAGTTCTATTTCCACCGATCACACCAGTCATCAGGGAGATCACTCCTTGTGTGGGTTAGGGTTTGGCCTGGAGGACAGGCGCCTAACGCATTAGGGGAATCGTCCTCGTGTCTGTTTTTTGCTATTTAAGTGAGAGTTCTGGTCGAGGACAAGGTCCTCGTTCCTTTGTGTGCCCTTTCACTTGATTAGCGGTGGAAGGATGGATTTGATTTGATGTCGAATTCACTTTTTTCATCTTCTTTTAAGCTAAAATGGCTAGTAGCGTCGAAGATGAGATTATGAGCAAACAAAGTTATTCTGATCAAAATTCATATGAGCAGACATTGTCCAAAGAGAGTACGTCAAGGAAAAGTGATTCTGAGTGAACCATGTCGGGGCGAAGTGCCTATGAGCAGGGTGTGCCCAAGGCTTATATGGCCTCAGAGGACTGGATCGCACCGGGTCCCCGGGAAATTGCCTCTTATTTTACCAAGCACTTGAAGGAGGTGTTTACGACCGTGGCCTCAGGGATGGAACAATAGAGTGCCGAGGAGGATTGGGCCGTTTCGTTCCCGAGAAGTGTGAATTGATTTGCACGAAGTACGATGTCAACCAGCTCCCCGTGTATGAGATTATTTTCAAGGATCTGGAATTCCGGCTCCCTTTTACCGACCTTTTGGTGGCCTTCTTCGTCCACTTTCATCTTTCTCCTTTGTAGTTTCCTCCTAAACCGATAGCCTTTCTGCGGGCTTTTGAAATTCTGTGTGAGTACCTGTAGATTGGGGTCACCGTCTCCCTGTTTTTCTACTGCTTTCATCTCCAGCAGGGAGCTGTTGGTGGGCGGTTAGGATGGGTTTCCCCGAAACATTCAAGCAGGAAGTTGTTTAAGGCCTATCTTGAATTTGTACAACACTTAAAGGATATGTACCTCTTGTTTCAACCCGTGTTAGAGAAGACGATCCTCAACATTTTTATGAGTGTCCATAAGCGCAGTCCGGATGAGCAGCCTGTGCTGACCGAGGAAGGTGAGGCGACGAGGGAGCTCATGCAGAGGTTCCACTTTCATTAGGACAAAGAGCACTTTTCCCGTGATACTGTTCATTATATAGTGAAGGCGGGCCAATTTAATGTTGAAGATCAGGCCAGCTATGACCAATGGTTGGCTTTTGTCGAGGGAATACCCCCAGTCAAACATGTGGGCAAGGGGGGAAAGGCCATTGTTAACGAGGAGGGGAAACTTGTGTTCGAGCCTAGACTCATTAATGTTAAGGAGCTCCTCGAATGCGACGATCCTGTGAAGTATTTAGGTAGTCGTTCATATTTGACTTTCCCTTATTTTAATATCCATGTTTTTCTAACTCATGCTTGTTTTATTACAGGGAAAATGTCTACTGCTCAGGAGCATATGATTAAGAGTGTTGATATCAAGGCCAAAAAGGCACAAAAGTTGGTCGCCAAAAGCCTCTTGGGTGTTGATAGAGCAGGTGTGCCTCCGACTGGATTGGGGACCTCTTCGTCTGGTCCAGTGGTTAGGCAATCTTTTCGTCTGCCAGTGAACTCAAGGACCAAGAGGCCTCATTCTGATGATCTGGTAGATCTGACCAAGGAGAAAGGCAAAGAAAGATTTATGCGCCCCCTGCTACCACGACATGACTTTCTTTAAAGGCTCTTCTTTAGGGGTCCCCAAGGCAGAGTCTCTGTCATACGGGGAGATAGACCGCCCAAGTAAGAGGACCTTACTAGCCCAGGATGTTGCTGCCTTGATGAGGATCCTGGGCGAAACGGTGATTCACACCGAGGAAGGGAGTTATAAGGAGCCAAAGTTAAGGAAAATCTAGGATGCGTACAAGGCTCTTGAGGAAAAGTTTAAAAAGTTGAAGGTTGAGAATGAGGAACTTGCAAAGGCGAAGAAGGTCCTGACTGAGGACATGGATTCCTGCGCGGACGAGAAGAAAGATCTTGAGGATGAGGTGGACGAGCTCAAGTCTACCATGGCCCCTGATGAAGAGGAGCCTGAGGATGTCAATGGGTTGACGATTAGGGCCCAATCGGTTGCTCGTATTCAGCAGGCCAACAATGATGCTCTCGTGGCTGGTGAGGACAGTTTTAAGAATGCAGTGGCCCAGATCCGTTTTATGAATCTAGATGTCGACTTTGTCTTGACGGGGACTGGTTTCCTCCACAACATGGTGGACGACCATATGGTTGCCCCTATTTCCTACAAGTAGCGGGCAGGCATATGGCAAATTCTTTCCAGTCTCCAAGGGAGCCCGTGCAGCCTCAATTTGATACTAAAGTACATCCTCAACCTAAAGAGCATCCTCAACCCAAAAGTTGATTTTACTGTTTCTTTGTCCTGTTCGGCCTGCACGCCGTTTGATTGTAATTTGTTTTGGGGGATTTTTCCCGTTTTGATGTAACACTCAAACAATTTCGGTCCTTGTGGCCGTTACTTTGATTATCTTTTGGATGGGAGCCTTTGGCTCCCTTTATGTAATCATTCTGACAATTGCGGCCTTCGTGACTGTCTTTTAATATTTTTAACCTTGGTGGTCGTTTTCTTTAATCTGCATTGTTTAAGTATTTACTTTTGTTTATGCATGAACCATTGCTTTATTTTAAGTTTTGCATGTCTCTATGCTCGTCTGCTTGAGACATTTGTTTTTCTTAAGAGTTTTATGGGGTTTGCTCGTTAGTATTGAGGTTCAGTACTGTGGGCAGATTGGTTGAATGACCAGGGTAATTTTTGGGCATGAGCTGGAAGTCAGGTCTCATTTGGGGCTCGTTTGAGTTTTCTCCGTCGGGCTAAGAACCTGCTTATTACAAGAGTGGAAACTTTCCTCTTTGTTTAATTTGAGGTGCTAAGCTTGTACCTAGGCATGCACACGTGGTCACGAATGTGGTGTTCATCGTTTCAACAAAGCACGCCAATTGTATTTGTGCCTTAACTGTAATATTTCTTCAGCTTTTCAGTGTTTCAAGGCCGAGCAAGTTGTTCCCCGTGTAAGTTTTCTAATTAGTAGGCCCCGTTCCCTGTTTTTGCATGGATGCGATAGGGGCCTTCCCAGTTTGCAATGAGGCTTCTCGTAAGGCTGCTCCTATGGCGTTTTTTTGTTTGGCATAAGCTTCTCGTAAGGATGCTCCTGCCCGGATTTCCTTGACAAGGTATCTCTTAATGCTTCGTCATTCATTTCTTTATTGAGAGGGGCTTCAGTCCGCCTTGAGGGCTCTCTGATTTCGAAGGGGATGAGAACCTCAGTTCCGTATGCTAGTCAGAAGGGAATTTCCCAGGTGGATGAGTGAGTTATTGTTCGATAGGTCCAGAGAATACTATGTAGCTCCTCGACCCATCTCTTTTTGGTTTCATCTAACCTTCGTCCAAAGCCTGGTAGGATCACCCTGTTCGGAGACTCGAATTTCCCATTTGTTTACGAGTGCTCTACGAATGCAAAGTTTTGGATGGTGCCTAATTTGGCGACGAATTCCTGGAAATTTTTGTCTGAAAACTGTGTCCCGTTGTCACTGACAATTTATTGGGGAATGCTGAATCAGGCAAGAATGTTTCTCTTGTAGAAACGGTGAATGTTTTGTGCGGTGATTCTGGCCAGTGCTTCTGCTTCTATCAATTTTATGAAGTAATCCACAACTACTATCAGGTACTTATTTTGGTTTGATCCCACTACAAATGGCTCAAGGATATCCATGCCCCACCATGTGAAGGGCCAGGGGGACGAGAGATACTAGAGCTCACTTAGAGGTGCCATGTGCATGTTCCCGTGGCGTTGGTATTTGTCACATTTCTTCACGTGTTCTTTGGTGTTATGCTGCATGGTAGGCCAATAGTATCCCGCCCGTAATGATTTTCTGGCAAGGGATCTTCCACCCAGGTCTTGGGCGTTGATTCCTTCATAGATTTTATGCATGATATGGGCAAATTTGTTTTCCTCGACACATTTGAGGAGGGGGGTCGAGAATCTCTTTCTCTACAATATATCTTTAACCAGAACGTAGGAGTTGGCTCTTTGACTGACCATACTGGCCTCCTTCTAATTAGTTGGTAGCTCTCCTTTTGTGAGGTAGTTATATACCAGGGTCATCCAATAGTTACCGTCACTGATGGCGTACACGTCTAGAATTGAGGGGGGGGGGGTTTAATGATTGGTCGAGGAAGTATTTCCTGTATTACCGATTTGTTTCCTCCTTTTTTCTTTGTGCTCGCCAGTTTTGACAGGATATCCGCCTGAGTGCTGTGTTTGCGCGGAACATGATGTACATCTACAGAGTCGAATTTCTTTATTCTTTCTCGGACTAGAGTCCAGTATTAAGAGAGATGGTCGTTTTTGACCTGATATTCTCCCAGTGCTTGGGAGGACATGAGTTGGAAGTCTGTGAAGATCTTTACTTATTCGGCTCCCAAATATTTGCCCAAGTGTAGTCCTACTAGAAATACTTCATATTCGGCTTGGTTGTTTGAGGTCGGGAAGGATAACATGAGGGAGACTTCAATCAATATTCCTTCCTCATTTTCCAATATAATGCATGCTTCGCTTCCCGTTGAGTTGGACGCCCCGTCGACGAAGATGGTCAATTTCTGTGCTCCTCTAATATGGGAGGCTGGTGAGGTCATCTCCGCCACGAAGTCGGCTAGCACTTGGGGTTTAAGGGTTTTTTTCTCTCATATTTGATGTCAAACTCAGAGAGTTCTAACGATCATTTGAGCATTCTTCCCTCCATGTCGGGTCGACCGAGTCATTTCTTTACCGGTTGTTCTATCTGGACTATGATCCTGTATGCCAAGAATAGTGCCTCAGCCTCCTTGTCACGTTAATGAGCACCAAGGATACCTTCTTGATTTGCTGGTATTTTACTTCATGGCCTTGTAGGGCAATGCGCATGAAATAAATAGGTTTCTGTCCCTCGGGGATTTTTCGAATGAGGGTTGTGCTTACGGCCTCGGATGCCACAGCCAAATAGAGATAGAGATTTTCTTCATTATTTGGTCGTGAGAGGACTGGTGGTTGTGATAGTGCCTGTTTGAGGTGGATGAGGGTGCATTCAAATTCCTCGGTCCACTCGAAGGCTACCTCTTTGCGAAGAAGTTTGAAAAGGGGAAGTATGTGCTAGGCAGATTTTGCCATGAAACAGGATAATGAAGTGAGTATGAATGGTTTGAAAAGGGGAAGCATGTGCTAGGCAGATTTTGCCATGAAACGGGATAATGAAGTGAGTATTTCATTCATGATTTAGATTGATTTCTTTGAGTTAAATGTTAGAAACTCATAAAATTCCCAGCATTTGTCGGGGTTGGATTCAATTCCTCATTCTGTTAGGTAGAAACCGAGGAACTTGCATGCCCGAACACCAAAAGTGCATTTTTCTGAGTTGAAGCGTGTTGTACCCCAAAATTTTCCCTCTCATTTTTCATAGAGAACACAAACCTAGGGTTTCTCAGATATTCAAGTTGGCTCAGGAATCGATCAGGCAGATTTTCTCCTTTGGCAGTAAACCAGCAATTAGGGTTTATCTTGCAATTCTCAAAAATCCAATTGACTTTCACATGTTTTCATGCTTTTTCAAGTTTACTGAAAGGTTAATGTTCGTTCTCAAGGCATGTTTGTTTGGGACAAGAGATGGAATCTAAGATTGTCATTTGGGACATTCATGTTTTGTTTGATCCAGGTTAACCAGATAATTTGCGTCTTTTAAAACATTTGTTTGTTTGTGGAATAAACATTTGTTTGTTTATGGAATAAACAGTGTGTGATACGGTGGGAAGAACTGACTGTTTTTGGAATGCTAGTTTGTGTTTTGCGTTTGTGTTCGCAAAATGTTGCGGTAAGCAAGAGTCGCCACCAACTTTTATTTTATCCAACAAGGAAAGGAAAAAAGCACAGAAAAATTCCTTTTTTGAGATATTTCGGAGTACGGGGGGTAGATTATAGAAAGGGAAGGTATTATCACCCTTTCTATCCGTAGTTATCTACGGGCTCTTATCCACGAGTGTATTGATTTCAGTTATTTTTATCTTTGCACATGTTTAGGGTGATCTAATTTGATTTTAAGATTAAGCATTCATTCTTGTCATGCAAACCCTATTAACAAACATCTAACAGTTGAATATTTGCAGAAATTAAAGGTGCGGAAATTAAACTAAATTATTACAAGGCGTCGGGTATTTACATCGCCGAAAATAACCCTTTGAAAATAAAATAAAAGCAGAAAAATAAATAAATGTCCTAATTATTTATTACAAGTCAGGAGCAGATACATCAATAATTGAATAAGGAAAAATAAATCGCGCGAGTGAATTGGATCGAATGTGAAATTAGGGTTTTGACCCTTTTAAAAGAAAATGTTTTTATTGTTATTATTTTTAAGAAAAGAAAATTAAGTCCTAAATTAAATGATAAATTAAATATTAAATAAATTAATTAATGAAAAATAATTAATGACATATTTTTGAAGTTTTTGTTGATTTAGGAAAGAAAATAAAGTAATTAAACTAAAGTTAAAACCTAATTAATTCTAATTGATTTTATTTATTTACAAAATAAATTAAGGTTACCTAATTAATATCATAATTAATTAATTAGTATTTATTAATAAAAAATAAAAGTTCTAAAATTTAATTGGACAAAAAATATTTTTGGTGACTTTTTTTGATAAAAAAGAAGTTATGCTATTGGTTAGTAATTGTGATACGGTGGGAAAGAACTGACTGTTTTTTGGTATGCTAGTTTGCGTTTTGCGTTTGTTTACGCAAAATGTCGCGGTAAGCAAGAGTCTCCACCGATTTTTATTTTATCCAACAAGGAAAGGAAAAAAGCACAGAAAAATTCTTTTTTTGAGATATTTCTCGGGTTCGGGGGGTAGATTATAGAAAGGGAAGGTGTTAGCACCCTTTCTATCCGTGGTTATCCACGGGCTCTTAGGTACTTGCTCATATTGTTTTCAAAATTTGCTTTCTTTGTGTTTGTGGGTTTGAAAAAGTTTTGGTTTGAAAGGGAGTGTAAGTGTGAAAATTTGTTTTGTTTTGAAAGAGCAAGTACTTAAGAACCATCTACCTACTCGAAAAAGGAATCAATCTGTGCTAATGTCCTTTAGACAATGCTATCCTACTATTGATTGAGTAGGTATCACCGTCGTTGGAGTTTAAGGGTCAATTCGATTAAGGGACGTGCGGTCACTAAAGCAATGTTAGGACTCCTTAGCGGTAACCCTAATGTCTTAGATCATTTTTATCCGAGGAAACCGTTTCGAGGCAACTATGGTCTTTGGACAAGAGGGCGACCTCTAAAACTTCCTATACTCAATGACCGTGTTACGAAGGCAACCAAGTGGGGTGTACCCTAAGAGTGCGCATGTGCGAGTGTGTCGTTTTCAGTTATTTTTGTCTTTTCACATGTTAATGGGTGATCTATGTTGATTTTAGGTTTAAACGTTCAATCTTGTCATGCATCCTGTGATACGGTGGGAGAACTGACTTGAGGTTTTGTGTTTGTATTCGCACTTGTTCGGTTTAGCAAGAGTCGCCACCGACTTTTTATTTTATCCTAAAGGAAAGGTTAAAAAGCACATGAAAAACCTTTTGAGATGTTTCGTGGGTTCGGGGGGTAAATTATGAAAAGGGAAGGTATTAGCACCCTTTTCATCCATGGTTATCCATGGGCTCTTAGTTACTTGGTTTTTTAGATCACTTGCCTTTGATTTTCAATTGCTTGAAATTGTGGTGTGTGTGTGTGTGTTTGAAAATGTTTTTGAAATAGATGCCTTGTCTTAGGCAACCAATGTAATGACTCGTGTTTGAGTGTTTTACAAAGGTGTGTATCTTTTCGAAAAGATGTTTCAAATGTTTTTGAGAGTTTGTTTTGAAAGTGTTTGTGGCGTGTGGTTTTGAAAAGTAGGCAAGTGTTTTTGCAAGTTGATCAAGTAACTAAGAGTTTTTCTACCCCTAAATTTACTCAAAGGTTTTTTCTCATGTTTTAACCCTTTTTAACAATTTTGTTCCGCCATTGTATTTGGTGGACAATCTTGCGTTTAGGATGTTTAACGGGACAGGCACGGGTCATCGTATGGACCATGAATGCAATGGTGCCAAGTGTCTTTGGCAATTTGCTTGAAGGGACTATGATCATTTTGATTAGGCAACTTTCGAAAGCGTCATCGAGGGACTTATGATCATTTGAATTGTTTTGCCAAAGAAACGCGACGTGCAAGCATGGCCCATTTTGGAAGGCAACATGTGGGATTACCCTAGGGGTGCAAGTGTGATTGTGTATTGATTTCATGTATTTGTCTTGTATTAGGTTATCTAGCGTTTGATTTTATGTACATACAAACCCTAGGTCTAACCATGGTATAATTCGAAAGCGATAAATTGCGGGAATTTAAAGTCTACGCTATTACAAATAAGTATCCGGGAGTGGGGGTACAAATTTACAAATGGGGATGAGACTTAAGATAGGAGAGTAATGTCCAATAATTTACAACCAAATCGAATTGCGATCGCAAATGTAAAGTATATCAAATGTACGGCAATGTATAAGAATAGCAAATGTATATGTGCAAAGCAAAGTAAATGTGTAAATGTATGTGTGTATTGTAAATGTGTATGTGATTTATTTACAAGTTGTGATGTGAACTTAATGAAAAATTAAGTGTTTTGTTTATTAAATATTGCTAACTTAATGAGAAAGTTGAGTATTTTATTTATGTATTATTGTATTCTTGTATTTTTTGTTAGGTATATACAAACAAAATATCTTAAGAAAAGAAAAATATTACGTATTGATGTACAAGAATAAAATATTTTAAGAAAAGAAAATATTCAAATTCTATATATTAATGTCTTATATTAAAGAAAAGTATTTCTTATGTATTTACAAATTAATGTATTTTAATACAAGAGTTTTAATTTAAAGAAAGAAGTTTTAAGTTTGAGAAAAAAAGAAAAAATAATGTTTGTATATTCATGTTAAAAAAATGTATATATAAAAAAGTGTTATTTATTTATTTGAAACATTAATTATGTTAAGAAAATAGCATTGTTAATCAAAATTTAATGTAAAAAAAAAGGTTAGTTTGAAAAATGATAAAAAAAGAACTAAAGGGTTAACTGGGCCTTTCAACCTAAATAAAACATATCATGCTAAGTCAAAAAGGGGGGTGCATACCAAAAAAAACAAATGGGCTCAGGCATTGTAACGGGCAAGGCCCAAACTTTGTGACAAGTTTTTGTCTTAGGGTTCGTGAGTTTTGTGTCATTAGGGTTCGTGAGTTTGAGAGTCACAGCGCAGTTCTTCTTCGTCTTCACTTCGTTTCCTTCATGCCATAGCCACTGAATAATCGTTCTTTGCCCAAGGCCACCAAGCTGCTTCCTTCGTACTCTTCTTCCCTCCTTGGTCCAGTGAAGCGAGACTGTAAGGTGAAGGTTTCTGTTTCCTTTTTAAAACGCGTTTAGGGTTTCAAACCTTATATGTCTTTCATGTTTTGTTTATTGATTCTGATTAAGTGTTATTGTGATTCTTGTTGGAGGTGCGTGAGAAAAAGGAGAAGTTATACCTTTGGGGAATGGAGACTTTTGGGAGATGGAGGAGGAGCTGGGTTGGAAGTTGCTTCAGGCGGCCAAGGGCGAAGGAAGCGGTGCTGAGCTAGCTTCGGTAACCACGGTACTCTGTGTCTTTCTTTGCCTTTTTGTCTGCTTGCTTTCAATGATGTTTTACCTGAGATGCCCTGTATATCTCTCTTCCTCTTCTTTTCTGGTTGCCTCGCCTTTTGTATGTTCTGAGATGATTGATATGTTGCCTCTGAATATGCTTGTTATGAAATGCTTGCCATCCTATGATGATTCCAAACTGAGGGTTTATGTTGCCTGTGTGTACTTGTTTATTGCTGATATGCTAATATTGATGCTTCTTTATCCTCTTCTTCTTGTTGCCTTCTGCTGCTGTATGCTTGGATATTTGGTATGCTTGTTGATGTTATGTTTGAGTTGCCTTGATGATTAACCTAGTGATGACAATGTTCTGAGGGTTCGTGTTGGTTTGGAAACTGGTTTTGGAAAGGGCTTGACAGTTTGGTGCTTGAGGGCTTTGTCTTTACAGGTTGATGTGTTGGGTGTTGGTGAGTTTTTTTGATATGTTGTTTATGTTTTTCAGTTCTTGAAGGGGCTTGGCCTTTTTGTATTGTTTTTGGGTTTAGACAGGTTGATGCTTAAGCTTGTATCAGAGTAGGTCTTTTTTGAATGGTAAGGCTTGTGGTCTTTTAAGGTTAATGCAGGTTTTGGACTTGTGTGTACTGAGTTTGTGTTTTTTGGTTATGTGTTGGTTGAAGCAGTTTGAAAGGCTTTGAACAAAATGAATCAGGTAAGGCTTTAGTGCCTTACTGGTTGGGCAGTTCTGTTTCTTGGTTACAGTTTTGTTTGTATCTCCTTTTGTTTATCTTGTTTCTGTCTGGTGTGTACTGTGTTATTACAGTTTTGTTTTATATCTTTTCTTGCCTAAAGCCTGAGCCCTGTAAGCCTCCTTCTTTCACTCTCTCTCTCCTCTCTCTTGACAGCTTTTTTAAGCATTTAATATTGCTTATATTGTCCTTTACTGAAAAGGTAGCTGGCCTGAACATGATGACATTGAAACTTGCTTGCTTGCAATATTGGTTTTACCCTGCATACTTTATCTTTTCTTCCATATTTTATGCTTCTTTGACAGCCCTTTTTGATAGCCTTTTGTACTTTGATATGTTGATATCCTTGGACAGCTTTGGACAGTTAGTTGCTTTGACAACTTTTGACTTGGTTTATGCCATTCAGTTTGGTTTGCCTTCTTTGGTTGAAAACTTGAAACTAGGCAGCATGTGTGACAATTTTGAATTTGTGCAAATTATACTTTTGTGCATTTCATATCTTTTTCTTTTGCAAGCATTTTTCATCCCTCTCTGTGAACCGGGAGAAATCTCGTGATTTGCAGAGAGGGCAAAATGATTCCGGCCAGTTGCCTTTAATGATGAATCTTTAAATTACTGTCTGTCTTTTTAATTTATCTGCTTTGACTTTTCTTTCTTTTCTTTGTTTTGCAGATAAACAATCAAATGGAGCGAAAGAGGAGGCATTGGATAGAAGATGAAGACTTTAGGAATTTAGGATAGTTTCAATTTAATTATTTGTAACATTATTATTATAAACAATGATGTAAACAAATTTACCGTTGTTCAAATAATAGATTGTAACAAACCATTAAAGGTGAATAAAAATCCTCTTTTGATCAATTAATTCTTTTTATTTCCTTTCAATTGTTTAACTTAATTATTTGAATTTCTTAAATTAAAACAATTGGAAATAAATCCAATTATTCTGACTTTAGAAAAAAGAAATAATTAATAAACGTCTGGCGCTTCAAATATCCAATGCACAGTTAATCAAACCAATATCCAGATATTTATCTTTTTACTGATCAAATCAAACACTGTAGATTCTCAATTTAAGTACCTCAGCTTTTATCTCTTCTCAAATCAAATGCCTTAGCCTTTACTGATTAAACAAAACACTGCAATTTCTTGATTCAAATGCCTCAATCCAAATCTCAGAGTAAACTGAAAAGAACTGTAAAATTAATTCTTTCTGCGCGCACAAACCCTAGTTCTTGATTAAATGTCAAAGAAACGTCCGCCCGATCAAAACCTGAGCCAACTCAACCAAACCCTAACAATCTTCCTGAACTGCTTAAAATCAAAGAGAACCCTAATTCTGTCTGACTGATAAGAAAAGTCTGTTTGACCGATTCTTGAACCAGTCTGAAAAATCAGGAAGAGTCCGAAGCTGTGATTTCTTGTGGAAAAATGCGAGGGCAAATTTTGGGGTACAACAGTTGCCCCTGTTCAATCTTCTTGGACCTGAAGAGTTAGATTGGCAAGTTTGGCTTTCGCGACTCGAGGGTAAAAGGAGATTGGACACTAGAGTGCCCTAAAATTTTCACTTGGTGATGTGATGGTGGAGGGAATGGGCTTAAAGATGCCATTTGGTGATGGGCTTAAAGATGCCATCTGGTGACTGCTGATAGGAGGATGGGCTTATAGATGCCATCTGGAAATGGGCTTAAAGATGCCATTTGGAAGTGTTTGTTGAGGAGGATTGGCTTATAGATGCCATCTGGAAATGGGCTTAAAGATGCCATTTGGAAATGTTGAACTGCATGTCCTTGGTGAGTGGATGAGTATCAGAAAGGTATCCATGTTTTGGAACGTCTCTGAACTGGGGGTCTGAACAAGTGATAGATTGACATCCATGTTTGGAGAATCCGTAAACTATTTTCAGGAGTTGGAGTTGAATAAGCAATAGAGTAACATCCGTTGTTGGGAAGCGTCCGTAAACTGTTTTCAAAAGTTGCATCTGAACAAGTGATAGATTAACATCCGTTGTTGGGAAGCGTCCGTAAACTGTTTTCAGAAGTCTTAAAGTGAAGAAGGAACCGGCGTAGGGTTTCCTGATGATGAGTCCATGTAAAACTGCATCTGGGTTTGAAGAGGAACCGGTGTAGGGTTTCCTGATGATGAGTACGTGTAAAACTGCATCTGGATGAATCTGGAATAAGTATCAGAATGTCGCCGTGTTTGGGTCACATCTGAACTATTTCTAGAAAGAATCTCGGAAGATGATGATCTTTGTCTGTCGACTGATCTTTCCTGAAAAAGTGAAGAATTAGTTGTATGCAATGTCATGATGCATGATGCAATGTATGTTACATCAATGTTGATGATATGAATGTGATGAATGCGCAGGTAAGCTGATGAGCTGTCTTGCTGAGGATAGATGAATCCTGGATGGCTGGAGATAAGAATCTTGACTGCTGCCGGGGAAAATAATTCCTTGGCTGCTGTTGGGGAATCAGAAGCTTGGGTTGTATGCCAATCTACTGAGGGATTCCTGTCTTGAGGAGATCTTCACTGGAGAATATTCAAATATTCTGTGGGGACCTGAAAATGAGAGTCTTCACTCCGCTTGGAGATTGATAGTTGGAAGTTTTAGCTCCGCTGGGGATATTGAAACTTGATTCTGGAGGGGAATTAGATTCTGTGAGGCTCTCTGGCTGGGGATTCCAAGAACCTTTTGAGTTTGAGAAGGAACTTGTGTAGGGTTGCTTCATGATGAGGTGATGGAAATCTTCGTTCTGTTAACGGTCAGAAACTGGGAGTATACCAACCTTCTGAGGTTTTAATGATGAGGGTATTCACTCTTGAGGGTTAACTACTATCTGGTCGTAATCCAGGCTTCACAGAAATTTGTATTGCTACCTGGTCGTGGTCCAGGCTTCACAATAGCTTGCCAAGCTGTTATCCGGTCAAATCTGGGCTTCACGGCTTGTGTTAAATATATACCACTATCTGGTCGATTCTAGGCTTCGTAGTACTCTTGACTGCTGTCTGGTTGTAATCCAGGCTTGGCGATTGTCTGACACTGTTATCCGGTCGTAATCCGGTCTTCACAATGTGCTGTAGAGATCAAGGTACTATCCGGTCAAATCCGGGCTTCATAACTTGAATTAAGGAGATCCCACTATCTGGTCGTAATCCAGGCTTTGCGGTAGTCTGACACTGTTATCCGGTCGTAGTCCGGTCTTCACAATGTGCTGTAGAGATCAAGGTACTATCTGGTCAAATCCGGGCTTCATAACTTGAATTTTGCGAGAAATTGATCTTTGACGACCATAACTTCCGACAGGTGATGAAGGAATTGTTGAACACTTTTGACATTCGAATGCCCCAAGTGGTGATGTAGATAATTTCCTGGCTTGTTACAGGTGTTAATCCACAATCAGTCGTCCACATATATTTTCTTGGCTTGTTACAGGTGTTGATCTGGAACTTAAGAAAGGTGACAGAATGGCAACCGTGTCTGGAGCAAATCTGGACCGTATCTTCCAACAGGCGACGAAGGAATTGTTGGATACTTCTGACATTCGAATGCCCCAAGTAATGATGTAGATAATTTCCTGGCTTGTTACAGGTGTTAATCCATAATCAGTCGTCCACAGATATTTTCCTGGCTTGTTACAGGTGTTGATCTGGAACTTAAAAAAGGTGACAGAATGGCAACCGTGTCTGGAGCAAATCTGGACCGTATCTTCCAACAGGCGATGAAGGAATTGTTGAACACTTTTGACATTCGAATGCCCCAAGTGGTGATGTAGATAATTTCCTGGCTTGTTACAGGTGTTAATCCACAATCAGTCGTCCACAGATATTTTCCTGGCTTGTTACAGGTGTTGATCTGGAACTTAAAAAAAAGTTGGTCAAGGAGATATTGTCCTGGTTTGTTACAGGTGTTGATCTCTGACCTGAGAAAGAAAGATGGTTCCCTGGCTTGTTACAGGTGTTGATCTTCGATCTCTTCATGTAGATAATTTCCTGGCTTGTTACAGGTGTTAATCTACAATCAGTCGTCCACAGATATGCCCTGGCTAGGTACGGGAATCGAATCTGGAAAGGTGATAGTTATTCTGTTGGTGGTTGTAATTTCCAGCAGGTGATGAAGGAAAACTTCGGACACTTTTGACATTCGAATGCCCCAAGTGATGATGAAGGAGTCTTGAATCAGATTACTCTGCAAATTAAGAGATTTCTTGAAATCTTGATTGGACTGCCCCAGGTTAACTGAACTTTGAAAGATCTGTTGAAACCTTGACTGGACTGCCCCAGGTTAATTGGATGGTGACATGTCATGCCCCCTGTTGATAGGAGATTTGTCGTTGGAAGTGTCATCCTTTTGAAGTGATTTTGTTCACTGAGAGAGTTTTCGTTCCTCCGAACATTCGCTGTATGAATTTCTTCGCTGTCAAACAAATAGCCAAATGCAAACAGTGATATTCAAGCAATGCAAAGTTTATGTCTGTCTCGAAGTTTTGAAAAATGCGTTTTTTAGCAGAAAACTTTTTTTATAAGACAAATCAACATATGATTTAGAGCAAATCCTTACAGGAGTCAGGATACCTTTTGAACAGTATGCTTTCGAACTAACCCAAGCTTCAATTAGGACTTTTGAAGGGTTGTAACGTGGCCTGGTTCACGATTTAAGAAACAAAGGATAAAGGCTCAAAGTGTATTTGTACCCACCCGCTCTTCGTAATGTTCTTCAAACCTAAGCTCAGTTAATTGTGCGTCGCACTCTATTCGAGTTTGGAGCGACTTTTTGGGTGATGGTTCACCAGTTGAATTTTGGGAGACAGTCATCATCTCCTTTTTTCTTTGCAACATTTTTCATGTTGTTGAGGATTTGTAATGACCTCTCTATTTTGATTTTGATTTGTTATCCCTAACTTTCTTAAGCCTCCTTTACAGGTTTTGGCTTGCTGGGCTTTTCTCCTTTGAGAGATTGACTGCCTATATGATAGGGAACCATCACTGTCTTTTGATTCCCAGGGAATGCTTTTCTTTTTTTTAACGTCGTTCGTTGTGTTACGAACTGAGAGTTTGCGACTTCAATGTGCATTTTCTTTTGAATTAACTGAGAGACTACCCTGCCCCAGGTTTATATCAAAGGCTTCGATTGTTTAGAACAGAAAACTCCTACTTCTTTGGCTCGATGGGGTTGACTAGGGATTATCTTCCTTATAACTCCAGTGTTTGGGAATTGAAAGAAATGCTTGTACATCATCAGCATGGTCCGTTCAAAAGCATACTGCGTGAGATTATGGTATTGTTTCGTCATCCTCCCTCTAAAGGCTTGCAGCTTTTTATCAAGAGTTAAATATCATAAAGAAAGCATAAGAGTAGTGAAAACGAATGGATGAATTCAAGACAAACATATGCAATGCATTAATGAAACAGAGTTTAACATCAACAGTTAATTGTTTGAAAACAAAAGAAATTACAACTTTGAAAATTCAAATGAAGCAAAAGTCTTTCAGTTTGAGCTTTGTCACATCAGGTGGAGAACTCCTTAACGGAAGATTTTCATCTCGCCGTCTGGCATGAACCTCAGCACTCCAATGTCGACCAGATCTTGAATCTTGTTCTTCAAGGCCCAACAGTCGTCGGTGTCGTGTCCCGGGCTATAAGAGTGGTAAACACAAAATGTGTCGGGATGATAGTTAGGAGCGGAGGTATTTGGGTTCTGGCTAGGTTCCCTCAAAGCAGTCAGATTGACCTCCAACAAGCGCTCTAGTATCAGAGATGACGGTGTATCAGTCTCCGTGAACTGTCTTCCCAACGTCTCTTGCTTACGCTGATTACCCCGTTGACGCTGGCGAGGTTATTGTTGGGCTTGTGACCCTGAATCAAGCAAAGGAGCCTTCCCTTTGTCTTCTTGAGTGGATGGAGGTTGAGTGGTGACTTGCTCTTCAACCTCAGATGTTTGCCCCAGTTGGTTGTTCTGAAGCAGTTGGCTGACAAGAACTCTGAGTTCCTCCTGTCTTCGAGACAGGTCTTGGATGAGAGCCATCTGGGCCACTAACTGCCCCATCACTTGGATCCTCAATGTCGCCAAATCAAACTGCAGCTCCGCAAGCTGATCACTCCTGGCATTGTTTGAAGTCTCCTGGACCAAGCTCTTTGTGAGGAGAGCTTTCATCTCTTCTTTCCCCAGTGACAGGTTCAAGAACATTTCCTGCAGCTGAGCAGTCTGGTCCTGGATATCCTTGACAGTCCTCTCTAGAGCCATTTCTTACTGAAATAAACAGTATGAGAGTAAGGAAACCTGAAAAAGGAAAAACTGTCAAGATGCAATGCATGATATGTAGATGCATGCTTTCAAGGATCTCTTGGGGTAAACACAAGAGAATGTTAGAGGTTGAACTTCGATCTTTGATTGGAGAACTTTGCACCGGTGGATGTCTTTCCACGAGAATCAAGCTCACCATGTCAAGTGGGTCATAGCCCCTAATTCAAGTTGTTGCACTTGATCTTTGATGGCATTTGTTTAGAGGAGAAACCTCTTGCCCTTTGGTAGACGTCTGGTTCAACGTAACCCTGCATCAAAAGAACCCTCGAGATCCTTGAAATGGTTATTGAAAATGCTATGGTATGATGTCATGATGTTATGTACATGTATGCAAAAGCAAGTGAGTGTATATACAGACAAACATATTCACACAAAGAAAACAAGTCCTTAGGTTTAGGCTTGCATGGGGTTGTAGGTAAGTACCCTCTTGAAGTTAGTTGGCTCATCCTGTCCTAAAATAGAAACCGGGTTCTAAGGAGTTCAATATCATTGGATTGTTTTCCATGTTCATTGTTTCGGTTTAGCCACTTTACTGGCGACCAAAATATTCCAAGAAAACAACCCTCAATGAGTGTAGTATCGAGTATCTACCAACTTCGGACTGCACCAAAGTCGTTCATCTCACTACCCTAAAAAGGCTAAGATGGTCAATTAAGGTTCTAAGAGTTCGTTAGTGCTTCACGACATCACTCAGCGACCCCGTACTCTCCTTGACTGAACTCAAGGGTTACCGGTACTCACAAATATGTCACACTAACATAGCTTACTGCTTCAACCGTGTCGGTATACCCCGCACAGTTCCCTCACAGTTTTATTGCTATTTACCTAAAAAAGGTGCCCCAAATCCAGTTGTAGGATTTACAATTAACCCAAACAAGGACCCAAAAGATAAAGAAATCAAGGCAATAAAAGCAAGAATGTAAAGGTGATCTAAACCCTAAGCTAACCCCACTTTTTTAACAGTCCCCAGCAGAGTCGCCAGTTCTGTGATCCGGTGGGAGAACTGACTTGAGGTTTTGCGTTTGTATTCGCACTTGTTCAGTTTAGCAAGAGTCGCCACCGACTTTTTATTTTATCCTAAAGGAAAGGTTAAAAAGCACAAGAAAAACCTTTTGAGATGTTTCGTGGGTTCGGGGGGTAGATTATGAAAAGGGAAGGTATTAGCACCCTGTGATACGGTGGGACAACTGACTTGAGGTTTTGCGTTTGTTTTCGCAAATGTTTCGGTTGAGCAAGAGTCGCCACCGACTTTTTATTTTATCCTAAGGAAAGGTTTAAAAAGCACAGCAAAAAACCTTTGAGATTTTTCTTGGGTTCGGGGAGTAGATTATAGAAAGGGAAGGTATTAGCACCCTTTCTATCCATGGTTATCCATGGGCTCTTAGGTACTTGCTTAGATCAACTTGCCTTGGTTTTCAATTGTTTGAAATGGTGCTTTGTGTGTGGTTTTGAAAAGGTTTTGAAAAAGATGCCTTGTCTAGGCTACCCTTGTAACAATTCTTTACTCGAATGTTTTACAAAAGGTGTTTGTCTTTTTGAAAAGATGTTTCAAGGTTTTTTGAAAGTTTGTTTTGAAAGTGTTTGTGAAGTGTGGTTTGAAAAATAGGCAAGTGTTTTTGTTTTTGCAAGTTGACAAGTACCTAAGAGTTATCTACCTTAAAGTTCTCAAAGATTATTGCTATGTTTTAACCCTTTTGACAATTTTGTTCCACCATTGTATTTGGTGGACAATCTTGTATTAGGAGGTGAAAGGGACGGGCGCGGGTCATCGTTTAGACCATAATTGCAATAGTGCTAAGTATCTTTGGGCAATTTTTCTTTGAAAGGGACTTGATCATTTTAGGCAACTTTTCGAAAGCGTCATCGAGGGACTATGATCATTTGATTGTTTGTTTTGCCTAAAGAAACCTAACATGCAATATGGCCCATTTATTTGAAGGCAACAAATGGAATACCCTAGGGGTGCAAGTGTGATAAGTGTTGTCCTTTTTCATGCTTGTTTATCTTGAAATTAGGTCAACTATTTTGTTCTTTTCATTTGCATACAAACCCTAATTCTAGCATGGTATATTTAGAAAGCAATAAAGTGCGAAATTTAAATTTCCTAAACTATTACAACACAATATGGGAAGGGGGGTACAAATGTTCAAATGGGGGGATATTTAGACAAGGAATTAAAACCTAGCTATTACATCAATTTTGGAATATTTACAACATAATTAATTGCATAAATTAAATGGAAAATAAAATAAAGATGCAAAATGCAAAAAGGGTTTTTAGATGTATGGAAAAAGGGTGTTTTTTATGTCAAATAAACAAAAATAAAAAAAGTATTATTTTTGGAGCTTTTTAATGTTTTAAGGGTAAAACCCTAATTTCATTAAGTAAAAGGTAATATTTATTTAAAGTGTACAATATTTAATAATTATGTGCAAAATAAAATAAAAATGAAGTATATTCATAAAAAAGTATTTTTCATGTCAAATATTAATAAAATAAAAAATGTATATATTTTTGTATTTTAACCTAAATATACTAATATATATATATATATATATATATATATATATATATATATATATATATATATATATATATATATATATATATATATATATATATATATATATATATATATATATATATATATATATATATATATATATAATATATATATATATATATATATATATATATATATATATATATATATATATATATATATATATATATATATATATATATATATATATATATATATATATATATATATATATATATATATATATATATATATATATATATATATATATATATATATATATATATATATATATATATATATATATATATATATATATATATATATATATATATATATATCTTTATTATTTACTAAATATCTATTATATATACAAGAATAATAATATTTAATATATAAAAAATGGTATATTTTATATAAAATATTTTAAGAAGATAAAACAAAAATAAAAATGAAAATAAAATGGTGTTTACATTATTTTTGGTATTTTTAAATAAAAGTAAGTTTATGTATTCATTTATGTACAAACAACTAATCTAAACAAATAAATGCCTATAAATTCAAAAATGGTGTAAAAAATTGTTTTTATATTTTTAATATCATGAGGAAAACTAAATAAACCAGAATGAAAAAAGAAAAGTCAAAAAATCAATAAAACAAACAAAATGGGCTCAGGGGGTGTAAAACCAAAAACATGGTGTGAAAAGAAATATCAAAGCAGGCCCAGCCCATGTGGCTTCTTCTTCAACCTCTGGACAGAAAGATGTTCAAAAACGCGCGCCTGAACATCAATTCAAACATCTGGATTCCTTGATCTTTTGCACAAACTTACAACATAAGAAATGTTAAGCATTGAATCACGATTCTAAATATGTAAAGAACTCATCCTAACTCTCAGAAATGTGAGAGAATTTCATCATTCCCAAATCCTAACCTAAGTTTTTATCAACATTCAGACCTTAAATTCTCATAGCTCAGGCAAAATAAATGAAAAGTAAAAGTATGTACAGATTCAGGGGCATGAGTAGAACACTTCTTATTCACAAACTTAGAGCTAATGATGCCTACACTAAGAGTTAGAAGTTCAAGAAGATACCTGTTCAGTTGAAGTTGTATCTGGCAATGGGGGAGCTTTCAGGGCAAGATGATGATCTGTATAGCTTGCCTGAAGTGTGGTGATGCTATTCCAATGCTTACTTTGCCTTGAAACACCTTGAATCGAGCTATGGACCTTCAACTGCAAAACAAGAAAGTGAAAATGGTGGAACTGATTAGAGGAGTTACAGGTCGTGTTTTATGTTTTGGTTAGCTTCAAGTGATGCTAGGGAATGTGTTTGATGAGCTTTTAGCAAGAATGCATGAAAGGAATGAGAGTTGGCACTCAAACTGCAGTAAGAGCTCTGTTTGGGCAGTTTGAGGGTGGTTCTGTATTCTAGAGGGCAATGGAGGTGTTAGAGTCGTGTGCTAGCTCAGTTAGGATGTCTTGAATGTGTATAAAATATTTGCTTAAGGGTTCTATTGCTGAGATGAAAGTTGTGTTCTCAAATGCTAAGTTTCTTAACACTTAAGCAAGCAAAAGCCAAGTTGATGTTTAGACAGGTAGAGGCCCCCATAACATGCTGCAAACCTTGGCATTGATCAGTGTGATTAGTCCCTAAACTTGTGCCAAGGGGATTTGATCTGTACTTCTTGGATTTTCAATTTGACATAAAGCTTAACTTTTCAAAAATGGCTATTTCACTTTTTCCATAAATGGATTAAACTTGCATGTAATGTTTGAACTCATAGATCAACACTTTGGCACAAAGGACTGGCATTAAATTTATGAGTGTTGGATGGTTTAGGGGCCTGTAATCAAGGGAAGCATGCTGATTTGAACAATTGCACAAGTTATGAACATGGAAATTGGCCAATTCAAAAGTGAGTTTTTGCCATATTGCAAAATTCGATTCTCTCAAGTCATGAGGTTGTTTGATGAGTTCTTGGACATTTTGGAAAGCTTGGAATGTGTACTACAATCCATCTTTGAAATGCAAATTGAAATTCCAAGGGGAAGTATGTGAAAAATGGTCTTGAAGTTAGGTAAAAACCTTGCCTAAAAAGGTCAAAATTTCACTAAGTTAAGAATGGTTTAGTACCCTTATTCCAAATATTGTAACTTGAGATACAAGCTACTTTTGGGAAAACTTTGTGAATCAAAGTTGTAGATTATGCAATAAGCTACAACATTCATGTTTTGACTTTTGCTTGAATCCAAATGAATCTTGGTGAGAAAGTGGGGCAAAGTTGAAAAAAATTAAGGTTTTTCATAACTTCGAAAAATTCTAAGTTATGAAAAATTCTCATTTCAAACCCTAATTTGCAATTTTTGATTTCTTGGTGAACAAGTTTCATGATTTGGCATGTTTTGATGAAAAATGAATCTTGACTCTTGATTTTGACCAAAAAGTCAAAGTTTGACTTTTCAGTATACAGTCAAAATTGATCAATTGACTGGGAAATTCAACTGTCAATCTTGTGTACTTGGGATCTTTTGAACTTGTTGAGCATGTCAAGATAATTCCATGGGGTCCTTGAGTCCATATGTGAGCTTGTTTTGCCATTGGCTAGGTCAGACAGTCAAAAATTGCCTTTGTGCAGTCAAAACCCTAAAAATGACCATTTTGCCCTTTTGGTGATCTGATCAAATTTCCTGTGGAATTGTGATCCAAACTTGATCAAATGGCCCACATGAGTTCATAATGTTGATGTGGGTCAATTTTCATGAGGTTTGACTGTCAATTGGCCACAATTGACTTTTTCCCTAATACAACTGATTTCTAGGTCAACTGTCCAATTGACTGGGCAAAACTTGGAATCAAGACTTGAAACTTGATGTGGATAAACTTGGGAGTCCAATATGAAGCATGAAAGTCATCTTAGGCATTTTAGGTCAGAACATCTTTGTGCAAACACAAACCCTAATTTGGGTCAACAGTGCAAGGAGAAGTCTTGAGCAGATGAAACCCTAACTGGATCTTGAGCTTCAAGGGCTTTGTGATGAGAAATGTTGAGAAAATGGGAGGGAAAATTTTGGGGTACAATAGTTGCCCCTGTTCAATCTTCTTGAACCTGAAGAGTTAGATTGGCAAGATTGCCTTTCGTGACTCGAGGGTAAAAGGAGATTGGACACTAGAGTGCCCTTAAATTTGCACTCGTCAAAGCAATGGATGCGGGAATGGGCTTAGAGATGCCATTTGGAGATGGGCTTAACGATGCCATCGGGAGGAGTGACAGAAACTTGTCAGGGATGGGCTTAAAGATGCCATCTGGAATGAGTATCAGAAAGGTGTTCATGTTTAGGACCATCTTTGAACTGGGGTCTGAATAAGCAATAGACTGACATCTGTATTTGGAGGCATCCGTAAACTGTTTTCAGAGGTTGAGAAGAGTCTGAACAAGCGATAGATTAACATCCATTGTTGGGAAGAATCCGTAAACTGTTTTCAGAAGTCTGGAGAAGAACCTGAACAAGCGATAGGTTAACATCCGTTACTTGGAGAACCCGTGAACTGTTTTCAGAAGTCTTGAAGTTGAATAAGCAACAGAGCAGCATCCGTTGTTGGGAAGCGTCCGTAAACTGTTTTCAAAAGTCGCATCTGAATAAGCGATAGATTAACATCCGTTGTTGGGAAGAATCCATAAACTGTTTTCAGAAGTCTTGAGAAGAAACTGAACAAGTGATAAGTTAACATCCGTTACTTGGAGAACCCGTGAACTGTTTTCAGAGATCTTGGAGTTGAATAAGAAATAGAGCAGCATCCGTTGTTGGGAAGCGTCCGTAAACTGTTTTCAAAGGTTGCATCTGAACAAGTGATAGATTGACATCCGTTGTTGGGAAGAATCCATAAACTGTTTTCAGAAGTCTTGAGAAGAAACTGAACAAGTGATAGGTTAACATCCGTTACTTGGAGAGCCCGTGAACTGTTTTCAGAAGTCTTGAATTTGGAGGAAGAACCGGTGTAGGGTTCCCTGATGATGAGCTCGTGTAAAACTGCATCTGGATAAATCTGGAATAAGCATTAGAATATTGCCATGTCTGGGTCATATCTGAACTATTCTTGGAAAGAATCTCGGAAGATAATGATTTTAGCCTGTCAACTAGTCTTACCTGAAAAGGTAAAGAGTTAGTTGTATGCAATGTCATGATGCATGATGCAACGTATGTTATATGATATGAATGTAAATGAATGCGCATGTAAGCTGATGAGCTATCTTGCAAAGGATAGATGAATCCGAGATGGCTGAAGATAAAAGTATCTTGACTGCTGCCGGGAAGAATAATTCCTGGTTGTTGCTGGAGAATAAGGAGCTTGGGTTGTATACCAATATTCTGGGGAATTCCTGATGACTTCTACTGGGGATTTCCAATCTAATAGACTCATGCTGGGGATGTAAGAATGAGAATCTTCAGTTTGGTGGGAAGTATCTCTGGCGACTTCACTGGGGAACTCAAGATTTGCCCTCCCAAAACTCTGTGGGGAGAAGGTTCATTAGTCTGGCTCCGCTGGGGATTGATAATTTGAAGCTTTAGCTCGACTGGGGATACTGAAACTTAAACTCTGAGGAGAAATGAGTTCTGGAGGATTCCATGGCTGGGGATAACAAAGATAGGTTCCTCTGGGGGATTGTATTGATAAGTTATACTGGGGAACTCTGATGAACTCCGCTGGAGGTAGGAAGAATTTTGGCGAGTGCGATCTTCCGTGGCAATAAGCTGAGGATAACCCAGTTATAAGCCCTTGTGAGGAATAACTTTGAATAAAACTCGGGAGAGACGTCCATACTCTGCAGGGGATAAGCTTCCACAATCTACTGGGGATAAGCTTCAGGGTTTGCTGGGGATATGGATTCCAAATCTCCTGGGGATTTCCTTTGAAGGGTATCAAGATATCCAACTGCACCTTTGACCTATCAGTAATCCTCTTTCTTGATTCGTAAGGAAATGATTATGTTCAAATGCATATGCCTATTTAACAAAATATTGGACTTTTCTCAAAATAAAACAAATAGTGCAAGAGAAAAGAAAAGGAAATGACACAAATTTCTGGGAAAAGTATTTGTATTGACTTTCTATGAGTATATTTGTACAAAAGAGACAATCATCCTAGCAAGAGGATTTTGTTGTAAATATTGAAAGATTTATACAAAATAAAGATGGCTATGTGAAATAATTCCATGGGATTCCATTCCGCTATAGCTTTCACAACTCTAATATCTGTCCATTCAATGCTTCGTTTGCCGATGACTGGATTAATCAGAAGCCTGGAACTGGTTGATGAAGAGATTGTCTTTGAAGTGATCCGATGAGACATATTCATACGCTTTAATTCCCTAACTTTTGCCTGAATCGCCCTTTCGGGTTTTCGATCCACCGGGAAACCCCTTTTTGCCCAAGCCGCCCTTTCGGGTTTTCAACTTGCCGGGTGTACAGATTTTTTTTGTTTTTATCCCTAATTTTTGCCTGAACCGCCCTTTCGGGTTTTCGGTTCACCGGGACGCCCATTTTTGCCCAAGCCGCCCTTTTGGGTTTTCGACTTGTCGGGTTATTTTATGCGTAGTATCTTTTGACTATGTCTGCGTTCGCAGGGTGCGGCAAATCGTCGCCGTCCATGGTGGTCAGAATCATTGCACCACCAGAAAATATGCTCTTGATCACAAATGGTCCTTCATATGTAGGAGTCCATTTTCCCCTGGGATCACTTTGCGGCAAGATAATCCGCTTGATTACGAGATCTCCGACTTGATACACCTGACGTCTGACTTTCTTATTGAAGGCCTTGATCATCCGTTTTTGATACGTCTGACCATGGCATATAGCAGCGAGTCGCTTCTCGTCGATCAAATTGAGTTGATCAAGTCGGGTCTGCATCCAATCATCTTCATTCAAACCTGCATCCTTCATAATCCTTAGAGAAGGAATCTGGACTTCCATAGGCAAGACAGCTTCCATACCGTATACCAAAGAAAATGGGGTTGCCCCGGTTGAAGTACGTGTCGTCGTTCGGTATCCATGTAGAGCAAACGATAACATCTCATGCCAGTCTTTGTAAGTGACTGTCATTTTATGAATGATCTTCTTAATGTTTTTGTTCGCAGCTTCAACAACACCGTTCATCTTCGGCCGATAGGGAGATGAATTATGATGATAAATCTTGAACTGGTCGCACAATGTGGTGATCATTGTGTTATTCAGATTTGTACTGTTGTCTTTGATGATCCTGTCTGGGACACCATACCGGCAGATGAGATTTTGCTTGATAAAGGGGGCAACCACATTTTTAGTAACAGAGGCGAAGGAAGCTGCTTCGACCCATTTGGTGAAATAGTCAATGGCAACCAGGATGAAGCGATGTCCATTGGAAGCCGTGGGCTTGATCTCTCCAATCATGTCAATGCCCCACATTGCAAATGGCCAAGGAGCAGTCAGAACGTTGAGAGGAACCGAAGGGATATGAACTTTGTCAGCGTAGACTTGGCATTTGTGGCAAGTACGGGAATGTTGATGGCAGTCAGCTTCCATGGTAGATCAGTAATAGCCTGCCCTTAGGATCTTCTTAGCCATTGTATGCCCGCTCAAGTGAGTGCCAAATGTGCCGCTGTGTATATCAGTCATGATCAACTCTGCTTCAGTTTTGTCTACACATCAGAGTAATACACAATCATGGCTTCGTTTGTAAAGGATGCCGTTGCTCAGGAAGAACTTAGCAGCAAATTTCCTTAAGAACTTCTTGTCATTTACGGAAGCTCCTTCGGGATAATCTCTAGTCTCGAGATACCTTTTGATTTCATGGAACCAGGGTTGTTCCACTACTTCTTCGGTATTAATCTCATGACAATGCGCAGGTTCATCCATTCGCTCGATGGTGATTTGGGGAGCCTCGTTATCCCAGTTGAGTTTAAACATGGAAGACATTGTAGCTAGGGCATCTGCTAGCTGATTCTCTTCTCGCGGAAAATGCTCGAAGGTAATTTGCTCGAAATGAGGCAACAACGTCAAGACATGTTCTTTGTATGGGATAAGATTAGGATGCTTGGTATCCCACTCTCCTTTGATTTGACTGATAACCAAAGCCGAGTCCCCAAATACGATCAAAGATTTGATCCCCAAGTCTATAGCAACCTTGAGACCAAAGATGCAAGCTTCATACTCAGCCATGTTGTTTGTGCAGCTGAAGCAAAGTCGGGCCGTGAAAGGTGTGTGACAGCCTTCCGGAGAAATGAGTACCGCGCCGATACCGTTTCCAAGTGCATTTGAAGCACCATCAAAGTACAGGGTCCATCGGGATCCCTTTTCGGGTCCGTCATACGGTCCGTTACCTTCAATGTTGTCCAAATTCATGATGTCCTCGTCCGGGAAGTCAAATCTCATGGGTTGATAATCTTCGATAGCTTGATGAGCCAGATGGTCAGCTAGTACACTCCCTTTTATGGCCTTTTGGGTGGTGTACTGGATGTCATACTCTGTTAGGATCATTTGCCATCTAGCTATCCTTCCAGATAAAGCAGGCTTTTCGAAGATATACTTGATAGGATCCATTTTGGAAATCAACAAGGTGGTATGAGTCAACATATACTGCCTTAGTCGGTGAGCAGCCCATACCAAAGCGCAACAAGTTTTCTCGAGCAGTGAGTAGCGAGTCTCACAGTCGGTAAACTTTTTGCTAAGGTAATAAATAGCATGCTCTTTTCGACCAGACTCGTCATGCTGGCCCAAAACACACCCCATTGAGTTATCCAAGACGGTCAGATACATGATCAGTGGTCTTCCTTCGACAGGTGGCATCAGAATAGGAGGTTCTAGCAAATACTCCTTGATCTTATCAAAAGCAGCTTGGCAATCATCGTTCCATTCGACTACCTGATCTTTCTTCAAGAGTTTGAAAATTGGCTCACAGGTAGAAGTCAGATGAGAGATGAATCTGGCAATATAGTTCAAGCGCCCCAAGAACCCTCTAACCTCCTTTTCAGTACGGGGAGCAGGCATCTCTTGTATTGCTTTCACTTTTGCTGGATCGACTTCAATGCCTTTGTTGCTTACGATGAATCCTAGAAGCTTACAAGACCTCACTCCAAAAGTGCATTTACTTGGATTCAGCCTGAGCTTGTATTCTTTTAACCTGGCAAACAGCTTTTCTAGATGTTCAAAGTGCTCCTCCTCTGTTTGTGACCGAGCTATCATATCGTCTACGTAAACTTCAATCTCATGATGAATCATATCATGAAACAAAGCTACCATGGCGCGTTGATAAGTTGCCCCCGCGTTCTTCAGCCCGAACGGCATCACCTTGTAACAGAAAGTGCCCCACTGTGTGACAAAAGTTGTTTTCTCCATATCCTCGGGGGCCATTTTGATTTGATTGTATCCCGAGAATCCATCCATGAAGGAAAACACTTTGTGCTGAGCTGTATTGTCGATCAAAATGTCAATGTGTGGCAGCGGAAAATCATCTTTGGGGCTGGCCCTGTTCAAATCTCGGTAGTCCACACACATCCTGACTTTGCCATCTTTCTTAGGTACTGGCACGATGTTAGCGACCCATTAAGGATAGGATGTAACAGCCAGGAATCCAGCGTCGAATTGCTTCATCACTTCTGCTTTGATCTTTTCAGACATGTCAGGCCTCATTCGGCGGACTTTTTTCTTGATCGGTGGATAATCCTCTCTTGTGGGGAGACGGTGAACCACGATGTCTGTATTTAAACCCGGCATGTCTTCATAAGACCAAGCGAAGATTTCAACATGCTCATTCAACAACTGTATCAGGCGTTCCTTGACACTTGGCTCCAGATTGGCACCCACTTGTACCTCCTTCCGGTCTTCCTCGGTCCCTAAGTTGACAGTTTCCAATGACTCTTCGTGCGGTAAGATGGCCCTTTCCTCTTGCTGTAGAAGTCTGGCTAGTTCCCCTGGTACTTCACAACCTTCGTCATCTTCATACTTGGCTTGATTGATCAGATCCTCAGAGTTGTTGAAAGATATAGCAGAATAGTCACCCATGGAATCCGGAGTGGATGGGTACCTGCATTTGTGAGCGTGGGTGTGTGTAAGGGATAGCCATCCTTAACCAACAATGCAAAAGGAAAGAAAATGAACACAAGCAGTTTATCAAATGAAAAACGTCCAATGAATCATTAAACATGGCATATGGATATGAAAAATAATCAAAACCCTTACAAATGGACCTACATGCCCCGGGCAAGGCATGAGGTGAAAGATAGTGTACAGATTGTTTGAAAATAAATATTACAGACCAAATAGGAAATGTTTGACAGATAAATTACTGATGAATAAAAGTGATGGGGACAAAGTCTTTTGCCTCCCAGTTGCACAATCCTCCTTTGGCAGTTGGGTAAATCCACTCTTCGATGTTGCTCTCTTTGTCTTCGTCCTCCAAAGCGTTGATTCCGTAGGGAGAAATTTTGACTGGCGCTCTTTCAATCTTCGCACGGCGCATAACCTTCTGGCCCGCGGCTGTGAACCCTAATCCAAATTTGTCTGTCTTATGTGGAATATCAGGCAACTGCCCCCATGCTGAATTCTTCCCTTCCTTTATTGCGGCCCTTGCGTCCTCCAGAGATGCCATCCTGGCCATCTGCCTCGGTGTCTCAGCTGCCAAATTTGCTACTGCTATTTCAGGAAGGACTTCTTCGAAATGCTGAAAAGGCGTTTCAATGAACTCCCCTTCTACCTCCACATACCGGAAAGAATTCAAGTGGCTAATCATGTACTCCTCTTCGCCATGGACAATAATGATCTTTCCCTTGACAGGATACTTCAACATCTGATGTAAGGAGGAGGTGATTGCCCCAGCATGGTGTATCCAAGGCCTACCCAACAAGCAAGAGTATGACGGACGAATGTCCATCACATAGAAAGTAGATTTAAACACCTCAGTGCCTATCTTGACGGGAATTTCAACCTCCCCATGGACCATTCTCTTCGAACCATCGAAAGCTCTGACAACAATATCACTTGGCTTCAACTTCAACCCTTCACAATCTAGTCGGTCCAAGGCCTTCTTAGGCAATACATTCAGCGACGAACCAGTGTCGACCAAGACATGTGCGAGAGTAGTTCCTCGGCACTCAACTGAAATGTGCAAAGCATCATTGTGGTTTCTACCTTTAGGAGTTAGGTCGGCATCAGAGAAACCTAATCCATTGTCTGCAGTCAGGCTAGCCACGCAATTTTGAAATTGATCTGCAGAGGTTTCCTGGGGCACATGGGCTGCCTTCAGGAATTTTATCAGAGCTTTAGCGTGCGCTTCCGAGCAAAGTAGCAATGCCAGCATGGAGATCTTTGAGGGGGTTTGCCCCAGCTGTTCTACCACATCGTAATCACTCCTTTTGATTATCCTCAAGATCTCATCCATTTCCTTCTTGGAGGTTTCCAGGATGACCAAGGGTTGAGCCCTCGTCCTGACGAGCTCATCTTGGATTCCCTTACCTTTATCAGCAACGGTAGGAGGGACAGTACTAGGAACAACAACATCTTCAATCAAAGGGGTTCTAGCAGAGAGTTTTATTGGTGCAGGGATGACCTTGTCGGCAGATGAGGGTCCAAAGATTGCTCTTGGAGGGGCAATCTCTGGAGAAAATATTCTCCCGCTACGGGTGATTTTGCTCGTGCCTGCAATATTACCAATGCTGGCTTCTTCATCATCCGAACTTTCTTCAGTTATTTCGATTTGTTTAATACCATGGTAGTAGACGTCACCGCCATAGTTCCATGGTATCGACTTCTCAGAAACATAGGGGACAGGTCCTGGCATTGTTATCTTCAAAGGAACAGATTTCGTAGCTGGGGTAATCTTAACAGGCTTTCTGACGGCCTTGGAAAGATTGGCGTGAATGGTTATGATTGAGACATCTTTGATATGGGTTGGAACAGCAGAAACTTTTTCAAACAAAATTTGTCGACTATCCATTAGGCCTTGGATGCCTTTCTTCAGTAACGAACAATCCAACGGCAGAGAGTAACAACAATAGCAGTCTTCTTTACATCCCGGGAAGATCCCGGCCCTTAACAGATTCAACTTAATGGTTAACAAAGGAGTTATCAGATCATTAACATCAGCAACATACAAATCTTCTTCAATGGCATTGACATTTCGGCCGTGCTTCGGCATGGGGGCAGATATCACATTAGGCTTCTCCGGAGCGTCAAACTCCACCTCCTTCGCCTCTATCAGGTCTTGGATTTTATGCTTGAGTGCCCAACAATCGTTGGTGTCGTGCCCGACACTGTCAGAATGGTAAGCGCATTTAGCATTAGGATGATAATGCGGAGAGGACGTATTCACATTTTTTGGTGCCTCCTTGATAGTGGCGAGATTCAACTTTAACAGATGGGGAAGCACTTGCGCTGGAGTCATATTAATACGGGTGAACTGCCGTTGTGGCCGTTCCACTCGTTGTTGATTTGGTCTGGATTGGTTATAGCGAGGCTTCTCACTTGAAGGGTTTTGAATCATTACGGCCCCACTGTCGGTCGGCGCTCAGTCTTCCCTGCTCTTCTTTGAGAATATACCACAGCCGTTTCCTTCTTAAAAGGCTTCTTCTCAACACTTGCAGCAACACCCTTCTGAATCTTTCCTGACTTGATGCCAGCTTCTATTCTTTCGCCTGTTAAGATCAAATCGGTAAACCCCGCGGAAGAGTTACAAATCAGATGATTGAAGAATGGCCCAGATAGGGTCCCTAGAAACATATCGACAAGCTCGCGGTCGGTTAAAGGAGGCTGCACCCTGCCATCCAAATCCCTCCATTTTTGTGCATATTCTTTGAATCCTTCGCCTGTTCCTAATGACATACCCTGAAGTTGGGTACGAGTAGGAGCAAGGTCAGAATTGTACTGGTATTGTTTGTAAAAAGCGGTGGCCAAGTCTTCCCAATTTCGGACGCTGGTTCCCTCTAGCTGATAAAACCACTCCAGTTGAGCCCCAGAAAGGCTGTCTTGAATAAAATGTATCCACAGGTTCTTATCTGCCGTATAGGGTTGGATCTTTCTCACGTAGGACCTGAGATGCATTTTTGGACAGGACAACCCATCACACCTTACAAACACTGGTACTTTGAACTTTGGGGGAATCACAATCCCGGCGACCAAACCCAAGTCTTCAAAATCCAAACCCGGTACTCTTTGTAGCTCCATGGCGGCCAACCTGTCTTCTAGCCCTTTGTATTTATCATCAGCTGGAGGGTATTGCTGATCAGAATAGTCTTCATCCTCTTCGACCTCTTCTTCTTCCACATCGGACTCAGAAGGTACGGCAGCCCCACCTCCTTTACTGGTCCCTTCATCAGAAGTAGGAGGAAATTCAAGCACTCTCCGAGCTTCTCCGTCAAATCTTCTCCCTAAAGTAGCTACCCCGAGCCTCTTTTTCTTCTTTTTCACTGGGTCTTTATTCCCCAGCAAGGTCTTGAGATCCTCCTGACCTTTAGCCAAGGTTGTCAGGAGTTGCTGAAACTGTGCATTTTGAGCTTGTAGGTCTTTGACTGTTTGCTCGAGATCCATCCTACTGAAATAAACAGCAGACAGATAAGGAAACCTGGAGTGAGACCTGCTTATGCATATGATGAATGATATGCTTATGTATGCAATGCATTCAAGGATTTAGAACATTCAAAATTGTTGCAGACAAAGAAGAACGCACGTCATATTAATAAGAAGAAATTTGTTAGTACATAAATGCCCCATGGGCCAAATATTACAAAAACAACTTCTCAGGGTAAAAAGACATTGCGCATCCTCTTTGGTGCAATGTAGGTATTGAGGGCCTCTTGCTCATGGAGTCGGCGGGTAAGCTCTAGAACCTTCTTCTCACTAGCGTAGAAGCTGGCTTCAAAAGTGTTCTGTTCCTCCCTGAGCTGAATCTAACTTTTCTGCATTTCCTCCCACGATGTAGGCATGTCAGGATGTAGGATGGTGTAGGGAACCTCTCCTTCCTTGACGGGCTCTTTAATCACAGGGAGAACATGAGGATAAGGCATCATTAGACTCTGGGCTCGGGCTCGTACCCACTTGAGATAAGGCTCAAGAGGGATGGAGTTCTTGTGTCCCAGTGTCTTGCTATCAACCTTGTTGGGCCTTCCCCAAGCTCTGATGAATCTTTGGCGAAGTCCTTGCGCATCGTTGTCGAAGTCAAAAACTAGGTCAGGAATCAACATGTCATGAGGGCCATCCCTCCGTGCATATCCAAATTGCCTCAAAGCTAAGCAAGGGTTGTAGGTGATACCTCCTCTGATTCCAAGTAAAGGAACATTAGGAAACTCTCCACAACGATCGACGATGATGACATTTTCTCTGGACCGAGAACACCAATGTACATCAGAGTGAGTAAGAGTCATCAACCGTTGGGACCACCTTGAGCCTTGGTCATTCTTCAAGACAGATTGTGGAAGGTGCGAAATAAACCACCTTGCAAGGAGAGGAGTACAGCACATGAGAACACCCCTCTTTCTCATTGTTCGTGTGTAAAATGAGTGAAGAATGTCCCCAAGCAATGTTGGTATTGGATTTCTGGACAAGAAGATTTTGACGGTGTTGACATCTACCAATTGGTCAGGATTTGGGAACAAGACCAACCCATAGATAAGGAGCGCCACAATCTCTTCAAAGGCTTGTAGGTCCAATGAGTTCCAACATTCTTGTGCCTTCTCAAACAAGAATTTTGCTAAGAATCCCTTGACGCCGCTTCTGGTTTCCCAATGCCCCTTGATGTCGGATGGTTGTAGATGTAATGCTCGAGCAATATCTTCCGGCTTTGGTTCCTTTTCCGTACCGTTGAAGGGTAGTTGATTAAGGATAGGAATTCTCAGGAGTTGAGAAAACTCCTCCAAAGTGGGCACCAACTGGTAATCAGGGAAAGTGAAACAGTGGTGAAGAGGGTCAAAGAACTGGAATAACACTTTCATCATGTCTTCTTCAATGTTGGTGTTGACCAAGCTGAGCAGTCTACCATGTCTTTCACTGAAGGATGAGCTTTCCGGAGTTCTTGAGGTGAGCTCCCTGAGTTGAGGAGAAATTCTCACAAGGATGACTTGGATGGTGTTTCTGCGAGGAATTTCCATGACCTACAAAACAAGAACAAAGATGAAGATCCAAACCCTTGAAATGGTTAGTGAATGCATATGATGCTTTATGATGTTTATGATGTATGCACAAAACATATGTACAAGCAATTCACACCAAACCCTAGTTTCAGGCTTGCATGGGGTTTCACAGGTAAGTACCCTCTTGAGTGTAGTTGGCTTAAAAACCTGTCCTATAAATAGTAACCGGGTTCTAAGGAGCTCAATATCATTGGATTATTTTCATTGTTCATTGTTTCGGTTTAGCCACTTAACTAGCGACCAAAATATTCCAAGAAAACAACCCTCAATGAGTGTAGTATCGAGTATCTACCAACTTCGGACTGCACCAAAGCCGTTCATCTCACTACCCCTAATAAAAGGCCAAGATGGTCAAGTAAGGTTCTAGGTCATTAGTGCTTAGTGACATCACTCAGCGGCCCCGTACTCTCCTTGATTGAACTCAAGGGTTACCGGTACTCACAAATATGTCGCACTAATATAGCTATTGCTTCGACCGTGTCGGTATACCCCGTACAGTTTCCACAACGTATTGCTATCTATGAAATGTTTCCCAAAATCCGGGTGTAGGATTTGCAAACCCAAACAAGAGAGCCAAAATATAAAGCAATCAAATCAAACAATTAGTCATACAAGAGGGTGATCTAAGCCCTAAGGTTACTCCACTTTTAAATTATCCCCAGCAGAGTCGCCAGTTCTGTGATACGGTGGGAGAACTGACTTGAGGTTTTGCGTTTGTTTTCACAAATGATTCGGTTGAGCAAGAGTCGCCACCGAATTTTTATCTTATCCTAAGGAAAGGTTTAAAAAGCACAACAAAAAACCTTTGAGATTTTTCTTGGGTTCGGGGAGTAGATTATAGAAAGGGAAGGTATTAGCACCCTTTCTATCCATGGTTATCCATGGGCTCTTAGGTACTTGCTTAGATCAACTTGCCTTGGTTTTCAATTGTTTGAAATGGTGCTTTGTGTGTGGTTTTGAAAAGGTTTTGAAAAAGATGCCTTGTCTAGGCTACCCTTGTAACAATTCTTTACTCGAATGTTTTACAAAAGGTGTTTGTCTTTTTGAAAAGATGTTTCAAGGTTTTTTGAAAGTTTGTTTTGAAAGTGTTTGTGAAGTGTGGTTTGAAAAATAGGCAAGTGTTTTTGTTTTTGCAAGTTGACAAGTACCTAAGAGCTATCTACCTTAAAGTTCTCAAAGATTATTGCTATGTTTTAACCCTTTTGACAATTTTGTTCCACCATTGTATTTGGTGGACAATCTTGTATTAGGAGGTGAAAGGGACGGGCGCGGGTCATCGTTTAGACCATAATTGCAATAGTGCTAAGTATCTTTGGGCAATTTTTCTTTGAAAGGGACTTGATCATTTTAGGCAACTTTTCGAAAGCGTCATCGAGGGACTATGATCATTTGATTGTTTGTTTTGCCTAAAGAAACCTAACATGCAATATGGCCCATTTATTTGAAGGCAACAAATGGAATACCCTAGGGTGCAAGTGTGATAAGTGTTGTCCTTTTTCATGCTTGTTTATCTTGAAATTAGGTCAATTATTTTGTTCTTTTCATTTGCATACAAACCCTAATTCTAGCATGGTATATTTAGAAAGCAATAAAGTGCGAAATTTAAATTTCCTAAACTATTACAACACAATATGGGAAGGGGGGTACAAATGTTCAAATGGGGGGATATTTAGACAAGGAATTTAAACCTAGCTATTACATCAATTTTGGAATATTTACAACATAATTAATTGCATAAATTAAATGGAAAATAAAATAAAGATGCAAAATACAAAAAGGGTTTTTAGATGTATGGAAAAGGGTGTTTTTTATGTCAAATAAACAAAAATAAAAAAAGTATTATTTTTGGAGCTTTTTAATGTTTTAAGGGTAAAACCCTAATTTCATTAAGTAAAAGGTAATATTTATTTAAAGTGTACAATATTTAATAATTATGTGCAAAATAAAATAAAAATGAAGTATATTCATAAAAAAGTATTTTTCATGTCAAATATTAATAAAATAAAAAATGTATATATTTTTGTATTTTAACCTAAATATACTAATATATATATATATATATATATATATATATATATATATATATATATATATATATATATATATATATATATATATATATATATATATATATATATATATATATATATATATATATATATATATATATATATATATATATATATATATATATATATATCTTTATTATTTACTAAATATCTACTATATATACAAGAATAATAATATTTAATATATAAAAAATGGTATATTTTATATAAAATATTTTAAGAAGATAAAACAAAAATAAAAATGAAAATAAAATGGTGTTTACATTATTTTTGGTATTTTTAAATAAAAGTAAGTTTATGTATTCATTTATGTACAAACAACTAATCTAAACAAATAAATGCCTATAAATTCAAAAATGGTGTAAAAAATTATTTTTATATTTTTAATATCATGAGGAAAAATAAATAAACCAGAATGAAAAAAGAAAAGTCAAAAAATCAATAAAACAAACAAAATGGGCTCAGGGGGTGTAAAACCAAAAACATGGTGTGAAAAGAAATATCAAAGCAGGCCCAACCCATGTGGCTTCTTCTTCAACCTCTGGACAGAAAGATGTTCAAAAACACGCGCCTGAACATCAATTCAAACATCTGGATTCCTTGATCTTTTGCACAAACTTACAACATAAGAAATGTTAAGCATTGAATCACGATTCTAAATATGTAAAGAACTCATCCTAACTCTCAAAAATGTGAGAGAATTTCATCATTCCCAAATCCTAACCTAAGTTTTTATCAACATTCAGACCTTAAATTCTCATAGCTCAGGCAAAATAAATGAAAAGTAAAAGTATGTACAGATTCAGGGGCATGAGTAGAACACTTCTTATTCACAAACTTAGAGCTAATGATGCCTACACTAAGAGTTAGAAGTTCAAGAAGATACCTGTTCAGTTGAAGTTGTATCTGGCAATGGGGGAGCTTTCAGGGCAAGATGATGATCTGTATAGCTTGCCTGAAGTGTGGTGATGCTATTCCAATGCTTACTTTGCCTTGAAACACCTTGAATCGAGCTATGGACCTTCAACTGCAAAACAAGAAAGTGAAAATGGTGGAACTGATTAGAGGAGTTACATGTCGTGTTTTATGTTTTGGTTAGCTTCAAGTGATGCTAGGGAATGTGTTTGATGAGCTTTTAGCAAGAATGCATGAAAGGAATGAGAGTTGGCACTCAAACTGCAGTAAGAGCTCTGTTTGGGCAGTTTGAGGGTGGTTCTGTATTCTAGAGGGCAATGGAGGTGTTGGAGTCGTGTGCTAGCTCAGTTAGGATGTCTTGAATGTGTACAAAATATTTGCTTAAGGGTTCTATTGCTGAGATGAAAGTTGTGTTCTCAAATGCTAAGTTTCTTAACACTTAAGCAAGCAAAAGCCAAGTTGATGTTTAGACAGGTAGAGGCCCCCATAACATGCTGCAAACCTTGGCATTGATCAGTGTGATTAGTCCCTAAACTTGTGCCAAGGGGATTTGATTTGTACTTCTTGGATTTTCAATTTGACATAAAGCTTAACTTTTCAAAAATGGCTATTTCACTTTTTCCATAAATGGATTAAACTTGCATGTAATGTTTGAACTCATAGAACAACACTTTGGCACAAAGGATTGGCATTAAATTTATGAGTGTTGGATGGTTTAGGGGCCTGTAATCAAGGGAAGCATGCTGATTTGAACAATTGCACAAGTTATGAACATGGAAATTGGCCAATTCAAAAGTGAGTTTTTGCCATATTGCAAAATTCGATTCTCTCAAGTCATGAGGTTGTTTGATGAGTTCTTGGACATTTTTGAAAGCTTGGAATGTGTACTACAATCCATCTTTGAAATGCAAATTGAAATTCTAAGGGGAAGTATGTGAAAAATGGTCTTGAAGTTAGGTAAAAACCTTGCCTAAAAAGGTCAAAATTTCACTAAGTTAAGAATGGTTTAGTACCCTTATTCCAAAAATTGTAACTTGAGATACAAGCTTCTTTTGGGAAAACTTTGTGAATCAAAGTTGTAGATTATGCAATAAGATACAACTTTCATGTTTTGACTTTTGCTTGAATCCAAATGAATCTTGGTGAGAAAGTGGGGCAAAGTTGGGAAAAAATTAGGGTTTTTCATAACTTAGAAAAATTCTAAGTTATGAAAAATTCTCATTTCAAACCCTAATTTGCAATTTTTGATTTCTTGGTGAACAAGTTTCATGATTTGGCATGTTTTGATGAAAAATGAATCTTGACTCTTGATTTTGACCAAAAAGTCAAAGTTTGTCTTTTCAGTATACAGTCAAAATTGATCAATTGACTGGGAAATTCAACTGTCAATCTTGTGTACTTGAGATCTTTTGAACTTGTTGAGCATGTCAAGATAATTCCATGGGGTCCTTGAGTCCATATGTGAGCTTATTTTGCCATTGGCTAGGTCAGACAGTCAAAAATTGCCTTTGTGCAGTCAAAACCCTAAAAATGACCATTTTGCCCTTTTGGTGATCTGATCAAATTTCCTGTGGAATTGTGATCCAAACTTGATCAAATGGCCCACATGAGTTCATAATGTTGATGTGGGTCAATTTTCATGAGGTTTGACTGTCAATTGGCCACAATTGACTTTTTCCCCAATACAGCTGATTTCTAGGTCAACTGTCCAATTGACTGGGCAAAACTTGGAATCAAGACTTGAAACTTGATGTGGATAAACTTGGGAGTCCAATATGAAGCATGAAAGTCATCTTAGGCATTTTAGGTCAGAACATCTTTGTGCAAACACAAACCCTAATTTGGGTCAACAGTGCAAGGAGAAGGCTTGAGCAGATGAAACCCTAACTGGATCTTGAGCTTCAAGGGCTTTGTGATGAGAAATGTTGAGAAAATGGGAGGGCAAATTTTGGGGTACAATACACCCTTTTCATCCATGGTTATCCATGGACTCTTAGTTACTTGGTTTTTTAGATCACTTGCCTTTGATTTTCAATTGCTTGAAATTGTGGTGTGTGTGTGTGTGTGTTTGAAAATGTTTTTGAAATAGATGCCTTGTCTTAGGCAACCAATGTAATGACTCGTGTTTGAGTGTTTTACAAAGGTGTGTATCTTTTCGAAAAGATGTTTCAAATGTTTTTGAGAGTTTGTTTTGAAAGTGTTTGTGGCGTGTGGTTTTGAAAAGTAGGCAAGTGTTTTTGCAAGTTGATCAAGTAACTAAGAGTTTGTCTACCCCTAAATTTACTCAAAGGTTTTTTCTCATGTTTTAACCCTTTTTAACAATTTTGTTCCGCCATTGTATTTGGTGGACAATCTTGCGTTTAGGATGTTTAACGGGACAGGTGCGGGTCATCGTATGTACCATGAATGCAATGGTGCCAAGTGTCTTTGGCAATTTGCTTGAAGGGACTATGATCATTTTGATTAGGCAACTTTCGAAAGCGTCATCGAGGGACTTATGATCATTTGAATTGTTTTGCCAAAGAAACGCGACGTGCAAGCATGGCCCATTTTGGAAGGCAACATGTGGGATTACCCTAGGGGTGCAAGTGTGATTGTGTATTGATTTCATGTATTTGTCTTGTATTAGGTTATCTAGCGTTTGATTTTATGTACATACAAACCCTAGGTCTAACCATGGTACAATTCGAAAGCGATAAATTGCGGGAATTTAAAGTCTACGCTATTACAAATAAGTATCCGGGAGTGGGGGTACAAATTTACAAATGGGGATGAGACTTAAGATAGGAGAGTAATGTCCAATAATTTACAACCAAATCAAATTGCGATCGCAAATGTAAAGTATATCAAATGTACGGCAATGTATAAGAATAGCAAATGTATATGTGCAAAGCAAAGTAAATGTGTAAATGTATGTGTGTATTGTAAATGTGTATGTGATTTATTTACAAGTTGTGATGTGAACTTAATGAAAAATTAAGTGTTTTGTTTATTAAATATTGCTAACTTAATGAGAAAGTTGAGTATTTTATTTATGTATTATTGTATTCTTGTATTTTTTGTTAGGTATATACAAACAAAATATCTTAAGAAAAGAAAAGTATTACGTATTGATGTACAAGAATAAAATATTTTAAGAAAAGAAAATATTCAAATTCTATATATTAATGTCTTATATTAAAGAAAAGTATTTCTTATGTATTTACAAATTAATGTATTTTAATACAAGAGTTTTAATTTAAAGAAAGAAGTTTTAAGTTTGAGAAAAAAAGAAAAAATAATGTTTGTATATTCATGTTAAAAAAATGTATATATAAAAAGTGTTATTTATTTATTTGAAACATTAATTATGTTAAGAAAATAGCATTGTTAATCAAAATTTAATGTAAAAAAAAAAGGTTAGTTTGAAAAATGATAAAAAAAGAACTAAAGGGTTAATTGGGCCTTTCAACCCAAATAAAACATATCAGGCTAAGTCAAAAAGGGGGGTGCATACTAAAAACAACAAATGGGCTCAGGCATTGTAACGACAAGGCCCAAGCTTTGTGACAAGTTTTTGTCTTAGGGTTCGTGAGTTTTGTGTCATTAGGGTTCGTGAGTTTGAGAGTTACAGCGCAGTTCTTCTTCGTCTTCACTTCGTTTCCTTCATGCCATAGCCACTGAATAATCGTTCTTTGCCCAAGGCCACCAAGCTGCTTCCTTCGTACTCTTCTTCCCTCCTTGGTCCAGCGAAGCGAGACTGTAAGGTGAAGGCTTCTGTTTCCTTTTTAAAACGCGTTTAGGGTTTCAAACCTTATATGTCTTGCATGTTTTGTTTATTGATTCTGATTAAGTGTTATTGTGATTCTTGTTGGAGGTGCGTGAGAAAAAGGAGAAGTTATACCTTTGGGGAATGGAGACTTTTGGGAGATGGAGGAGGAGCTGGATTGGAAGTTGCTTCAGGAGGCCAAGGGCGAAGGAAGCGGTGTTGAGCTAGCTCTGGTAACCACGGTACTTTGTGTCTTTCTTTGCCTTTTTGTCTGCTTGCTTTCAATGATGTTTTACCTGAGATGCCTTGTATATCTCTCTTCCTCTTCTTTTCTGGTTGCCTCGCCTTTTGTATGTTCTGAGATGATTGATATGTTGCCTCTGAATATGCTTGTTATGAAATGCTTGCCATCCTATGATGATTCCAAACTGAGGGTTTATGTTGCCTGTGTGTACTTGTTTATTGCTGATATGCTAATATTGATGCTTATTTATCCTCTTCTTCTTGTTGCCTTCTGCTGCTGTATGATTGGATATTTGGTATGCTTGTTGATGTTATGTTTGAGTTGCCTTGATGATTAACCCAGTGATGACAATGTTCTGAGGGTTCGTGTTGGTTTGGAAACTGGTTTTGGAAAGGGCTTGACAGTTTGGTGCTTGAGGGCTTTGTCTTTACAGGTTGATGTGTTGGGTGTTGGTGAGTTTTTTTGATATGTTGTTTATGTTTTTCAGTTCTTGAAGGGGCTTGGCCTTTTTGTATTGTTTTTGGGTTTAGACAGGTTGATGCTTAAGCTTGTATCAGAGTAGGTGTTTTTTTAATGGTAAGGCTTGTGGTCTTTTAAGGTTAATGCAGGTTTTGGACTTGTGTGTACTGAGTTTGTGTTTTTTGGTTATGTGTTATTTGAAGCAGTTTGAAAGACTTTGAAAAAAATGAATCAGGTAAGGCTTTAGTGCTTTACTGGTTGGGCAGTTCTGTTTCTTGGTTACAGTTTTATTTGTATCTCCTTTTGTTTATCTTGTTTCTGCCTGGTGTGTACTGTGTTATTACAGTTTTGTTTTATATCTTTTCTTGCCTAAAGCCTGAGCCCTGTAAGCCTCCTTCTTTCACTCTCTCTCTCTCTCTCTCTCTCTCTCTCCTCTCTCTTGACATCTTTTTTAAGCATTTAATATTGCTTATATTGTCCTTTACTGAAAAGGTAGCTGGCCTGAACATGATGACATTGAAACTTGCTTGCTTGCAATATTGGTTTTACCCTGCATACTTTATCTTTTCTTCCAGATTTTATGCTTCTTTGACAGCCCTTTTTGATAGCCTTTTGTACTTTGATATCTTGATATCCTTGGACAGCTTTGGACAGTTAGTTGCTTTGACAACTTTTGACTTGGTTTATGCCATTCAGTTTGGTTTGCCTTCTTTGGTTGAAAACTTGAAACTAGGCAGCATGTGTGACAATTTTGAATTTGTGCAAATTATACTTTTGTGCATTTCATATCTTTTTCTTTTGCAAGAATTTTTCATCCCTCTCTGTGAACCGGGAGAAATCTCGTGATTTGCAGAGAGGGCAAACTGATTCCGGCCAGTTGCCTTTAATGATGAATCTTTAAATTACTGTCTGTCTTTTTAATTTATCTGCTTTGACTTTTCTTTCTTTTCTTTGTTTTGCAGATAAACAATCAAATGGAGCGAAAGAGGAGGCATTGGATAGAAGATGAAGACTTTAGGAATTTAGGATAGTTTCAATTTAATTATTTGTAACATTATTATTATAAACAATGATGTAAATAAATTTACCGTTGTTCAAATAATAGATTGTAACAAACCATTAAAGGTGAATAAAAATCCTCTTTTGATCAATTAATTCTTTTTATTTCCTTTCAATTGTTTAACTTAATTATTTGAATTTCTTAAATTAAAACAATTGGAAATAAATCCAATTATTCTGACTTTAGAAAAAAGAAATAATTAATAAACGTCTGGCGCTTCAAATATCCAATGCACAGTTAATCAAACCAATATCCAGATATTTATCTTTTTACTGATCAAATCAAACACTGTAGATTCTCAATTTAAGTACCTCAGCTTTTATCTCTTCTCAAATCAAATGCCTTAGCCTTTACTAATTAAACAAAACACTGCAATTTCTTGATTCAAATGCCTCAATCCAAATCTCAGAGTAAACTGAAAAGAACTGTAAAATTAATTCTTTCTGCGCGCACAAACCCTAGTTCTTGATTAAATGTCAAAGAAACGTCCGCCCGATCAAAACCTGAGCCAACTCAACCAAACCCTAGCAATTTGCCTGAACTGCTTAAAATCAAAGAGAACCCTAATTCTGTCTGACTGATAAGAAAAGTCTGTTTGACCGATTCTTGAACCAGTCTGAAAAATCAGGAAGAGTCTGAAGCTGTGATTTCTTGTGGAAAAATGCGAGGGAAAATTTTGGGGTACAACACATCCCCTATTATCAAACATCTAACAGTTTATAAGTTGCAGAAAATAAATTGCGGAAATTAAATTACAAGGCGTCGGGTATTTACATCGCCAAAGACAAACCCTTTAAAATAAATGCGGAAAATAAATAAAGCGATAAAAATATTTAAAGTCCTATTAAGCTATTACATTCCGGAAACAGATACAATATTGAATAAAATGGATCACGTGAGGGAAATTAAATCGGGCGCAAGTTTCAGGGTTTTGACCCTTTATTTATTAAAGAAAAGATTATTTGGTTATTTTTGACTTTTAAGAAATAAACTATCCTAAATTAATTATTAAATTAATAAAAGAATTAATTAATTAACAAAAATAATATTTTTGGATTTTTGTGTTATTTAAAGAAATAAAAATAAATTTAATCAATGTTAATAAAACCTAATTGTCTAAGTTAATTTTAATTATTGCAAAATATATTAAAAGTTATTCCTACTTAAAACTAAATTAATTAAATTGATTTGGTTAATAAAAAAAATACTAAAATTTAAATTAATAAAGAAAATATTTTTTGGTTTTAATTTTATTAAGAAAAAGATTTGATTGGTTAGTTGATAATAAAAATAATTAAACAAGCAATTAAATAAAATAAATGAAAAAAAATGAAATAGAAAGACTTAGGGGGGTCTGGGCCTGATTTGGAGGCTTGTTCAACAATTTTGTGGCCCAATAATCCGCTGGCCTGGTTGACTTTGTGAATCCCCTATTCGCTCGTTGACTGCATCCCATGGTAGGCTCTCATTCTGGATCACCAGATCTTGCCTGGGGCCATCTGGCAAGCGATTGAGTGAGGGAGCATGATGTACCATGCACTTGGATTTGCACTAGATCACCTGGAAGAAAAATATAACAAATAACATGGGGACCTGGGATTCGAACCCAGGTCCTGTTGGTACTTAGATGCACGCCACTACCACTCAACCACTTTGCTTCAATTGTCAATATATTAATCAGTAATAATAATATGGGTTAATCAATCAGATGCCAGAAAAATATAAAAAACGCGCCAAGTTTGAATCAACCACAGGGGGAGTGCCACATCTCCACCCCTAACCTCCAGCCCTGTAATTTTTCCTGCGGATTTAGATCCGCAACTAAATTCGTAGGTCCATCCTAAAATCAATTCTAGGCCATGAAAATTCCTCCCAAGACCATGGCTATGCTCGTCTTCCTCTTCCGGTCATGTCTATGTCCATCAATGGAGCTAATTTTTCCTGTGAAAGAAACGCCCAAAAAACAAACTACAAAACCCTAGGTTCGGCTATGGGGTTACAGTCTATATAAATGCAATCAAACAATGCCAAAAGTTCAGAAATTTCATAAACATCACAAATATGTCTAAGATTTGCCAGAAAAATGCAAGAATAGAGAGTTAAGGTTTTGGAAACAGGGCCATGAAATAGGACACTTACTGCGCGTTTTGATGGCTGTGAGAGCTTGCTTTGGATTGATTCCGACTCAGTGATTGTCCAGCAATCGATTGGTGTTGAGTTTCGCTTCTGAAAATGCCTCCAAAGATGATTTCAGTTTCACACTTTTTGTCAACTTTGCAAGTTTGGTTCTTGGTGTTCTTGAAGCCTCTAGGTCCCAATCTCGTGTGCTTTGGCTTGTATATGTAATATGCAATGTATTAGGTCAACATTTTTGGATTAAATCTTTGCACATCATGACTATGGGATTTGATTTGATCCATCATTGAAAGCTTGCCTATTTTGTCAAAAATCTAATCTTTTTGCACATGGAATGCTTGATACGAATTTGATACACTTGATGATGATGACTCAATCCTGAAATAGCCAAAAAGAGATCAAATAATCAATGTTTGGATTTTATAGGATTTAATTTGATTAAAAATGAAATAATTCATTAAAAAATCAAATAAAATAATAAAATTGATAAATGGACACAAGGCTGAAGCTAGGACACGTGTGTAATGTGGCAAGATCAAATCAAGTGGAAAGGAATGGGCCCATTTGACAAAAAATTGAAGTTTTGGGGATAGTTGACTTTTGGCAATTTTGCAAAAATGCCCAACTTCAACAATGAATAACTTCTTCAATTTTGAACTTTTGGAAGTGTTCTTGGACTTTTTAGAAAGCTTGATATGTCCTCTAACCAACCATTTTTGTCTCATCTTATTTTGATATTCCATGCTCAAGTTATAAGCTTTGGCAAAAAAAGTGTTTTTGTTGACTTTCAAAAATGGCCTATAATATCCAAATTTATAACTTCTTGTGAGTGCATTTTATGATCTTGGGGTATGAAGATGGATTGTAGTAAATTGCATGCTACTCAAAATGAGCTTTGTATGGGTCATTTATCATAAAGTATGAGAAAGTTATGCTTGGTCAAAGTTGAGTTGACTTTTCCTACAAAACCCTAATTTAACAACTTTTGAGTCTTGATGAATTTTGAGCAATCTTTGATGAATCATGATCAACCCTTGATCAAATGATGAAATATCCATCAAAATGAGAATGTTGACAAAAAATCTTGAAGTTTGACTATTTATAGGTCACAGTTGACTTTTGCCCTAGCACAATCGATTTTTGGACCCTTTGAGCAATTAACTGAGCAAAATTCCTCTACAAGGCTTGAAACTTGACATGGATGATCTTGAGAACATATTAGGACATTGGGGAGAACTTGAGGTCATTTGGATTCAAGGATCTTGATGCAACACAAAACCCTAATTTGAGGTTGACTACCTTAGGAGATGACTGGTCTGACCCACTCTTGAGCAATCTTGATCCACTTGGAGATTTTTCTTGCCATGTTTTGAGAAATATGGGAGGGAAAATTTTGGGTTACAACAGTAATTAATTAAAAATAATTAAGTGTAAATAAATAAAATGTAAGAAAAGTAGAGAAAGTGGGCCTGATTTGGAGGTGTCAAAAGCAATTTCGTTGGCCCAATTGATGGAGATCCGTTTGGACTTTTGTGATCCTATGCATTTGCGTTGGCTGAGTCCATGGTACACCTTCAACGCTTGGCCACCAGATCTGGCCATCTGGCCATCTGGCGTGTTGATGAGGGAGGTGTATGAAGGTCATCAAGCCTATGCACGCACCAGATTTCCTGAAAGAAATAAGAAAAATGGCAAATTGCTGGAGGCAAGGATCGAACCCCTGACCTCCAGCCTTTGAGGCTTTGAGCGCTGATGTGGTTACCACTAGGCCATGTTGCTTCATTTGTTATTATAATACAAACAAAATATAATATATAAAAACAAAATATATGGCCAGAAAAATAGAAAAGCGCGCGCTGTTTGAACAAGCCTATGGATGGACGACAACTCATCATCCCTTTCCTCCATCCGTTTCTAAAAACACAGAGGCTATACCTACGGACGAAGGTCTGTCGCTACAAGCCTGTCCATCCTCAAAATCACGTACATGCCATGGAAATGAATTCTAACACCATGGTTAGACTCGTCTCCATCTTCTGATCACAACCATAGCCATTACTAAGGCTAATTTTTCCTGAAACAAAAAGCCCTAAACCAAAGCTCGAAACCCTAACTATGGTGAATCATGATATAGGTCAGATAAATGAAATCAATTAATAGCAAAAGCTTGCAAATGATGTGTAGGTTAAAATTATACCATTAATTCAGATCAACCATGCTTAAATTGCAAGATGCGAATTCAAGAATAGAGCAATATTATGAACGACTTACAGCGCGTGTGAGGGTCTGAAAGTGCCTGGTTTTGCTTGATTTTGCTTGTGGAGATTGCCAGGAAGAGATTGAGACAAGTCTCAAGTCTTGAAACTGCCTCTAGACTTGATTTTGATCTCACACTTTTTTGGTGTTTTTGCAAACTTTGTTCTTGCTCTCCAACTGATCTCTAACCCATATTTTGGTCTGCATCGCCTCCTTATTTATTGTACAATACATTAGGGTAACAAACTCTGTCCAAATCTCTCTCTTTCAATGCTTGGATATTTGATTTGATTCTTCTTTTAAAGCTTTCCAAAATTGGCTTGATTTGAATCTTTTTGTACACAATTGCCTTGATACGAGTTTGGAAGGGTCCTAGCTATATCACAAGACCTGAAATGATCACAAGATCTTTAGTTTTCAATGTTTTTGATTTTACTTGATTTAATTTGAATTAAAATGAATTAATTCAAATAAAAACCAAATTAAATAATAAAAATATGATATGGACACATGGCCAAGGCTAGAGCACGTGGGATATAATTCCAACTCAAAATAAGTGAAAAAGAATGGGCCCATTTGGCAAAATTTGAAGTTTTGGGCATAGTTGACTTTTGGCAATTTTGCAAAAAAGTTCAACTTCAACAATGCATAACTTCCTCAATTTTGACTCTTTGGAGGTGTTCTTAGACTTTTTAGAAATATTTAGATGTACTATAATCAAACCTTTTGGTCTCATCTCATTTTTATATTCCATTCTCATGTATGAAGCTTTGACAAAAATGTGTTTTTGTTGACATTTCAAAATGACCTATAATGTCCAAATTCATAACTTCTTGTGAGTGCATATTTTGATCTTGGGATATGAAGATGGATTGTAAGAAATTTCATACTATTCAAAATGATCTTTGGATGGGTCTTTTCTCATAAAGTATGAGAAAGTTATGCTTGGTCAAAGTTGGGTTGACTTTTCCTACAAAACCCTAATTTAGCAACTTTTGAATCTTGATGAATTTTGAGCAATCCTTAATTAATCATGATCAAACCTTGATAAAATGATGAAATATACTTCAAAATTAGAATGTTGACAAAAAATCTTGAAGTTTGACTGTATGTAGGTCACAATTGACTTTTCCCCTAGCATAGTCGATTTTTGGACCTTTGGGCAATTTACTGAGAAAGTTTCCTCTGTAGGGCTTGAAACTTGACATGGATAATCTTGAGAACATATTAGGCCAATGTTGATCATTTGGGACCACTTGGACTCAAGTATCTTGATGCCACATGAAACCCTAGTTTAGGGTAGACTGCCTTAGGAGAGAGCTTGTCTGGCCAATCCTTGAGCAACCTTGAGCAACTTGGAGATCTTTCTTGCAATGTTTTGAGAAATATGGGAGGGGAAATTTTGGGGGTTCAACAGCTTCCCCTGTTCAATCTTCTTAAACCTGAGGATGCAGATTGGCTTTCGTGCCTTTCGTAATCCGAAGGTGGAAGTGGTTTGAACACTAGAGTGCCCAGAAATTTGCACTCGCATGAAATGATAAAAGTCCTATAATGTCGGGAATGTGCTTGCAGATGCCATTTGGAGGAGTTTCGATCGCATAAGAGATTCCTTAGCGAGAGCTTTTATACCTGTTGTTGAGGAAGATTCCGCTGGGGAAGTGTGATCATTCGTGGAAAGAGATAGAAATTTAGGAGCTTCGTCGTCCGTCATTCTGCTGGTGAGTCATCTTTGTTGATATTTAGGAACTTCAATCGTCCGTACTCAACTGAGGGAACAACTTTTGCTGAGATTTAGGAGCTCGTCCTTAATTCAACTAAGAAAACATCTTTGTTGAGATTTAAGAGCTAGTCCGTAATTCAACTGATTTTGTCGAGATTTAGGAGCTCGTCCGTAATTCAACTGATTTTGTTGAGATTTAGGAGCTTGTCCATAATTCAACTGGTTTTGTCGATATTTAGGAGCTTGTTCGTAATTCAACTTGTATTGTCTAGATTTAGGAGCTTGTCCGTAATTCAACTGATTTTGTTGAGATTTAGGAGCTTGTCCGTAATTCAACTGATTTTTTCGAGATTTAGGAGCTTGTCCGTAATTCAACTGGTTTCGTCGAGATTTAGGAGCTTATCCATAATTCAACTAAACAACCATCTGTTGAGATTTAGGAACTCGTCTGTAATTCAACTGATGAAACCTCTCTGCTGAGATTTAGGAAACTCGTCCGTAATTCAACAATTTTGCTGATATTTAGGAACTTATCCGTAATTCAACTGGGGGAATAACTTCGCTGAGATTTAGGAGCCTGTCCGTAATTCAACTTGGAGAAACATCTCTTCTGAGATTTAGGAACACCGTCCGTAATTCAACTGAGGTAATATCTGTCGAGATTTAGGAACTCGTTCGTAATTCGAATGCTTTGCTGAGATTTAGGAGCCTGTCTGTAATTCAACTTGGAGAACATCTTTGTTGAGATTTAGGAACTAGTCCATAATTCAATCGATGAAATAACTTCGCTGAGATTTAGGAGCTTATCCGTAATTCAACTGCTTTGTTGAGATTTAAGAGTTTATCCGTAATTCAACTGATGAAGTATCTGTCGAGATTTAGGAGCTTGTCCGTAATTCAACTGACTTTGCTGAGATTTAGGAACATCGTTCGTAATTCAACCGGGGAAGTATTTTGGTCGAGATTTAGGAGTTCATCTGTAATTCGACTGCTTTGCTGAGATTTAGGAACATCGTCTGTAATTCAACAACTTCGCTGAAATTTAGGAACATCGTCCGTAATTCAACTGAGAAAACGTCTTTGTCGAGATTTAGGAGCTCGTCCGTAATTCGACTGAGGTAAAAGCTTCATAGCCTGAACTTTGTGAGAATCTTTCCTGAAAGGTAAAGGTTAGCTGTATGTAATGCATGATATGTATCAAGCAATGATGTTCTCAAAATAAATGAGATTGTGTTGTATGATGCATATGCATGTCATGATGTATGAAAATGTGATGTTTTTATCTGGGGAAAATAAATCCCGGATCACTTGCTGGAGAAAAGAATTGGATTCTTCGTTTTCACTGGAGATAGTGGATGGATATGTTTGTGAGAATAAACCTGCAGGAGAGAATAACTCCGCTGGGGAATAAACTGATGAGAGAATGACTCTGTGAGGAAGAGATGTTCTATTGAGGATTCTGTTGATAAATTCAGTTAGGGATGAATTACCGCTGCTGGAGATAATGAAACATGCCGGGGATTGAATTCCTGTTGGTGAAAGGAACGAACTCCGTTGGGGATGATTTTCCAATTACGACTTTATTGTGGATAGCCGTCTTAGACTTTACTGGGGATGATATTCCAGAGTCTATTGGGGATAATCTTCCAACTCTACTGGGGATGTATATTTTTATACTCTGCTGGGGAAGGTTTTCAGACTCCGCTGGGGATAATTGTCTAGTGTTTATGATGGATAAATTCTGCTTGGGGAGAATATTACCGATTTATTCACAGTTGCGAGTCTCAGTCAGGGAGAGCTAACACCACTAACTTTCTCTTACTCTGTGGGGAATGAACATACTTTTAATCGTTTCTTCCAGTTAGGTCTATCCCTATACCTGGTGGACAGAGAAATTGTACAGTTTGGACATTTCTCGTTTGCCCCTGTTTCTGATATTACAAGTAATCATCTTTTGTTTTGCATGTAAATATTTATGAGCAGCAATCAACGTCAAAGGCATATATCAAAAATGAACATTGGACGTTCTTTGCAAAACAAAACAGAAAAAGGAAAACAGTTTGAAATTTATTTGTGAAAATAACTTGTATTGATTTTGAAGTTTGGCCTGTAAATAGGCGTTTTTGTACAAGAGGTTGATGTTCTAGTAGGAGAACGCTGCCGAACAAATAGAATTTATACAATTCGAAAAACAAAGAAAAACAGCTATGTGAACAATCACACTGGGTTCCAACTCTGCTATTGCCTTTATGTGCTCGAGCATCTCATCACTTTGCTACTTGGTTGAAGGTGGATTAGATTGATTAGTGTCGTCTGAGCTTGATAGTTGATACCGAAGTCTGGTTGCAAGGTGATCCAATGAGACATAGTGTTACGCTTTGATCCCTAATTTTTTCCTGGACTGCCCTTTCGGGTTTTTAGTCCATCGGGATACCCTTTTTTTCCCAAGTCGCCTTTTCAGGTTTTCGACTTGCCGGGTGTACAAATTTTTCATTTTCATCCCTTATTTTTGCCCGAACCCTTTTGGTTCGCCGGGAAGCCCTTATTTTTGCCTAGGACAGTCAACCTAGCGGGTCTTTGATTACGCGTAGTATTTTTTCACTATGTCTGGATTGACGGGGTGAGGAAGGTCGTCACTATCCATGGTGGTTAGAATCATAGCTCCTCCTGAGAAAATGTTCTTAACCACAAATGGCCCTTCGTAAGTAAGGGTCCATTTTCCCCTGGGATCCTTGAGGTAGAATGATGCGCTTGATAACCAGGTCCCCAACTTGATACTCTTGTCGTCTGACTTTCTTGTTAAATGCCTTGATCATCCGTTTTTGATACGTTTGACCATGACAAATAGCAGTAAGTCTCTTTTCGTTGATTAAGTTCAGCTGATCAAGTCGGGTCTGGATCCAGTCATCTTTGCTCAAACCTGCATCCTTCATAGTCCGAAGAGAGGGTATCTGAACTTCAATGGGCAAGACTGCCTCCATACCATAAACCAAGGAATAGGGTGTTGCCCCTGTTGACGTTCGCGCTGAGGTGCGGTACCCATGAAGAGCAAATGGTAACATCTCGTGCCAATCTTTGTATGTCACCGTCATCTTCTGCACAATCTTCTTAATGTTCTTATTAGCCGTTGTTGTACCCCAAAATTTGCCCTCTCATTTCATCAACATTTTCTCATCACAAGATTCTTTGAGCTCAAGATCAAGTTAGGGTTTGCTCTGCTCAAGACTCCTTCTTGCACTGTTGACCCAAATTAGGGTTTGAGTTTGCACAAAGATGTTTTGACCTAAAATTCCCAAAGTGACTTTCATGCTTCATGTTGGACTCACAAGTTTATCCATACCAAGTTTCAAGCCTTGATTCCAATCTTTGCCCAGTCAATTGGACAGTTGACCTAGAAATCAGCTGTATTGGCGAAAAAGTCAACTGTGGCCAATTGACAGTCAAACTTCATGATTTTTGACCCACCTCAACATAATGAACTCATATGTACCATTTGGTCAAATTTGGATCACAATTCCACAAGAAATTTGATCAGATCACCAAAAGGGCAAAATGGTCATTTTTAGGGTTTTGACTGCACAAAGGCAATTTTTGACTGTTTGACCTAACCAATGGCAAACCAAGCTCACATATGGACTCAAGAACTCAATGGAATTGTCTTTATCCATCCAACAAGTTCAAAAAATCTCAAATGCACAGGATTGACAGATGAATTTTCCAGTCAACTGATTAAAATTTGACTGTATACTGAAAAGTCAAACTTTGACTTTTTGGTTAAAATCAAGTGCCAAGATTCATTTTTCATCAAGACATGTCAAATTATGAAACTTGTTCATCAAGAAACCCAAAATTGCAAATTAGGGTTTAAAATTAAGAAATTTCATAACTTAGAAATTTTCTAAGTTATAAAATTTCCTTATTTTTTTCTAACTTTGTCCCATTTTTTCACAAAAATGAAAATGGATTAAAACAAAACTCAAAACATGAAAGTTGTAGCCCATTGCAAAATCTACAACTTTTATTCACAAAGTTTTCTCAAAGGAAGCTTTTAGCTCAAGTTATGATTTTTGGAACAAGGGTGCAAAACATTTTTAACTTAGAAAATTTTTGACCTATTCTAGGCAGGATTTTTGTCAAACTTCTTGGCCATTTTTCACATGCTTCCACTTGGAGTTTCAATTTGCATTACAGAGATGGATTGTAGTACACATTCCAAGCTTTCCAAATTGTCCAAGAACTTCTCAAACACCCTTGTGGTTAGGGAGAATCGAATTTGCAAAGTTGGGCAAAATTCACTTTTGTTCATAACCAAAGGCATGTTCATACAAGTCTCATTTTCAAATCAGCATGCTTGGAACTTGTTTGCAGGCCTCTAAACCAAGTTTGCACTCCATAATTAAATGCCTAACCTTTGTGTTCAAGCTTTGTTTTGTGCATTTAGTCATTACACAAAGAACTAATCCATAATTAGAAAAAGCAACTTTGCCATTTTTGTAAAGTAGTGCTTTATGTCAAATTCAAAATCCAAGAGGCATGGGCCAGATCTTTGAGGCTAGAATTTGTACACAAATCCCTCTGATCAAGAAAAAAATATGCAGCATACATAGAGGGTGGTACAGACCTGTGTTGGAACTTACACTATCCTTGCTTACATTAGAAGAAAACTTGGCAAACTCATACCATCTCTCATTCCTGTCAACACATCCAAACACAAACCTTGTTCTCATCTTTCATACATCCAAGCAAGCCTAAGGCATGAATCAACCAACCCTCAAACCTCCTCAAACACAAAAACACCCTCTTGATGCAGAAACAGAGCAAGTTCTGCAACTTGACTTCCACTAACATTTCCACTCGTGCATTTTGGCTAAAAAGAGTTCAAACATGTTCCATATCATCCACTGAAGCTATCCCAAGCATTGAACTCAAGCTGTAACACCCATAACCATGTTTGCCATTTTTATTTTCAAGCTGTGCAGGTTGACTTCCATAGCACGATTCAGTTGATTTTAAAGCAAGCTAGGAGTTGGAGAAGCATCCTTGGACTTCAAGCAAGTTGTACAAAAGCTCAAAATCCATTGGAAGTTGCTACATTGTTCTGTTCAAGTCAAGCTGAAACAGGTAAAAACATGAACTTCTATCTCTCTATCCAGGCATGATTAAGCTTAGGTTTGTGAAGAAAACATGTTCTACTCATAGCCCTGAAGCCATCCATGTATTTACTTTTCATTTATATTATGCGTGCTGTGAGAATTTTGGCCATGAACATTGAAGAAAATTTAGGTCAGAAATTGGGGATGAAGAAATTCTCCTTCGTTTCTTAGAGTTAGGTCATGTGTTTTATATGTATGAATTCGTCTCTTGATGCTCTACATTGTTTATGTTATGAGTTTTTGTTAAAAGTCAAAGAATCAGGAGATGATGATTGCATAAGAGGCGCGCGCGTTTTCTGTTTGAATGGAGCTGGAGGTTGAAGACAAAGCTGGCTTGGGCTGGGCCTGAGTCAGCATGCTGTTCACACCCCTTTTTTCCATTTGCACCCCCTTGGCCCATTGTGTGATATATTGATCATTTTTTATTTTTCATTTTTGATTCTGACTTATTATTTTTTGCTCAAATATAAAAAATATCAAAAATATTTTTCCATACATTTTTGCATTTAATTGGTATTTATTTGGTTTTATTTAGCATATATATATATATAAATAAATATAATACTTTTTATTTAAAACACTAAAAAATAATACAAAAATATATTTTTTTAGTTATTATTTTTTGTTTACATTTTGAAAATATTTTCTAAAAATATACATTTTTGTAAATAATTAATATTTTATTTTGGTATATATATTTAGTATATTTAATATATAATATAAATACTTGTATATTTTATTAGATATTTAGGACAAAAAATATAGAAATAATACATTTTTATTTTTATTAATATATGACATTAAAAAATACTTTTTTTTTACAATATACTTTTTTTTTTATTTTTGTATAAATTAATATATAATATTGTATAATATTAATAAATAAATACTATTTATTTAACAAACTAGGGTTTTGCCCTAAACCATAAAAATATTCAAAATTTGACATTTTTATTTTTGTTTATATTTCACATTGAAAAAATACTTTCATACATAAAAAATCCTTTTTGTGCATAATACATTTTTGCATATTTGTTATATTTGTTTAAATATTGTACAATTTGATATTTGTATATTCAACATGGATGTAATAGTTTTAGATTTAATTTCTTGCTAAATATCCCCCCATTCAAACATTTGTACCCCCATCCCCATAATTATGTTGTAATAATTTAGGACTTTAAATTTCCGCATTTAAAAGCTTTCAAATTATGCCATGATAGACTTAGGGTTTGTATGCAAATCAAATAACAAATAGCTTGACTATTACAAAGACAAAAATGCATGAAAATGGACAACACCAAGCACATTTGCACCCCTAGGGTTACTCCACTTGTTGCCTTCAAAAATGGGCCATGTTGCATGTTGAGTGTCTTTGGCCAAACAAAAACAAATCAAATGATCATAGTCCCTCGATGACGCTTTCTCAAGTTGCCTAAAAATGATCAAGTCCCTTGAAGGAAAAATTGCCAAAGACACTTGGCACTATTGCATTCATGGTCTAAATGATGACCCGTGCCCGTCCCGTAAACATCCTAAACACAAGATTGTCCACCAAATACAAAGGTGGAACAATACTGTTAAAAGGGTTAAAACATAAGAAAGATCTTTGAGAAATTTAGGGTAGATAGCTCTTGGTTACTTGACCAACTTGCAAAAAAAATCCTTGCCATTTTTCAAAATACACCTCACAACACAATTTCCAAACAAATTTTCAAATCCTTGAAACATCTTTTCAAAAATACAAACACCTTTTGTAAAACATTCGAGTAAAGAATTGTTACAAGGGTTGCCTAGACAAGGCATCTTTTTCAAAACATTTTCAAAACCACACACACAAAACACCATTTCAAACAATTGAAAATGCAAGGCAAGTGATCTAAGCAAGTAACTAAGAGCCCATTGATAACCATGGATAGAAAGGGTGCTAATACCTTCCCTTTCTATAATCTACTCCCCGAACCCAAGAAAACATCTCAAAGGTTTTTCCTGTGCTTTTTAACCTTTCCTTAGGATAAAATAAAAAGTCGGTGGCGAATCTTGCTAAACTGAACAAGTGCGAATACAAACGCAAAACCTCAAGTCAGTTCTCCCACCGTATTACAGAACTGGCGACTCTGCTGGGGAGTGATTAAAAGTGGAGTAACCTTAGGGCTTAGATCACCCTTTTGCATGACTAATTGTTTGCTTTGATTGCTTTATATTTTGGTTCTCTTGTTTGGGCTTGAAATCCTACACCCGGATTTGGGGAAACATTCATAGATAGCAATACATTGTGGAAATTGTGCGGGGTATACCGACACGGTTGAAGCAATAGCTATATTAGTGTGACATATTTGTGAGTACCGGTAACCCTTGAGTTCAATCAAGGAGCGTACGGGGCCGTTGAGTGATGTCACTAAGCACTAATGACCTAGAACCTTACTTGACCATCTTGGCCTTTTATTAGGGGTAGTGAGATGACCGGCTTTGGTGCAGTCCGAAGTTGGTAGATACTCGATACTACACTCATTGAGGGTTGTTTTCTTGGAATATTTTGGTCGCTAGTTAAGTGGCTAAACCAAAACAATGAACATGGAAAACAATCCAATGATATTGAGCTCCTTAGAACCCGGTTACTATTTATAAGACAGGTTATTAAGCCAACTACACTCAAGAGGGTACTTACCTATGAAACCTCATGCAAGCCTGAAACTAGGGTTTTGTGTGACTTGCTTGTACATATGTTTGTGCATACATCATGAACATCATAAAGCATCATATGCATCCACTAACCATTTCAAGGGTTTAGATCTTCATCTTTGTTCTTGTTTTGTAGGTCATGGAAATTCTTCGCAGGAAAACTATCCAAGTCAACCTTGTGAGAATCCCTCCTCAACTCAAGGAGCTTACATCCAGAATTCCAGAAAGCTCTCTCTTCAGTGAAAGACGTGGTAGACTTCTCAACCTAGTCAACACCAGCATTGAAGAAGACATGGTGAAAGTGTTGTTCCAGTTCTTTGACCCCCTTCACCACTGTTTCACATTCCCCGACTATCAATTGGTGCCTACTTTGGAGGAATTTTCTCAACTCCTGAGAATTCCTATTCTTAATCAACCACCCTACAACGGTACGGAAAAAGAACCAAAGCCTGAAGATGTTGCTTAAGCACTACACTTGCAACCATCTGACATCAAGGGGCATTGGGAAACTAGAAGTGGTGTCAAAGGCTTCTTGGCAAAATTCTTGTTTGAGAAGGCACAAGAGTGTTGGAATTCTTTGGATCTACAAGCCTTTGAAGAGATTGTGGCACTCCTCATTTATGGGTTGGTCTTGTTCCCAACTCCTGACCAACTTATAGATGTCAATGCTGTCAAGATTTTCCTATCCAGGAATCCCATACCTACATTGCTTGGGGACATCCTCCACTCATTTTACACACGAACAATGAGAAAGAGAGGTGTTCTCATGTGCTGTACTCCTCTCCTTGCAAGGTGGTTTATTTCTCACCTTCCATGATCTGTTTTGAAAAATGAACAAGGCTTAAGGTGGTCACAACGGTTGATGACCCTCACACACTCTGATGTACATTGGTGTTCTCGGTCCAGAGTAAATGTCATCATCGTCAATCGTTATGGTGAGTTCCCTAATGTTCCATTACTTGGCATTAGGGGAGGCATTACCTACAACCCTTGTCTGTCTTTGAGACAATTTGGATATGCACGGAGGGATGGCCCTCATGACATGCTGATTCCTGACCTAGTTTTTGACTTCGACAACGATGCGCAAGGACTTCGTCAAAGATTCATCAGAGCCTGGAGGATGCCTAACAAGGTAGATAGCAAGACATTGGGGCACAAGAACTCCATCCCTTCTGAGCCTTACCTCAAGTGGGTACGAACCCGAGCCCAGAGTCTTATGATGCCTTACCCTCATATTCTCCCTTTGATTAAAGAGCCTGTTAAGGAAGGAGAGGTTCCTTACACCATCCTACATCCTGACATGCCTACATCATGGGAGGAAATGCAGAAGAGTTGGATCCAACTAAAGGAAGAAAGGGATACTTTTGAAGCCAGCTTCTACGCCAGTCAGAAGAAGGTTTTAGAGCTTACCCGCCGACTTCACGAGGAGGAGACCCTCAACACTTACATTGCACCAAAGAGGATGCGCAACGTCTTTTTGCCTTAAGAAGTTTTTGTAATATTTGGCCCATGGGGCATTTATGTACTGACAAAATTTCTTCTTATTAATATGACGTGTGTTCTTTTTGTCTGCAACAATTTTGAATTTCTAAATCCTTGAATGCATTGCATGAATAAACATATCATTCATCATATGCATGAACAGGTCTTCACACCAGGTTTCCTTATCTCTCTGCTGTTTATTTTAGTAAGATGGATCTTGAACAGACGGTCAAAGATCTGCAGTCACAAAACTCTCAGTTTCAACAGCTCCTAATGACCTTAGCAAATGGTCAGGAGGATCTTAAAGCACTGTTAGGGAATAAAGAGCAAGAAAAAGGAAAGAAGAAGAAGAAAAGAGTTGGGGTAGCTACACTGGGGAGAAGGTTTGAGAATGAAGCTAGGAGAGTTCTTGAATTCCCCTCCACATCTGATGAGGGGACCAGTAAGGGAAAAGGAGTTGCATTACCTTCTGAGTCCGAGGCTGAAGAAGAAGAGGTTGAGGAAGATGAAGACTACTCAGAGCAACAATACCCTCCAGCGGACGACAAATACAAAAACCTGGAGGATAGACTGGCAGCTATGGAGCTGCAAAGGGTTCCTGGGATAAATTTTGAAGAGTTGGGATTGATTGCTGGGATTGTGATCCCCCCAAAGTTTAAGGTGCCAATTTTTGCAAAATATGATGGGCTGTCTTGCCCGAAGATGCACCTGAGGTCATATGTCAGAAGAATTCAACCTCATACATCCGACATAAATCTTTGGGTACACTTCTTTCAGGACAGCTTGTTCGGTACGCAGCTAGACTGGTTTTACCAGCTTGAGAGGTCAGAAGTGCATAACTAGGAAGACTTGGCAGCTGCCTTTTATCGCCAGTATCAATATAACGCTGACTTGGCGCCAACCCGTACTCAGCTACAGAGTATGGGGATGGCCTCAAATGAGGGATTCAAAGAATACGCCCAGAAGTGGCGCGACTTGGCCGGAAGAGTACAGCCACCTCTTTCAGATAGGGGGCTAGTTGATATGTTCTTGGGGACCCTACCTGGCCCATTCTTCAACCATTTGATCGGGAGCTCTTCCACAGGGTTTACTGAACTGATTCTGACTGGCGAACGGGTGGAAGCTGGTATTAAGAATGGGAAGATTCAAAGGGATTCCTCTGCATCCACAACTGTTAAGAAATCATTTCCGGCCAAGAAGGAGGCAGCTGTTATATACTCCCAAAAAAGATCGGGAAGAACTGAGCGCCGGCCGACTGTGGGGGCCGTGATGATCCAAAATTCATCAAATGATCAGCCTCGTAACAATCAGTTCAGACCTAACCAGCAACGGGTAGAACGACCACAACGGCAGTTCACCCGCATCAATATGACGCCCGTACAAGTTCTTCCCCATTTGTTGAAGCTAAATCTCACCACTATCAAAGAGGCACCAAAAAATGTGAATACAACTTCCCCGCATTATCATCCCAATGCTAAATGTGCCTATCATTATGACAGCGTCGGGCATGACACCAACGATTGCTGGGCGCTTAAGCATAAAATTCAAGACTTGATAGATGCAAAAGAGGTTGAGTTTGATGCTCCAGAGAAGCCGAACGTAATATCCGCTCTAATGTCGAAGCATGGTTGCAATGTCCATGCTATTGAAGAAGATATGTATGTTGCTACTGTTGATGATCTGGTAACTCCACTACTAACAATCAAGTTGAATCTGTTGAAAGATGGTATTTTCCCAGGATGTAAAGAAGACTGCTATTGTTGTTCCTCCCTACCAATAGACTGTCCATTGCTGAAAATAGGCATCCAAGGCCTGATGGACAGCCAACAAATTCTTTTCGAAAAGATTCCTGCTACTCCAACCCCTATCAAACATGTTTCAATAATCACCATTTCCACCAATCTTTCCAAGGTCCCTAAAAAGCCTGTTAAGATTACATCCGCTACGAAGATTGTTCCTCTGAAAATAACCATGCCTGGGCCTGTTCCCTACAAATCTGACAAATCAATACCGTGGAATTATGGTGGAGAAATCTACTACCACGGTGTTAAACAAGTTGAGATAACTGAAGAGAGCTCTGACGAAGAAACTATCGACATTGGAAACATTGCCGGTACGAGCAAGATTACCCGAAGTGGGAGAATTTTCTCTCCAGAGATTGCCCCCCCCCCCAAAGACAATCTTTGGACCCTCAGCTGCTGCCAAGGTTACTCCTGCACCGATAAAACTTTCTGCAAGAACTCCGTTGATTGAAGAAGCTGTTATTCTGGTGGTTATCCCTCCTATTTCTGCTGATAAGGGGAAAGGGATCCAAGATGAGCTCGTCAGGACGAGGGCTCAGCCATTGGTCATCCCCGAAACCTCTAAGAAAGAAATGGAGGAGATTCTGAAAATAATAAAGAAAAGTGATTATGACGTTGTAGAGCAACTGGGGCAAACCCCCTCGAAGATCTCCATGCTAGCCTTGATGCTTTGTTCGGAGGCTCATGCCAAAGCTTTGATAAGATTTCTGAAGACAGCCCATGTTCCCCAGGAAACCTCAGCCGATCAATTCCAGGATTGTGTAGCCAGCCTTACCGCCGATAATGGCCTGGGTTTCTCTGATGCTGACCTGACTCCGAAAGGAAGAAAGCACAATGAAGCATTGCATGTGTCAGTTGAATGCCGAGGAACTACTCTTGCCCATGTTTTGGTCGATACTGGTTCTTCTTTAAACGTGCTGCCTAAGAAAGCTCTAGATCGATTGGATTATGAAGGCTTGGAGCTGAAACCAAGTAATATCATTGTCAGGGCCTTTGACGGGTCTAAAAGAATGGTGCATGGGGAGGTCGACATTCCCATCAAGGTGGGCACTGAAGTATTCCACTCAACTTTCTATGTGATGGACATCCGTCCGTCATACTCTTGCTTGCTAGGGAGACTCTGGATACATAATGCTGGTGCAGTCACTTCCTCCCTACATCAGATGCTGAAATACCCTGTCAAGGGTAAGATCATAACTGTACACGGTGAAGAGGAGTACATGATCAGTCATCTGAACTCCTTTAGGTATGTGGAAGTGGAGGGTGAATTCATTGAAACACCATTCCAACACTTCGAGGAAATTGCTCCCGAGGTTGCAGTAGCAAAGGCAGTAGCTGAGGTACCCAAGCAGGTGGCCAGGATGGCATCTCTGAAAGACGCAAAGGCTGCAATGAAGGAGGGGAAGAGCTCAACATGGGGTCAGTTGCCTGACATTCCTCACAAAACATACAAGTTTGGGTTGGGATTTATCGTTGCAGGGCAAAAAGCTATGCGTCGCTCAAAAATTGAAAGAACACCCATCAAGATTTCTCCTCATGGAATCAATGCTTTGGAAGAAGAAGACGAAGACGCCAACATTGAGGATTGGATCTTCCCAACCATTGAAGGAGGACTGCACAACTGGGAGGCGAAGGACTTCGTTCCCATTACTTTCATTGATCAGTAATTTATCGTTCGAACATTTCCTGTTGGTCTGTAATAATTACTTTTAAACAATCTGCACACTACTTTTTCACCTCATGCCTTGCCCGGGGCATGTAGGTCCATTTGTAAGGGTTTTGATTCTCTTCATATTCATATGCCATGTTTAATGAATCATTGGACGTTTTTCATTTATAAACTGCTGTGTTCATTTTCTTTCCTTTTGCATTTTTGTTTGTTTAAGGATGGCTATCCCTTACACACACCCACACTCACAAATGCAGGTACCCATCCACTCTGGATTCTATGGGTGACTATTCTGCTATGTCCTTCAATAACTCTGAAGATTTGGTCAATCAGGCTGAGTATGAAGATGACGAAGATTGTGAAGTACCAGGAGAGCTAGCCAGACTTCTACAACAAGAAGAGAGGGCCATCTTGCCTCATGAAGAGTTGTTGGAAACAGTCAACTTAGGAACAGAGGAAGATCAGAAGGAAGTACAAGTGGGCACCAATCTGGAACCAAGTGTCAAGGAGCGCTTAATACAGTTGTTGAATGAATATGTTGAAATCTTCGCCTGGTCTTATAAAGACATGCCCGGTTTAGACACGGATATAGTGGTTCACCGTCTCCCTACAAGAGAGGATTGTCCACCGATCAAGCAAAAAGTCCTCCGAATGAGACCCGACATGTCTGAGAAGATTAAAGCTGAAGTAATGAAACAATTCAACGCTGGCTTTCTGGCTGTTACATCCTATCCGTAATGGGTTGCTAACGTTATGCCCGTTCCTAAAAAAGATGGCAAGGTCAGAATGTGTGTGGACTACCGGGATTTGAACAGGGCTAGCCCTAAAGATGATTTTCCGCTACCGCATATCGACATTTTGATTGACAACACAGCTCAGCACAAGGTGTTTTCCTTCATGGACGGATTCTCGGGCTACAACCAGATTAAAATGGCCCCCGAGGACATGGAGAAAACAACCTTTGTTAAACAATGGGGTACCTTCTGCTACAAGGTGATGCCGTTCGGACTGAAGAACGCAGGGGCAACTTATCAGCGCGCCATGGTAGCTTTGTTTCATGATATGATACATCATGAGATCGAAGTTTACGTAGACGACATGATAGCTCAATCACAAACAGAGGAGGAGCACCTTGAACATTTGCAAAAGCTGTTTGCCAGGTTGAAGGAGTACAAACTCAGGCTAAATCCAAGTAAGTGCACTTTTGGAGTTAGGTCTGGTAAACTTCTAGGATTCATTGTCAGCAACAAAGTCATTGAGGTCGATCCAGCAAAAGTGAAATCTATACCAGAAATGTCGGCCCCCCGTACTGAAAAGGAGGTTAGAGGGTTCTTGGGGCGCTTGAACTATATTTCCAGATTCATCTCTCATCTGACGTCTACCTGTGAGCCAATTTTCAAACTATTGAAGAAAGATCAGGTAGTCGAATGGAACGACGGTTGCCAACTTGCTTTTGATAAGATTAAGGAGTATTTGCTAGAACCTCCTATTCTGATGCCAACCGTCGAAGGAAGGCCGCTGATCATGTATCTGACCATTTTGGACAACTCAATGGGGTGCGTACTGGGCCAGCATGACGAGTCTGGTCGAAAAGAGCATGCCATTTATTACCTTAGCAAAAAGTTTACCGACTGTGAGACTCACTACTCACTGCTCGAGAAAACTTGCTGCGCTTTGGTATGGGTTTTTCGCCGACTAAGGCAGTATATGTTGACTCATACCACTCTGTTGATTTCCAAAGTGGATCCTATCAAGTATATCTTCGAGAAGCCTGCTTTATCTGGAAGAATCGCTAGATGGAAAATGATCCTAACTGAGTATGACATCCAGTATACCACCCAAAAAGCTATAAAAGGGAGTGTACTAGCTGACCATCTAGCTCATCAAGCTATCGAAGATTATCAGTCCATGAGATTCGACTTCCCGAACGAGGACATCATGAATTTGGACAACATTGAAGGTAACGGACTGTATGACGGACCTGAAAATGGATCCCGATGGACCCTGTACTTTGATGGTGCTTCAAATGCACTTGGAAACGGTATCGGTGCGGTACTCATTTCCCCGGAAGGTTGCCACACACCTTTCACGGCCCGACTTTGCTTCAGCTGTACCAACAACATGGCCGAATATGAAGCCTGCATTTTTGGTCTCAAGGCTGCTATAGACCTGGGGATCAAATCTTTGATCGTATTTGGGGACTCGGATTTGGTTATCAGTCAAATCAAAGGAGAGTGGGATACCAAGCATCCTAATCTTATCCCATACAAAGAACATGTCCTGACATTGTTGCCTCATTTCGAGCAAATCACCTTCGAGCATTTCCCGCGAGAAGAGAATCAGCTAGCAGATGCTCTGGCTACAATGTCTTCCATGTTTAAACTCAACTGGGATAACGAGGCTCCCCAAATCACCATCGAGCGAATGGATGAACCTGTGCATTGTCATGAGATTAATACCGAAGAAGTAGTGGAACAACCTTGGTTTCACGAAATCAAAAGGTATCTCCAGACTAGAGAATATCCCGAAGGAGCTTCCGTAAATGACAAAAAGTTCCTAAGGAAATTTGCTGCCAAGTTCTTCCTGAGCAACTGCATCCTCTATAAACACAGCCATGATTGTGTTTTACTCTGATGTGTAGACAAAGCTGAAGCAGAGTTGATCATGACTGAGATACACAGCGGCACATTTGGCACCCACTTGAGCGGACATACAATGGCTAAGAATATTCTAAGGGCAGGCTATTACTGGTCTACCATGGAAGCAGATTGCCATCAACATTCCCGTAATTGCCACAAATGTCAAGTCTACGCTGACAAGATTCATATTCCTCCTGTTCCTCTCAATGTTCTGACAGCTCCTTGGCCATTCGCAATGTGGGGCATTGACATGATTGGAGAGATCAAGCCCACAACGTCCAATGGACATCGCTTCATCCTGGTTGCTATTGACTATTTCACCAAATGGGTCGAAGCAGCTTCCTTCGCCTCTGTTACAAAGAATGTGGTTGCCCGCTTCATCAAGCAAAACCTCATATGCCGGTATGGTGTCCCCGACAGGATCATCACAGACAACGGTACAAATCTGAATAATATTATGATCACCGCTCTATGCGAACAGTTCAAGATTTATCATCACAATTCATCTCCCTATCGGCCGAAGATGAACGGTGTTGTTGAAGCTGCGAACAAAAACATTAAGAAGATCATTCAGAAAATGACAGTTACCTACAAGGACTGGCATGAGATGCTACCGTTTGCTCTGCATGGATATCGTACCACGGCACGTACTTCAACAGGGGCAACCCCATTTTCTTTGGTATATGGCATGGAAGTTGTCCTGCCCATGGAAGTTCAGATTCCTTCTTTAAGGATTATGAAGGACGCTGGTTTGAATGAAGACGATTGGATTCAGACCCGACTTGATCAACTCAATTTGATCGACGAGAAACGACTCACTGCTGTTTACCATGGTCAAACGTATCAAAAACGGATGATCAAGGCTTTCAACAAGAAAGTCAGACGTCAAGTATATCAAGTCGGAGATCTCGTAATCAAGCAAATTATCTTGCCGCAAAGTGATCCCAGGGGAAAATGGACTCCTACTTACGAAGGACCATTTGTGATCAAGAGCATATTTTCTGGTGGCGCAATGATTCTGACCACCATGGACGGCGACGATTTGCCACACCCTACGAACGCAGACATAGTCAAAAGATACTACGTATAAAACAACCCGACAAGTCGAAAACCCGAAAGGGTGACTTGGGAAAAAATGGGCATCCCGGTGAACCGAAAACCCGAAAGGGCAGTTCAGGAAAAAATTAGGGATAAAACAAAAAAAAATCTGTACACCCGGCAAGTCGAAAACCCGAAAGGGCGGCTTGGGCAAAAAAGGGTTTCCCGGTGGATTGAAAACCCGAAAGGGCGATCCAGGCAAAAGTTAGGGAATTAAAGCGTATGACTATGTCTCATCGGATCACTTTAAGGACAATCTCTTCATTAACCAGTCCAAGCTTCTGATCAATCCAGTCATCGGCGGACGAAGCAGCGAATGGACAGATATTCAGAGTTGTGAAGGCTATAGCAGAATGGGAATCCCATGGAATTGTTACACATAGCCATCCTTCTTTTGTGTAAAATTTTCATTTTTTACAACAACATCCTCTTACTAGGATGTCTGTCTCTTTTGTACAAAGATACTCACAGAAAGTTAATACAAATACTTTTCTAAATACAGAAATTTGCTTTGTCTTCTTTTTGATTTTTACACTTATGTTTTATTTGAGAAACGTCCAATGTTTTGTTAAATAGGCATATGCATTTGAACATAATCATTTCCTTACTAATTAAGAAAAGATGATTACTGATAGGATGAAGGTACGGATAGATATCTTGATGCCCTTGCAAGAAGGAATCCCCAGCGGTTCTAAACTCCAAATTCCTCAACAAGGTTCAAATCTAGAGCTTAATTCCCCAAACAGAGTTAAACTTCAGGATCTTCAGCAGAACAAAAGCTTTCTCAAAGTTGATTTCCTCAGCCAGATAGCCTTCCAGAACTTAATTCCCCTCAGAGTTAAGTTTTAGTATCCCCAGTGGAGCCCTGAAATATGAAAATCTTATCCCCAATGAAGTCAAAATTGTTAATCCCCAGCGGAGATAAAACTTCCAACTATCAATCCCCAGCGGAACCAGACTAGTGAACCTTCTCCCCACAAAGACACTTTCCGTCAGATTGAAGATTCTCAATTTTACTTCTCCAGCTTAAGCCTACCAAGTTCCAGACTCCCCAGTAGAGATCATCCGAATTCTCATTCCCTACAAATCACCAAGGAGTTCCGATCCCCAGCAGTGGTCCTAGGATCTCTCAACAATTGAAGATCTTGCATTCCCCAAGCAGTCAGCAGTCAACAAGGATGTCTCATCTTCAAACAACCAAAAATTCTTGCAATCCCCTGCAGCAGTCGAGAATTCGCTTTCCCTAGAAGCAGTCAAGATTCTATTATCTCCAGCTATCCAAGATTCATTTATCCTCAGTCAGACAGCTCATCAGCTAACATGCGCATTCATTACATTCATATCATAAACATCGATATAACATATATTGCATCATACATTTCATGCAACATAACTTTGTGCTTAGCTAACCTTTTGTCCCTTTCAGGATAAGAATAAAAGACTATCATTAACAATTATTCAGATACAGTTCTACACGGACTCATCATCAGGAAACCCTACACCGGTTCCTTCTCCACTTCAAGACTTCTGAAAATAGTTTACGGGTTCTCCAGACACGGATGTTAACCTATCGCTTGTTCAGATTCTTCAACTTCTGAAAATAGTTTACGGATTCTCCAAACACGGATGTTAATCTATCGCTTGTTCAGACTCAACTTTTGAAAACAGTTTACGGACGCTTCCCAACATGGATGCTGCTCTATTGCTTATTCAATTTCAAGACTTCTGAAAATAGTTTACGGGTTCTCCAGACACGGATGTTAACCTATTGCTTGTTCAGATTCTTCAACTTCTGAAAACAGTTTACGAATTCTCCAAAGACGGATGTTAATCTATCGCTTGTTCAGACTCAACTTTTGAAAACAGTTTACGAACGCTTCCCAACATGGATGCTGCTCTATTGCTTATTCAACTTCAAGACTTCTGAAAACAGTTTACGGGTTCTCCAGACACGGATGTTAACCTATCGCTTGTTCAGATTCTTCAACTTCTGAAAAAAGTTTACGGATTCTCCAAACACGGATGTTAATCTATCGCTCGTTCAGACTCAACTTTTGAAAACAGTTTACGGACGCTTCCCAACATGGATGCTGCTCTATTGCTTATTCAACTTCAAGACCTCTGAAAACAGTTTACGGATTCTCCAAACACGGATGTTAATCTATCGCTTGTTCAGGTGCGAGACCTCTGAAAACAATTTACAGACGCTTCCCCAACACGGATGTCAATCTATTGCTTATTCAGACCCCCAGTTCAGAGATATTCTAAAACATGGATACCTTTCTGATACTCACTCACTCATCAACAACATACAATTCAACAAGCATTCTAGATGACATCTCTAAGCCCATCCCTCGTTAAGATTCTGTCGCATCTCCAGATGGCATCTCTAAGCCCATCTCCAAATGGCATCTTTAAGCCCATTCCCGCATCCATGTCTTGACGAGTGCAAATTTAAGGGCACTCTAGTGTCCAATCTCCTTTTACCTTCGAGACGCGAAAGGCAAACCTGCCAATCTAACTCTTCAGGTTCAAGCAGATTGAACAGGGGCAACTGTTGTACCCCAAAATTTTGCCCTCTCATTTCATCAACATTTTCTCATCACAAGACTCTTGGAGCTCAAGATCAAGTTAGGGTTTGCTCTGCTCAAGACTCCTTCTTGCACTGTTGACCCAAATTAGGGTTTGAGTTTGCACAAAGATGTTTTGACCTAAAATTCCCAAAGTGAATTTCATGCTTCATGTTGGACTCATAAGTTTATCCATACCAAGTTTCAAGCCTTGATTCCAATCTTTGCCCAGTCAATTGGACAGTTGGCCTAGAAATCAGCTGTATTGGGGAAAAAGTCAACTGTGGCCAATTGACAGTCAAACTTCATGATTTTTGACCCACCTCAACATAATGAACTCATATGTACCATTTGGTAAAATTTGGATCACAATTCCACAAGAAATTTGATCAGATCACCAAAAGGGCAAAATGGTCATTTTTAGGGTTTTGACTGCACAAAGGCAATTTTTGACTGTTTGACCTAACCAATGGCAAACCAAGCTCACATATGGACTAAAGAACTCAATGGCATTGTCTTGATCCATCCAACAAGTTCAAAAAATCTCAAATGCACAGGATTGACAGATGAATTTTCCAATCAACTGATCAAAATTTGACTGTATACTGAAAAGTCAAACTTTGACTTTTTGGTCAAAATCAAGTGCCAAGATTCATTTTTCATCAAGACATGTCAAATTATGAAACTTGTTCATCAAGAAACCCAAAATTGCAAATTAGGGTTTAAAATGAAGAAATTTCATAACTTAGAAATTTTCTGTGTTATAAAATTTCCTTATTTTTTTCTAACTTTGTCCCATTTTTTCACAAAAATGCAAATGGATTCAAACAAAACTCAAAACATGAAAGTTGTAGCCCATTGCAAAATCTACAACTTTTATTCACAAAGTTTTCTCAAAGGAAGCTTGTAGCTCAAGTTATGATTTTTGGAACAAGGGTGCAAAACATTTTTAACTTAGAAAAATTTTGACCTATTCTAGACAGGATTTTTGTCCAACTTCTTGGCCATTTTTCACATGCTTCCACTTGGAGTTTCAATTTGCATTACAGAGATGGATTGTAGTACACATTCCAAGCTTTCCAAATTGTCCAAGAACTTCTCAAACACCCTTGTGGTTAGGGAGAATCGAATTTGCAAAGTTGGGCAAAATTCACTTTTGTTCATAACCAAAGGCATGTTCATACAAGTCTCATTTTCAAATCAGCATGCTTGGAACTTGTTTGCAGGCCACTAAACCAAGTTTGCACTCCATAATTAAATGCCTAACCTTTGTGTTCAAGCTTTGTTTTGTGCATTTAGTTATTACACAAAGAACTAATCCATAATTAGAAAAAGCAACTTTGCCATTTTTGTAAAGTAGTGCTTTATGTCAAATTCAAAATCCAAGAGGCATGGGCCAGATCTTTGAGGCTAGAATTTGTACACAAATCCCTCTGATCAAGAACAAAAGATGCAGCATACATAGAGGGTGGTACAGGCCTGTGTTGGAACTTACACTATCCTTGCTTACATTAGAAGAAAACTTGGCAAACTCATACCATCTCTCATTCCCGTCAACACAGCCAAACACAAACCTTGTTCTCATCTTTCATACATCCAAGCAAGCCTAAGGCACGAATCCACCACCCCTCAAACCTCCTCAAACACAAAAACACCCTCTTGATGCAGAAACAGAGCAAGTTCTGCAACTTGACTTCCACAAACAGTTCCACTCGTGCATTTTGGCTAAAAAGAGTTCAAACATGTTCCATATCATCCACTGAAGCTATCCCAAGCATTGAACTCAAGCTGTAACACCCATAACCACGTTTGCCATTTTTATTTTCAAGCTGTGCAGGTTGACTTCCATAGCACGATTCAGTTGATTTTAAAGCAAGCTAGGAGTTGGAGAAGCATCCTTGGACTTCAAGCAAGCTGTACAAAAGCTCAAAATCCATTGGAAGTTGCTACATTGTTCTGTTCAAGTCAAGCGGAAACAGGTAAAAACATGAACTTCTATCTCTCTATCCAGGCATGATTAAGCTTAGGTTTGTGAAGAAAACATGTTCTACTCATAGCCCTGAAGCCATCCATGTATTTACTTTTCATTTATATTATGCGTGCTGTGAGAATTTTGGCCATGAACATTGAAGAAAATTTAGGTCAGAAATTGGGGATGAAGAAATTATCCTTCGTTTCTTAGAGTTAGGTCATGTGTTTTATATGTATGAATTCGTCTCTTGATGCTCTACATTGTTTATGTTATGAGTTTTTGTTAAAAGTCAAAGAATCAGGAGATGATGATTGCATAAGAGGCGCGCGCGTTTTCTGTTTGAATGGAGCTGGAGGTTGAAGACAAAGCTGGTTTGGGCTGGGCCTGAGTCAGCATGTTGTTCACACCCCTTTTTTCCATTTGCACCCCCTTGGCCCATTGTGTGATATATTGATCATTTTTTATTTTTCATTTTTGATTCTGACTTATCATTTTTTGCTCAAATATAAAAAATATAAAAAATATTTTTCCATACATTTTTGCATTTATTTGGTATTTATTTGGTTTTATTTAGCATATATATATAAATAAATATAATACTTACATCACAAAATTGCACAGTCAAAAACCCTAATTGCACTACAGTCAACTGTAGGGGCAAAATGGTCATTTGACAGTCAAAAGTTCAAATTTTTTGTCAACATCTCATTTTGAAGTCACAAACATCATTTGATCAATGCTTGATCATGATTCTCAAAGCTTGGCTCAAAAAGTCTCAAGATGCAAAAGTTTCCATATTTGGACAGTTGAAAAAGTCAACTGTAACTTGACCAGGGCATAACTTTCACATGGATTATCAGAAAAATTCCATCCAAAGCTCATTTTGAAGATAAAGACATTTCCTACAACTCCTCTTCACACTTCAAGTCCAATAAATGCTCTCACAAAAAGTTATCAATTTCAACATTATAGGTCATTTTCAAAAGTCAACAAAAAGGGACTTTAGGTCAAAGGCCATAACTTGAGATTGGTAAATCAAAATAACATGGGACCAAAGGCATTGGTTAGAGGACTCAAAGACCTTTCCAAAATGTCCAAGAACATGAGCAAAGCTTAAACATTGAGCAAGTTATGCCTTGTGGAAGTTGGGAAATTTTTGGATATTTTGAAAAGTCAACATTGCTTCAAATGACCTAAAATTGCTAATGGGCCTCTTTTTCTTCCACAATTCATCATCCAAGGCATGTGCACGACCATGTGGACCAAAGGGAAGTTTTTTATCATTTTTATTTATTTATTTGGATTTTTTATTATTAATAATTCATTTAATTAATTAAAATACATGAAAAATACCAAACCAATGCAATCAAATCTTTTTGTGCATAGAATAGGTTTAAAATTTCGTGCATGATCATATATGGAAGGAATTGAAGTGATTGGCCATGATTTGTACCAAATAGGCATGAAAAAATATTTGAAAAGATCCTTAAGAATCAAATCTTGAAAATCATGAATGCAAAGGTTTTGATTTGTTTTCTTTGACCTAAATCATTCATACATATATATGCAAGCTAACCCTACTCCAAAAAACCTCCCAGCCGCGCCATAGACCAAGAAACACACTTGAGTTTTTTGCCTAAAAGTTGAAAACTGAAAACTAGGTTTTAGGGTTTTTCAAGATCAAACAACTATTCCATTGGCTTGTTGAGGCTTCAAGGAAGGAATTTGGATCAAAACCATAAGCTCTAACACCAAGAAACGCTAGGGTTCCTTGAATTCTAAATTGGGCGTTTCCAAATTTGGTAAAATTAGGACATGCCAACACCATGAATGAAACCAGCAGGCTTGGACGATTTGGAAACGACCCTCGCGCCTAATTTATGTGACCGGACGGCCTAATCGCTATTATCAAATCAAGCATGTTTTGGGGGGGTTCAAAACCCCCGCTAACCATCTTTTGTTTCAGGGAAAATACAAACCACGAAGAAGATGATGAAGTGGAAGGCAGCGGTTAGTTCATTTAAAAATTCGCGCTAAAAGTCCACTAATCCTTATGTTTGCTTATGTTATTTGTTAGTTATATTATAAACAAAGAGACAAAGTGGAGCAGTTGGCAAAGCGTCTTAATGGTAACCCCTGGGACCTGGGTTCGAGCCCCAGGTCCCTCACCCTTTCCATATTATTTTTCAATTAATACTTACGTGTAGTTTCAGTGCTAGCGTCCACCATACAACTCACGGTCCAGTTCGCCACGCACATGCCAAGATCAATCAAAAGGTCATAGTTTGAGGAACATGGTAAACCTCAGTCAACGCACTCACACGCATCCTGAAAAGTCCACAAGGCCAAAGATACTTGGGCCCAAATTGCTAAGCAAAAAACCTCCTATTTGGGGACAGACCCCCCTAGGTTTGCAATATTCTTTTCATTATTTTTTTATTTTGATTCAATTATTTCTTTTATTTATTAATTCCTTTAATTTAATATTTTTATAAAAAACATAAAAAACAATATAAAATCAGAAAAAGACCAAAAAATAAGTATTTTTATTTAATGTTATTTTTTGTAAATAAATTGCATTAATTAATTTTAGTTTTTAAATCTAGGATTAATCTTAATATTTTTTCAATAAAACTTAAAATTTGTAGAATTAGGGTTTGATCAATTGTTTATCTTTTTTTCTTTTCTTTCACAATAATTAATTATTAAACTATTATTTATTTTTATAAATCAAAATCGCACGAAAATAACTAGGTTAATTTAGGTTTAAATGTTAATATGTTTTTCTTCATAAATAAAGATTAGAATTAGGGTTAAATTCTCAATTTCATTTAATTATTTTCATTAAAACCATAAATCCAAAAATCAAAAAAATACCAAAAACAATTTCTTTTGTCATCTTTATTTAATCAATTTAATAATTTAATATAATTTCGTTAAAAAGGGTCCAACGCCCTCGCTTGCAATTTTAATCCTCTTTGCGCACTTTATTTATTTCTTGTAAATATTTATGTAATTCTCCCAAAGCCGTGTAATTTTATAATTTCTCGCATTCTATTTATTTTCTGTCAAATCGGGTCCTGGAAATTTTGGCGATGTGGACCCGCGCCTTTGTAATAGTTTAGAACTTTTAATTTCTCGCAATTTCTTAACTGTTAAATAAATGCATGCAAGAATGAATGACGAAAATAAAAACAAACGCATAGATCACTTTGACATGAACAAGATAAATGCAAATGAACATGACACACAAATCACACACCACCCCTAGGGTACGCCTCACTGTTGCCTTGCCTCGAAAGGTGATCGTCGAGTAGAGGATGTCTTAGTAAGTCCTCATGATCCGGGAACCTGGCATGAGGGTAGCTTCTAAGGTGTCTTCCCATTGCTCTGGTGATCACCATGTCCCGAACCTCGAATTGACCCGAACACCTCCAACGGTGGTGCTACCTACCTCTCAATGGTGGGATGGCACTACTTTAAAGGACATCTACACAGACGAATTCCTTAGGGTAGGTAGACGACTCTAGATACTTGCTCTAAATTTCAAAACAAATCAAAAATACTTTTCACACCGACACCTTTTCAAAAAGCTTTCGAAAGCAAATTTTCAAACACTCTTGAGGACCGATACAAGAGTCGAACTGGAATTTTCAAAGAAACTTTTTAAAACCCACAATTGAAAAGCAAACAAACCTTTTGAAAACACAATGAGTAAGTATCTAAGAGCCCATGGATAACCATGGATAGAAAGGGTGCTAATACCTTCCCTTTCTATAACCTACCTCCCGAACCGAGAGCAATCTCTATAAGGAATTTTTCTGTGCTTTTGTCCTTTCCATTTGGAGAAAATAAAAGACGGTGGTGACTCTTGCTTCCGCGACATTTCGCGATCCAGCGTTAAACAGTCAGTTCCAGATCCACCGATCACACACCCTCAGGATATTCTTGAGCCTCAAGATACCTCTTCACCTCATGAAACCAGGGTTTATCTACTACCTATTCAGTCTCAATGTCACAACAATGTGAAGGTTCGTCCAATACCTCAATGGTAATCTGGGGAGCCTCGTTGTCCCACCTGACTTTGCACATAGAAGACATCGTAGCTAGCGCGTCCTCCAACTGATTCTCCTCTCTAGGGAAGTGTTTAAATGTTATCTCCTCGAAGTGCGGAAGAAACGTCAACACATACTCCTTGTAAGGAATAAGATTAGGGTGTTTCGTATCCCACTCGCCTGTGATCTGACTCATCAGAGAGCGGGATCTCCTAATACACTTAAGAACTTAATCCTTAGGTCAATAGCTGCTCGAAGACCCATGATGTGTGCTTTATACTCCGCCATGTTGTTGGTGCAGTTGAAACATAGTCGGGAGGTGAACGGAGTATGAGAGCCTTTAGGAGATATGATCATGGCGCCAATGCCATTACCCAAAGAGTTTGAAGCTCCATCAAAGTACATAGACCATCGAGATCCCTCCTAAGGTCCTTCATCCGGTCCAGGTGTCTCACAGTCGGTTACCAACATGATGTTCTCATCCGGGAATTCAAAGTTCATAAATTGGTAATCATCCACTGCCTGATGTGCCAAATGATCTGCCAACACACTTCCTTTGATTGCTTTTTGGGTCATGTATTGGATGTCATACTCAGTCAAGATCATCTTCCATCTTGCTATTCTTCTAGACAAGGTAGGCTTTTCGAAGATATACTTGATTGGATCCATCTTTGATATCAATAGAGTAGTGTGAGTCAGCATATACTGTCTCAGCCGACAAGCAGCCCATGCCAAAGTGCATCAAGTTTTCTCAAGCAACGAGTATTGGGTCTCGCAGTCGGTAAACTTTTTGCTAAGGTAATAAATAGCATGCTCTTTTCGGCCAGACTCGTCATGTTGCCCCAGCACGCACCCCATTGAATTATCGAGTACTGTCAAGTATAAGATTAAAGGTCTCCCTTCAACTGGAGGCATCAGAATAGATGGCTCTTGGAGATATTCTTTAATCCTTTCGAAAGCGGCCTGACATTCATCGTTCCATTTTACCACTTGATCTTTCTTCAACAGCTTGAAGATTGGCTCACAAGTAGCAGTTAGGTGTGAGATGAATCGGGCAATATAGTTCAAACGTCCCAAAAAGCCTCTGACTTCTTTTTCTGTTCAGGGAGCTGTCATTTCTTGTATAGCCTTCACCTTTGTAGGATCCACTTGAATACCTTTATCACTTACGAAGAAACCCAGCAGCTTACCAGATCTCACTCCGAAGGTGCACTTGTTCGGGTTTAACCTTAGTCTGTATAGCTTCAACCTGTCAAATAGCTTCTGAAGATGGTCAAGGTGTTCTTCCTCAGTCTGGAACCTTGCAATCATATCATCAACATATACCTCAATCTCATGATGGATCATGTCATGGAACAAAGCGACCATGACGCGCTGATACATTGCCCCAGCATTCTTCAATCCAAATGGCATAACCTTGTAGAAAAAGGTACCCCATTGAGTAACAAAGGTTGTCTTCTCCATATCCTCGAGAGCCATCTTAATCTGATTATAACCGGAGAAACCATCCATAAAGGAGAAGACCTTATGCTGCGCGGTGTTGTCAACCAGAACATCGACATGAGGCGGAGGGAAATCATCCTTGGGGCTTGCCCGATTCAGATCCCTGTAGTCAACACACATTCGAACCTTACCATCTTTTTTCGGCACTGGAACCACGTTGGCCACCCACTGTGGGTAAGAAGTAACTGCTAGAAAACCAGTTCCAAACTGCTTCATCACTTCAGCCTTGATTTTCTCAGACATCTCTGGGCGCATTCGGCGGACTTTCTGTTTCACTGGAGGACAATCTTCCTTGGTGGGCAATCGGTGAACCACGATATCAGTATCTAAACCAGGCATATATTCATAAGACCAGGCAAAGATCTCAACATAGTCACGCAGCATCTGAATCAACCGTTGTTTAAGACTAGGCTTCAGATTTGCATCGATCTTGACCTCTTTCTTGTCTACCTCTGTACCCAGATTTACTGTTTCCACTGGCTCTTCATGTGGCTGAATGGCCCTCTCTTCCTGCAATAACAGTCTTGCAAGTTCACCAGGCACTTCGCAATCATCCTCACCTTCATCCTCGGCTTGGTTGATCGGACCTTCGAAGTCATAACCGGCAGTAGCAGAGTCGTTATCAGTGGGATCCAGAGTGGATGTAGACTTGTATATGTGAGTGTGTGTAAAATAGTTGTTTTGCAAGATAGAAAAGAAAGAAAAACAAGGAGCGCAAAATTTGTAATGCAAAAAACGTCCAATGCTTTTATTAATGATATATGGAGATGACAAATATCAAGCCCTCATAAACAAAGCCACGGTCCCTCGGGTAAGACACCGGGCTGTAAAGTTTAAAAATTGTCTGTTACAAATTCAAAACAAAAGTCTCATTACTGGGTAATAAAAGAAATTGGCACGAAGTCCTTTGTCGTCCAATTGCTTAATCCACCATTGGCAGTTTGGTAAATCCAGCTGTCAATATCATACTCTTCATCATTGTCTTCAATGGCATTTACTCCTGGATTGCTGATAAATAGGAGAGGTCCTCCGATCCGTGCCTGTCGAACAACCCTTTGAGCTTCTGCAGTGAAACCCAAACCAAACTTGTTAGTCTTATGTGTAAAATCAGGGAGTTGGCCCCAATTAACACACCCACCTTTCTCAACAACAGCCCGGGCATTCTTGAGGGAAGCCATCTTCATTTGAGGATCTTCAGTAACAATTTCAGTCGACGCCAGTGTCTGGGGAACTTCTTCAAAATGATGGAAAGGGGTTTCAATGAATTCCCCGTCCGTCTCCACATACCGGAAAGAGTTGAGGTGGCTCACCATGTACTCCTCTTCACCTCGTACCGTAACAATTTTCCCCTTCACTGGGTATTTCAGCATCTGGTGGAGCGTAGAAGTTACTTTCCCAACTTTGTGGATCCACGGGCGACCCAGCAAACAAGAATAAGATGGCCGAATGTCCATCACATAGAATGTAGACGCGAAAATCTGAGAACCAACCTTAACTGGAATATCCACCTCTCCATGTACCATTCTCTTAGACCCTTCAAAGGCCCTAACGACAATGTTACTCGGCTTTAGCACCAACCCTTCACAGTCTAACCGGTCTAACGCTTTCTTGGGTAAAACGTTCAACGAGGACCCAGTATCCATCAACACATGAGTTAAGGTAGTGCCCCTGCACTCAATGGAGACATGCAGAGCGTCATTGTGATTCTTCCCCTTAGCAGTCAAGTCTGCATCGGAGAAACTCAACCCATTATCTGCTGTCAAACTAGCCACACAATCTTTAAACTGATCAGCAGATGTTTCCTGCGGCACGTGTGCAGTCTTCAGGAAAGCAATCAGAGCCTTAGCATGGGCCTCTGAACACAACAATAAAGACAACATAGAGATCTTCAACGGGGTTTTCCCCAGCTTTTCGACTATATTGTAGTCGCTTTTCTTGATGATCTTTAAAATTTCCTTTATCTCTTGTCTAGAGGCTTCAACAGTAATCTTCCTCGGTGCCTCCGTCCGGGCAGGCTCACCGGTGATCCCTTTGCCCCGAGTATCGGATGACTCAGAAACAGGGGTAAGGATTGGAACATGAACAGGGACAGTAGCAGGCATACTGGCAGGTGAAATAACAACCGGCTTCCGAACAACTGGTGGAGAGATCTCAGGGGAGAAAAGTATTCTGCTTCGGGTAACTTTACTAGATCCAACAATGTTGCTGACATCAGTATCAGCCTCTTCGTCCTTCAAATCTTGTTTAACCCCGTGATAATACACATCAGCCCCATAATGCCACGGGACAACCTTATCCGACGTATAAGGGATAGGTCCAGGAACAGTAATAGTCAAAGGAGTAATTCTTGGAACATATGTAATTCTAACAGGCTTTCTCGAGGAAGCCTTGGAAGAATTGGCGAAAATGGTGATTATAGAAACTTCTTCAACAGGAACCAAAGGAACAACCGTTTTCTCGAACAAGATTTCTTTATTATCCATCAGGCGTTGGACACCCGACTTCAAAAGATGGAAACCGGTAGGTAGGATGGAACACAGATGGAAACCTTCGCCACAACCTGGAAATAAACCGGCTAACAGAAGGTTCTTCTTCACAGTCATCAATGGAGTAGCAATGTCTTCTATAGAGGATGTAAACACATCATCATCCACAGCATTCACCCCATGATTTGGCATAGGAGCAGTCACAACATTAGGTTTTTCTGGTGCTTCGAACTCAATCTCCTTAGCGTCAATCAGATCTTGTACCTTATTCTTCAAGGCCCAACAATTATTGGTATCATGCCCTGTGCTATCAGAGTGATAAGCACAACGGGCGTTTGGATTGTACAGCGGTGACATGGTGTTGGGATTCTTTGGGGCCTCTCTCGGAATCACCAAGTTGGTTTTTAGCAACTGCGGCAGAATTTGAGCTAAAGTCATGTTAAGTCGAGTAAATTATCTTTGCGGCTTCTCTGCCCTTGGCTGAGTGTTGCGTTGTGTGGCAACAATTGGTCTTGAAATAACTACCACATTAACCGCTTGGCGGCGTTCAGGTTGGTTCTGGCTTTTTGAACTGTAAACTGCACTGGACTCCTTCTTAAAAGGCTTCTTCTCGGTACTTGACGAAGCACCCTTCTGTATTTTTCCGCTCTTGATACCGGCTTCAACTCTTTCCCCAGTCATAATTAGCTCAGTAAACCCGGATGATGAATTCCCAATTAGATGGTTGAAATACGGACCAGACAAGGTCCCCAGAAACATATCCACTAGCTCCCTATCAGCCAAAGGGGGTTGTACTCTCCCAGCAAGGTCCCTCCACTTTTGAGCGTAATCTTTGAAACCTTCGCTCGCACTCATAGACATACCCTGAAGTTGGGTACGCGTGGGAGCGAGGTCGGCATTATATTGGTACTGCTTGTAAAAAGCAGTAGCAAGGTCTTCCCAATTACGGACGCTAGCCCCTTCTAGTTGGTAGAACCATTCAAGCTGATTCCCTGAGAGACTATCTTGAAAGAAATGGATCCAGAGGTTCTTATCAGCAGTATATGGCTGGATCTTTCTAACATACGAACGGAGGTGTAGCTTTGGGCAGGAGACCCCGTCGTATTTAGCAAAGACTGGTGCTTTAAACTTGTGGGGAATCACCACCCTAGATGACAAACCCAAATCTCCAAAGTCCAGACCAGGGACTTTCTGGACCTCCATTGTGCTCAACCAGTCTTCGAGTTGCTTATACTTGTCCTCAGCCAGAGGATACTGGTCTTCATCGAAGTCAGTCTCGTTGTCAAATACCACAGGGCTAGGAACCCTCCTTTCTTCTTGGTTTTCTCCCCCTCCAGATGAGTTAGATAAATCAACATCCCGCAAATTGTTCCCGAATCTGCGACCCATGTTCAGGAGGATCGTCTTCTTCTTCTTCTTCTTCTTCTTATCCTTCAAGATAAGAGTCTTCAGATCTTGCTGACCCTTGGCTAAGCTCATGAACATTTCCTGGAACTGGGCGTTCTGAGCTTGTAGAGCCTTGATAGCTTGATCAATTGATGTTTCAGCTGACATGATGTGCTAAAATAAACAACGAAGAAGATGAGAAACCTGTAAGGGTACCTGTAATGAGGTGCATGGAATGAAATGCGTATGATATAATTTCAAAGACGTTGAGAGATTCAAATTCGAAAACCAAAATGAAACACACTTTTATTAGATAAACTTGAAACAATGTTTGACAAATGCCTTTAAAGCGTTACAAAAAGAAATACTGAAAAGTAAATCAAAACTAGAAATAACAAAAGACATCAACGCTCCCGTGGTCGTTTTCCTCCTGTGCTGACATAGTCATTGAGGACCTTCTCATTCTCCAGCTGTCTTGTAAGCTTCAGGATCTTCTGCTCCTGCTCGTGATACTTTTCTCTGTAAGTATCCCGTTCTTCTCTCAACTGCATCCAAGACCTCTTTAATGCCCCAATGTCAGTAGGCATGTATGGGTGGAGGATGGTAGGCGAAACCCCTTCTTCATCAGCACTCTCAACAATTACCGGTAAGACAACTTCGTACGACATTCCCAGCTTTTGGGCACAGATTCGAGCCCATCGGAGATACGGTTCCATCGGAAGAGAGGTCTTCATCCCTAACTCATGCGGATCAGACCTGTGTACCCTGTTCCAAGCTCGTATGAACCTGCGGCGATGCTCTTCACTATCCCCTTGGAAGTCAAAGACAATGCTCGGAATCAGCAACTCATGAGGTCCGTCCTTCCTAGCTCTCCCAAACTGACGTAAGGCCAAAAAAGGATTATAGGTGATCCCTCCTCTAATTCCAAGTAGTGGAACATTGGGGTATTCCCCACAGCGGTCAATAACAGCTACTTCTTCCATGTCTTTAGTGCTCCAGATGATGTCTGTGTGAGCAAGGGACATAATCCTATAGGCCCAACCCATGCCTTCCTTGTTCTTCAAAATAGATTTGGGGAGGTGAGAAATAAACCACCTCGCCAGCAATGGTGCACAACACATAAGGGTTCCCCGTTTCCGAGCAGTATGAGCATAAAGAGCATGTAGAATATCCCCTAAAAGAGTGGGCACCGGATTACGGGACATGAAAATCTTCATTGCGTTCACGTCGACGAAAGAATCTGAATTAGGAAACAACACCAAACCATAAATGAGAAGCGCTAAGATATCTTCGAACGCTTGAAAATCCAAACTGTCCCAAAACTGATTAGCCCGATCAACCAAGAACTTAGCCAAGAAGCCTTTTGTGCCACTCCGAGTCTCCCAGTTAGACATTACCTCAGCCTTTGTCAGATGTAGGGCTGTAGCAACATATTCTGGCCTAAGAGCTTTCCCCCAACCTGTAAATCGCGTCTGCTCCAGAATAGAAATACCAAGCAAATCAGAGAACTCCTCCAAAGTAGGGACCAACTGATAGTCTGGGAAGGTGAAGCAGTGGTGCAATGGGTCAAAGAACTGGCACAAGACACTCAACATTTGCTCATCCATATTGGAAGTGAACAAACCAAGGAGGTGACCATGTCTTCTGATAAAGGAGGAAGTATCTGGAACTTTTGCAACTAAATCCCTAAGCTGAGTAGGAATTTGTACAAAGTTGGTCCAAATAGTGTTTCTACGCATAGAGGCCATGACCTACAAAACAGAACAAAGATGAATCCCCTCTATCTTTGAAATGGGTTAGTCTGATGCAAGATGCATGCAATGTTATGATGCATGATGTCATGATAGAAACACACCACAAGTATTCACAGATAGCAAACATGGTAAGGGAAAACAAGTCACACAGTAGCCATTAAATTTCAGGTTGGCATGGAGTTTAGGTATTACCCTCTTTCAGTTTAGTTGGTTCAAACCTGTCCTAGTAATAGTAACCGGGTCCTAGAGGATCTCAATATTACTGACCACTCTCGATCGGCCATAATTCCAGTTTGGCAACCTTTTCTTGCGGCCGGAATCATCGTGAGAGTTTAGTCTCAATGAGTGTAGCATACTGCTACTGTTCTATGGCCAAGTTGGTCAATTATAGGTTCTAAGGTCAGTTGGTGCTTAATGACCCCTTAGAAGACCCATATTCTCCCTTTTCCACCACAAGGGATATCAGTACAAACTAAAGTGCCACACCAACGTAGCTACTGCTTCAACCGTATCGGTCTACGTCGTATAGTTCCCTCACAGTCTATTGCTACTTACCTAAAAGGTATCCCCAGATCCGAGTTAGGATCTATAGTAACTCCGATTCAAACCCACAAAGATAAAGCATACAAATCAAGCAATTGAAAACATTATGATGAACTATTTCTAAGGTACACCCCACTTATTAAGTCCCCAGCAGAGTCACCAGTTTTGTGATACGGTGGGAAGAACTTACTGTTTTTGGAATGCTGGTTTGCGTTTTGCGTTTGTGTTCGCAAAATGTCGCGGTAAGCAAGAGTCGCCACCGACTTTCATTTTATCCAACAAGGAAATGAAAAAAGCACAGAAACATTCCTTTTTTGAGATATTTCTGAGTACGGGGGGTAGATTATAGAAAGGGAAGGTATTAGCACCCTTTCTATCCGTAGTTATCTACGGGCTCTTAGGTACTTGATCATCATTTTCAAAATTGTTTTCTTTGTGTTTGTGGGTTTTGAAGAGTTTTTGTTTTAACTTCGATCTAACTCTTAAGAGTGTAATGAAGTGTTTTTGAAAACTTGTTTGTAAAAGTGTGTAAGTGTGAAAAAAGGTTTTTGTTTTGGATGAGCAAGTATCTAAGAACTAATCTACCTACTCGAAAAAGGAATCATTCTATGCTAATTTTCTTTAGACAATGCTATCCCACTATTAGTGAGTAGGTAGCACTATCATTGGAGTTTGAGGGTCAATTCGAAAGAGGGACATACGGTCACTAAAGCAATGTTAGGATGTCTTAGCGGTAACCCTAATGTCTTAGATCATTTATTCGAGGCAACGATATCCGAGGCAACCATTTTGAGGCAACTATGATCTTTTAGACAAGAGGGCGACCTCTAAAACAACCTATACTCAATGACCGCTTACAAAGGCAACCAAGTGGGGTGTACCCTAGGAGTGCGCATGTGCGAGTGTATTGATTTCAGTTATTTTTATCTTTGCACATGTTTAGGGTGATCTAATTTGATTTTAAGATTAAGCATTCATTCTTGTCATACAAACCCTATTAACAAACATCTAACAGTTGAATATTTGCAGAAATTAAAGGTGCGGAAATTAAACTAAATTATTACAAGGCGTCGGGTATTTACATCGCCAAAAACAACCCTTTGAAAATAAAATAAAAGCAGAAAAATTAATAAATGTCCTAATTATTTATTACAAGCCAGGAGCAGATACATCAATAATTGAATAATGAAAAATAAATCGCGCGAGTGAATTGGATCGAATGTGAAATTAGGGTTTTGACCCTTTTAAAAGAAAATGTTTTTATTGTTTTTATTTTTAAGAAAAGAAAATTAAGTCCTAAATTAAATTCTAAATTAAATATTAAATTAATTAATTAATGAAAAATAATTAATGATATATTTTTGGAGTTTTTGTTGATTTAGGAAAGAAAATAAAGTAATTAAACTAAACTTAAAACCTAATTAATTCTAATTGATTTTATTTATTTACAAAATAAATTAAGGTTACCTAATTAATATCCTAATTAATTAATTAGTATTTATTAATAAAAAATAAAAGTTCTAAAATTTAATTGGACAAAAAATATTTTTGGTGAGTTTTTTTGATAAAAAAAGAAATTATGCTATTGGTTAGTAATTAATTAAAAATAATTAAGTGTAAATAAATAAAATGTAAGAAAAGTAGAGAAAGTGGGCCTGATTTGGAGGTGTCAAAAGCAATTTCGTTGGCCCAATTGATGGAGATCCGTTTGGACTTTTGTGATCCTATGCATTTGCGTTGACTGAGTCCATGGTACACCTTCAACGCTTAGCCACCAGATCTGACCATCTGGCCATCTGGCGTGTTGATGAGGGAGGTGTATGAAGGTCATCAAGCCTATGCACGCACCAGATTTCCTGAAAGAAATAAGAAAAATGGAAAATTGATGGAGGCAAGGATCGAACCCCTGACCTCCAGCCTTTGAGGCTTTGAGCGCTGATGTGGTTACCACTAGGCCATGTTGCTTCATTTGATATTATAATACAAACAAAATATAATATATAAAAACAAAATATATGGTCAGAAAAATAGAAAAGCGCGCGCGCTGTTTGAACAAGCCTATGGATGGACGACAACTCATCATCCCTTTCCTCCATCCGTTGCTAAAAACACAGAGGCTATACCTACGGACGAAGGTCCGTCGCTACAAGCCTGTCCATCCTCAAAATCACGTACAGGCCATGGAAATGAATTCTAACACCATGGTTAGACTCGTCTCCATCTTCTGATCACAACCATAGCCATTACTAAGGCTAATTTTTCCTGAAACAAAAAGCCCTAAACCAAAGCTCGAAACCCTAACTATGGTGAATCATGATATATGTTAGATAAATGAAATCAAGTAATACCAAAAGCTTGAAAATGATGTGTAGGTTAAGATTATACCATTAATTCAGATCAACCATGCTTAAATTGCAAGATGCGAATTCAAGAACAGAGCAATGTTACGAACGACTTAAAACGCGTGTGAGGGTCTGAAAATGTCTGGTTTTGCTTGCTTTTGCTTGTGGAGATTGCCAGGAAGAGATTGAGACAAGTCTCAAGTCTTGAAACTGCCTTTAGACTTGATTTCGATCTCACACTTTTTTGGTGTTTTTGCAAACTTTATTCTTGCTCTCCAACTGATCTCCAACCCCTATTTTGGTCTGCATCGCCTCCTTATGTATTGTATAATACATTAGGGTAACAAACTCTGTCCAAATCTCTCTCTTTCAATGCTTGGATATTTGATTTGATTCTTCTTTTAAAGCTTTCCAAAATTGGCTTGATTTGAATCTTTTTGTACACAATTGCCTTGATACGAGTTTGGAAGGGTGCTAGCTGTATAACAAGACCTGAAATAATCACAAGATCTTTAGTTTTCAATGTTTTTGATTTTACTTGATTTAATTTGATTTAAAATGAATTAATTCAAATAAAAACCAAATTAAATAATAAAAATATGATATGGACACACGGCCAAGGCTAGAGCACGTGGGCTATAATTCCAACTCAAAACAAGTGAAAAAGAATGGGCCCATTTGGCAAAATTTGAAGTTTTGGGCATAGTTGACTTTTGGCAATTTTGCAAAAGAGTCCAACTTCAACAATGCATAACTTCCTCAATTTTGACTCTTTGGAGGTATTCTTGGACTTTTTAGAAAGCTTGAGATGTCCTATAATCAACCCTTTTGGTATAATCTCATTTTGATATTCCATGCTCATGTATGAAGCTTTGACAAAAAAGGTGTTTTTGTTGAATTTTCAAAATGACCTATAATGTCCAAATTCATAACTTCTTGTGAGTGCATATTTTGATCTTGGGATATGAAGATGTATTGTATGAAATTTCATCCTCTTCAAAATGAGCTTTGGATGGGTCATTTCTCATAAAGTATGAGAAAGTTATGCTTGGTCAAAGTTGGGTTGACTTTTCCTACAAAATCCTAATTTAGTAACTTTTGAATCTTGATGAATTTTGAGCAATCCTTGATGAATCATGATCAACCCTTGATCAAATGATGAAATATACTTCGAAATGAGAATTTTGACAAAAAATATTGAAGTTTGACTGTATGTAGGTCACAATTGACTTTTGCCCTAGCATAGTCGATTTTTGGACCTTTGGGCAATTGACTGAGCAAATTTCCTCTGTAGGGCTTGAAACTTGACATGGATGATCTTGAGAACATATTAGGACAATGTTGATCATTTGGGACCTTGGACTCAAGGATATTGATGCCACATGAAACCCTAGTTTGGGGTAAACTGCCTTAGGAGAGAGCTTGTCTGGCCAATCCTTGAGCAACCTTGAGCAACTTGGAGATCTTTCTTGCAATGTTTTGAGAAATATGGGAGGGCAAATTTTGGGGTACAAGACAGTGCGTGTTTCGATTGGAATGCAGTTGCAAGATTACAGAATTATTGGATTACTTGGAGTTTAAGTTATCATATTGGAGTATTTTGTTTCATTTATCTTGATTGGGAATCTTTAAGATTTAGTTAGGATGCAAAGAGAAGATCACAAGTCATTGTTGATTAAAGATTTCAATTAACACCAGAATATTTCGTAAGACTTTCTCCAATTTTTCAAACGTTGTTACAAAACAATTTATTATTTAAATGCTTTAGGTTTTACAACTTATCGTATTTGAAAAATAAATTAGTACAATTGATTAAATGTTTCTCTCTAAATTACAAAGAAAATGAATCTATGCCTAAGGTTGACTGAGCTTCCATTGCTTCCATGCTTGCCACAGAGTCTCTTGCTTCCCCTACTTGGCCACCATCCAGTTGTGCTCACATGAAAATGAAAGACAAAAAAATAGCTAGTACAAAAAATATTTGGGCATAAGCAAGAATTTTCAAAAGAAAGAAAAAGTGTTCATCATTAAAGTTTGCAATTTGGAATCAGAAGGCTATTTTTAATTCATCACGTTTTTATTTTTCTATTTGCAAATCACAAGAAGATTATTCTTCTTGGTTCACAAAAATAAAAATGAGAAATGCAAGCAAATTGTCCAAATGCAAGCAAATTGTCCAAATGCAACAAGGCTATCCAAACAAGAAATGCAACAAGGCTATCCAAACAAGAAATGCAAACAACAGCCAAACATATTCCAAACTGAATATAAGTAAACTATCCAAACAAGAGAAATGCCCAAACAGCGGCTAAAACAAATGTTCCAAACTGAATGCAACAAACAGCAACATGGCCAAAAAAAAATGCAAACGAAGCAACAAACAACATAGCAGCATAAGCAGGCAGCAAAGAAAGTATAGCAGTATAATAATCAAGTCAACAAGCAAGAGGCTTGTTCAATAAGCCATTTCATCATCTTCCTCTTTTATTGCAAACTTTTCAGAAAAAAGGTAAAAGAGCATTTGGCTCTTAGGGTCATTGAGAGAGAGAGAGAGGAAAGAAGTCACCTAGGGATGCTGCCCTACTGTCACAATTGCACAAGAATGGCTAGAAAACAAAAACTGCAAGAAAAAGAGCATGAGAACAATATGCCAAATATTCAAAATTTGGTGGTTTTCCCACCATTTTGAATAAGCTGTCAAATCAAAGCAACTAATATAACAGTGGACAAGGCTAAAGCAAAGCACAAGATAGGGAAGAGAAATCATCAATTACAACACACAAAAAACCTCCAAACTGCCATCAACCTCCAAACTGTCAAACCAGTTTTCAAACCTCAACAACCAACCTTCCAAAACTGATAAACCATTTCAATACCATCAAACCAAATCTGAACAAACTCTTCAAACATGTTAACCAACAAATCCAAAACAACAAAAACATTCAAAAACCAAAACTGCATAACCAAAGAAAATCTCCAAAACTGTCCAACATTTCAAACCTGCAACTGTCAACAAAATCCCCAAAACTGTAAAACAGTTCAAAAACCAAATGGCCTAAGAACATCAACAAAAATCCCAAACCATCAACAAAATCACAAAACCATCAAGCCTGCAACATTTCAAACCAAAACCCCAAACCATTTTCAAAACTCACAAAACCTTCAAACCTGTCAAAAGCCAAACTGTAACCAAAAATCCAAAAAGAAACATATCAAACTCAAAAAGCCAGGTCAAGCATAAAAACTGTCAAAAAACAACAATAAGAATTGTTGTACCCCAAAATTTTCCCTCCCATATTTCTCAAAACATTTCAAGAAAGATCCCCAAGTTGCTCAAGGTAGTCCAAGGGTTAGCCAGACAAGCTCTCTCCTAAGGCAGTCTACCTCAAATTAGGGTTTTATGTTGCATCAAGATCCTTGAGTCCAAGTAACCCCAAATGCTCAACATTGTCTTAATATGTTCTCAAGATCATCCATGTCAAGTTTCAAGCCTTGCAGAGGAAGTTTGCTCAGTCAATTGCTCAAAGGCCTGAAAATCGACTGTGCTAGGGAAAAAGTCAATTGTGGCCCACATACAGTCAAACTTCAAGATTTTTGGTCAACATCCTCATTTTGAAGTATATTTCATCATTTGATCAAGGGTTGATCAAGATTCATCAAGGATTGCTCATAATTCATCAAGACTCAAAAGTTGTTAAATTAGGGTTTTGTAGGAAAAGTCAAACTCAACTTTGACCAAGCATAACTTTCTCATACTTTATGAGAAATGACCCATCCAAAGCTCATTAAGATGATGAAATTCCCTGCAATCCATCTTCAGCTCCCAAGTTCAAAATATGCACTCACAAGAAGTTATGAATTTGGACATTATAGGTCATTTTGGAAAGTCAACAAAAACACCTTTTGGGTCAAAGCTTCTTACATGAACATGGAAGATCCAATTGAGATGAAACCAGAGAGATCTCTTAAGGGACATCATAAGCTTTCTAAGAAGTCCAAGAACACCCTCATAAGGCTAAAATTAAGAGAGATATGCATTGTCAAAGTTGGACAATTTTTGAAAAAATGCATGAAGCAAATATTGACCAAACTTGGATTTTTTTCCAAATAGGCCTATCTTTTCAAGTTTGAAACTCATTCCTAACATGGTCCACGACCTCTAAGCCCACCCATACATTTATCTACTATTTATGCTATTTATTTTGATATTTTATTCATTAAAATTCAAAATTAAATAAATAATAGAAATAATATAAATTTTGATGTGAATCCATTTTGGGAAAGTTTTATGCTGGTTTATGTCAATTGATTTTATGCAATAACTCTTCAAATATGTGCAGGTTCATCCACATGTGAAAATGGCATAAAATCATCAAATATGGCATTTTTTTTTCAAATTTTGATCATGGTCTTAAAACACAACATTATGAGGGAGATTCTTTCCATGCTTTATTGTCTCCTCATTCTCCTATATAAATATAGAGCCATACAAGCTTGAAAGGGACGAAAATCCTCTCAAAAAGCTCTTCAAAAAGCTCTCTAAAAGCTCTTCAAAAAGCTCTCCAGAAATCAAAGAATTGGTGCAAGTCGTATCTCGAGGTTACAATCTCTCTCAATTGACATCAAACCTCAAACCATACTCTTGAAGTCCTCAAGAGTCTTACAATGTCCAAGAGCAATCCATCACACGCCTAGCACGCCCCCATTTGACAACACCGGTTTGGTAAAATTTTAAACTTTGAATCTCTAATTTTAACCACATTTTATGGTATGCTAACGTTTGTTTGAGTTTATATAGAACAGTTATGGATGGTTGAATCATAGGTTCCACGCAAGAATAAAAAAAACACCATAGTTAGAGCATGAAGCTTTCGAAGATTCGGGCCTAGGGATTTCTGATGATTGCACCCCATGTTTACTTTTGCTACTAGGCCCATCTTTATTTTCATGTTTTATTCGTTTTGTTTATTTCTTTTAATCCCTTTTATTTTTTTTATCAATAAACAAATATAAAAATCACGTAAAAATAGATTTAGGATTTTTTCTTAATTAAATTTTAATTTTAGGTAAAACTTTAATTTCTTTTTGTAAATAACTTAAAAATAATTAGAATAAATAGGTTTTATTACTAACTTAATTATATTTTATTTTTTCCTAAAATAACCAAAGAAATCAAAATAGGTCATGTAATTATTTTTATTAATTAATTTAATTAACTAATTAATTGCATATTTAATTTAGAAAACTTATTTCTTTTATTAAAAAAAAAACAATTTTTCTTTTAATTAGGTTAGAAGGGTCAAAACCTTAAATTCTCGTCGATCTTAATTCTTCTCGCGCGCTTTATTTTTATTATTTACCATATTGATGTAACTGCCTACAGTTTGTAATAGTTTAATTAGGACGTTTATTTACATTTATCGCTTTATTTTCAAAGGGTTTGTTTTTTGCTATGTAAATACCCGAAGCCTTGTAATAGCGTAGTTTAAATTCCGCACTTTAAATTCCGTAAATTATTAACTGTTAGATGTATGATATAGGGATGCATGACAAGAATGTATGATTAATTTTAAAACAGTTAGATCACCCTAAATGTGCAAAGATAAATAAAGTGAAATTGAATCATTCGCACAAGCGCGCTCCTAGGGTACACTCCCACTTGGTTGCCTTCTGTAAATGGTCATTGAGTATAGGATGCTTTAGTGGTCGTCCTTTTGTCTAAATAAAGATCAAAGTCCCGATTCAGAAAAGTTGCCTCGGAATGGTTTCCTCGGAATTGTTGCCTCGAATAATTGATATAAGACATTAGGGTTATTACTAAGACGTCCTAACATTGCTTTAGTGATCGTACATCTATTTCGAATTGACCCTCAAAACTCCAACGACGATGCTACCTACTCACTAATAGTGGGATAGCGTTGTCTAAAGGAAACGAACATAAAACGATTCTTTTTTCGAGTAGGTAGATTAGTTCTTAAGTACTTGCTCAATTAAAACAAATTTTTCACACTTACACTCCTTTTCAAACAAGTTTTCAAAAACACTTCATTACACTCTTGAAGACAGAAGCAAGAGTTAAATCAAAGTTAAAATAAAAACTTTTCAAAACCCACAAACACAAAGAAAACAATTTTTGAAAATAATGAGCAAGTACCTAAGAGCCCATAGATAACTACGGATATAAAGGGTGCTAATACCTTCCCTTTCTATAATCTACCCCCCATACTCAGAAATATCTCGAAAAAGGAATTTTTCTGTGCTTTTTTCCTTTCCTTGTTGGATAAAATAAAAGTCAGTGGCGACTCTTGCTTACCGCAACATTTTGAACACAAACGCAAAATGCAAACCAGCAAATTTCCTTAACGAAATAGGGAAACCACGTCCCGGTTTTGACCACCGTATCACAAGAATCATCACAAAACCATAAAAAGATCCCAAACTGTCAAATAGTTCAAGCCAAACTACCATCAAAAAACCTCAAAGTCAAAAACTGATCAAGAAGTAACAACATCTAAGCCAACAACCTTAGGGAACCAATAAACCTTTCAAGTTGATAAAACAACATTCAACAATCACAAAAATAACAAAATCCACAAGCACACAAATCAAATGAAAGCAAGTGATCTAAACGAGTAACTAAGAGCCCATGGAAAACCATGGATGAAAAGGGTGTTAATACCTTCCCTTTTCATAATCTACCCCCTGAACCCGAGAAAATTCTTGAAAGGTCTTTCCTGTGCTTTTTTACCTTTCCTTTTGGATAAAAGAAAAGTCGGTGGCGACTCTTGCTAACCGCACAAGTGCGAACGAAACGCAAAAACATCTAGTCAGTTCTCCCACCGCATCACAAAGCGCATTATGCATTTCCTTGATTGGTCGAATAATTTCTTTAGGTGGAGTGCATGGTCGGTTTCCTCTTTGGATTTTACGATCATGTCATCCATGTAGACCTCGAGCATGTCTCCAGTTTCTCCTCGGAAGACCTTGTTCATCATCCGTTGGTATGTAGTGCCAACGTTCTTCAGGCTGAAGGGCATTATGTTGTAGTAATAGTTTCCCGATTTGGTCATGAATGCCGTGTACTTTTTGTTCGTCTTGTCCATGGGGATCTGGTTATATCCATAATACGCGTCCATGAACGACAACAATTTAAAACCTGCAGAATTGTCAACAAATTTATCTATATTGGGCAGGGGATAAGCATCTTTGGGGCAAGACCTATTGAGATCGATATAGTTAATACACATGCACCATTTTCCATTATATTTCTTTACGAGCACTACATTAGATAACCAAGTTTTGTTGTGGGCTTCACAAATGAAATTTACCTCTAGGAGGTCTTTTACAGCTTGCTCGGCAGCCTCTGTTTTCTCCGGGGACTGTCAGTGCCTACGCTGGGCTACTGCCTTAAAAGCATGATCTATTGATAGATAGTGACAAGCTATATCTGGATCCAAGTTGGGCATCTCTGCTACGCTTAAGAGGAACAAGTCTACATTCTCCTTTAGGCATGTCTCCAGTTGTCTTCTTACCAAGTCAGGGAGATCAACATCGATTTTGACTTCTTTGGAGGGGTCATTGCTGAGGGGAATGCTTCTGAAATGGGTCACATAGGATGTGCGGGATCTTTGCTGCTTGTTGACGAGGAAGAGCTTTCTGCGTCCAGTAGGGGCTCTTTCCCCTTCCTCTTCTACTCTCGGAGATCTTTTTTATGAACCGGTTGTCAAGTTCGATTGTGTCAATGTGCAACAACGGCTTTGGTTCTTCGAAACTGTTGGGAAAGGCAGGTCTGTTGGTTGTTCTGGATTGCATGTTGATGGAGATTAAACCCTTAGCAGGTGCTTCAAAGCATCTTTTTGCTTCCTGTATGCCCCCGTAAAGGGTGGTGACGATTCCCTCATTGGCATAATATTTCATCTTCAGGTGCACAATGGAGGGCACCGCTATCAGTTCGGCCAGTGTAGGCCTCCTGAAAATGAACTGATACAATGATGGGCAGTCCACCACGAGGAACTACGTCTTGATGGACCTAGCCGTCTCTGCCGCCCCAAATGTGACGATCAACTTGACATATCCCCAACGTTTGGTGACAGATTCATTGAATCCCTGGAGGTCAGAGCGTACATAAGGGGTCAGGTGAGTCTCATTGAGCTGTAAGGTAGTGAACATCTGGGAGTACATGATATCAACCAAGATGCCTTGATCGACCAAAATGTGCCTGACATCGGAATTAGCCATTCATGCTCGTACAAGCAGAGGAATACTAGAATTGGGAGCTTATCTGAGCAGCTCTTCTCACTAAAATGCGATGGGGATATAGCTTCCTCTGATCTTGATGAGGGTGGAATTCTTGTCAAAGCTAGGATCCATAAGTTGCTCAAATCTTCTCTTCACTGAGCCCACAACACATTTGTTAAATCCCTCGTCGGATATAACCATTACTGATGGAAATGTCTCTCAAGGACTGTGGCTTACGAAGTACATGGGGACTTCGTCTAGGTCGGGGAAGTAGAAGTATTCCAGCCGAATGATGCTCAAGGCAATGAGCATGAGGCTTTCATCAGAGGAGTGCTTCTCCTCCTCAACTTTCTTGGACTTCTAGGCATCCTCGTGGGGACCTTCCTTCTTTTTATATTGTTTAAGATGCCCATCTCGGATAAGGATCTCTATGACATCCTTCAGGTGGTTGCAGTCTTCTATCATGTGCCCATAACTTTTATGAAATCGGCAGTACTTGCTTTTGTCTGCCCATCTCAAATTTGTTTGTCAGGGAAAGCGAACCCTAACTTGTCAAAACTCCGAGTTTGTGCATTAGATTAGAATATGCTCGCGCGAAGCGTTGAGGGGGGTATAGTCGTGGAAACGACCAGCGGGCCCCTTGTAGTCTCTTGAATTACGTGATTTGTCCTCCTTTTTCTTTTCTGCTCCCCGACGGGATGTCGATGGTTCATCATTCTTTGAAACTTTTACATTCTCATGATCTTATAAGTCTCGCGCGTTGTTAGCAGCTTCTTTCTCCTCGTACTGGATGTACGGTTGTGCCTTGAGTAGGAGGAAATCCAGCATTGTAGGAGTTTCTTTGCCATCTGCTTTGGCAAAGTCACTGCGAGGGTATAAGCCTTACTCGAGGAGGTATTTCTTCATCCCATCAATCGTAGAGACCTGGACGACTTCCTTGTTGAACCTTTCAATGTACACTTGGAGGGACTCATCCTTCCCTGGATGATGGCCTCCAGCGAAGCTTCTGATTTAGGTGTTATACCCCAATTCCCCCCACCTAAGATCCTCTATCATCTCATATCATTACAATACATCAAGATCACAGATTCGAGTTTTTCCTTGAGGGATCATCAAGCACTCTAATTTGTGTATCTTGTACGTATGTGTTTTATATTTTTGTTTTACTGACCTCCAACTCAAAATACCAAAAATATTTGTTTTGTTTCTTGTATATTTGTGTTTTTTAGGTATCCAGCCAAAGCATCCAACCAACAGTGATGTTTGCCACTTTTTTCCCACAGAAACCAGTTTCCCCATATGGAGAAATCGATTTCTCTCACCGAGTTTTTACGCTGGATTCCAGTTTTTTATAGCAGAAACTGGTTTCCCTATATGGAGAAATTTGTTTCTTGTGCGGAAAAAAAGAGAATTTTCAAGTTTGCAACATGTGACTTCAATTTCCTTCTTTTTTGAGAATATTCTTGATTACAGGAAAACATATCCTCTACCTCATCATAATTAAATTCCATCATACACCTTCATTTGATTACATGTGCACCACTTGATTCAATTTTGGCTCCAAAAATCAATTACCAAGCCTAATTTTCATTCTAAACTAAACTCCAAACCACCAATAATCCCAAGCCTAAATTATATAAATAGAGCCCTCATTTCAATCGTTCATCAAGCTTTTGATAACCAAACCCACCTTGCTAAAAATTCTCTCAACTCTCTTCATCTACCAAATTCACCTAAAACTCTTTCTCCATTAAAATTAGTAAGCTTTTCATTGAAACTTACTAATCTTTGAGCTAAACCTTCATCCAAACACTTTTTCTTCATTAATTCTCTCAATCAAAGCTTGGGAGATTGTTTCTTGGAGTTGATTTGAAGCTTAATTTATTTTTGAATAGGTAATTTTTTAATCCACCATTGTTAAGCTTGATCTTCATCGTTCATAATGTAATCTCTTATTGATATTGGTGGTTTAATTCTTTGAGCTACTTATTTTATTCCATTAGTATTGATTCCACGTAATTTAATGGAATTTTCACGCTCAATTAAATTCAATATCATAAGGTGTTTGATGAAATGTGTGATCAAGAATATTCTCTTTGAAATGTTGTTTTTTAAAATTTTGCAGCAGAATAACAGCATTTGGTCAATTTATTAAATAGATGTGAAATCTACGTTTTTGAATGGTCCACATGAGGAGGAAGTTTATGTAGAACAACCCTCTGATTTTGTTGTGACAAATCAAGAGGGAAGGGTCTACAAATTTAAGAAAGCGCTTTATGGTTATAAATAAGCTCCTAGAACTTGGAACAAACACATTGATGGTTTCCTAGTTAACGTTGGCTTCAAGAAATGTGTTTCTAAACATGGCGTCTATGTGAAGACGGGTGCAAGCAAATATGTGATCATACTTTGCTTATATGTGGATGACTTGTTGATAACAGACAACAATGAGTTGAGTATATATACCTAAGTTCAAAGGTGAACTTATAGAGGAGTTTGAAATTTGTGACCTTGGAATCATGACATACTTCCTTGGCATAGAGTTCCACAAGTCAAAATTAAGACTGCTCATGCATCAAAGAAAGTATGCTCTTGAGATTTTGAAAAGGTGATATGGAGCATTGTAATGCTGCCAATACACCTGTTGAAGCGAGGTTGTAGTTGTCCAAAAGTGGTGATGAGCAGAATGTGGATCCAACACAATATAGGAGATTGATTGGATCGTTATGTTACTTGTGCAAAATGCAGCCATATTTGGCGTTTAGTGTCGGTATTGTGAGTAGATTCATGGAGAGACCGAAAGTGTCTCCCTTGGAAGAAATTAATAGGATCCTAAGATACGTCAAAGGAACTCTTGGCTGCAGAATTTTCTTTCCCGTAATTGATATAGGCAGAAAATGTGATTTACTAGGTTACACTGATTCCAATTGGTGCAAAGATAAGGATGATCGAAAGTCTACGACTGATTATATATTTATATTAGGAGGATCACCAATCTCTAAGTGTTCTAAAAAGGAACCTGGGGTGGCACTCTCTTCTTGTGAGGCCAAGTATATCGCTGCATTGTTATGTGCATGCCGAGTTGTATGGCTTATGAATCTATTGGAAGAGATGGACAGCTAGGTTGAAAAAGCTGTCACACTCTTGGTTGATAATGTTTTAGCCATTGAACTTGCTAAGAATCCCATTTCACATGGGAGAAGCAAGCATATAGAAACGAGATTTTGTTACGTGAGGGGTTTGGTGTGTGAAGGTAAGCTGAAGTTGGAATAATGTCGAACCAAAGAACAAGTTGTGATTTGTTAACAAAAGGGGTCACAAATGATGCGTTCTAGAAGTTGGTGAGGTACTTGGATATGAAGAACTTGGACCATTTGAATTAAGGTGGTGTATTGGATTTACATAGTAATTCAAATGTGTTGGATAAGCTTCTGGGAGCATTGTGGAGGAAACATCTTAAAAAATAAGCACTTATAAAAGTTGGAAAAAGCATTTATCAAAGGCGTAATCGATTACGCCAATTTGCGTAATCGATTACGGTGTGTTATTTCAGCTTTATGTTTTCTGTTATCAGTAGGCGTAATCGATTACGTATATTTGCATAATCGATTATGAACCCGTGTTTTTGGCTTATTTTGAGTTGTTTTTTGTTTCCAACTTGTTTTTGTTAGCTTGTATATAAGGACCCTCAAATGTAATATTTGAATGAAATGCCATTAATGACTCTCTCTCTCTCTCTCTCTCTCTCTCTCTCTCTCTCTCTCTCATGATTTCCATTAATTCACCAATTTATTGTGTATGTTCCAACAATTTATTTCTCTCTCTGATAAACTTGCCGTTACAAGAAAGAAACAAGAGAAGATTTCACAATTTGTAGACAAAGAGAAACTCCGTAGAAATCATCTTTTTCTTCTCAATTTCCGTCAAACTCTAATCTTCTTTCTTTTTCAATTTTTTTTCATTATTATTGTATAGAGATAATCATCTTGCAATCAATTTTAATTGATTCACTCAAGTGAAAAACTAAAGAATAAAATATTTTGACCGACATGATTAAATCTTATTAATCTAAATTGATTAAAAAATTTCCATAATTTTAATGGATTTCCAACGTTTCAGCAGACTCAAGACAGAAAAAATCAACTATACAAGATCATATATATCTTATGGATGATAATGGAATTATCTATGAATAAAATGGGATCGGTGATGTTTCCTAAATAACTATAAAAACATTTTAAAATCATCTTGTCTTACTGTCGGTCAATATTGTTAACACCAAATTCTTTCATCAAAAGGCTACTAGAAGGAAGTAACGTAAGAAGATCATCTTTATTCTTATGGAAGGTAGTGGGATTACCTATGAAAAATATAAGATCCGTGATGTTTTCATAAAGCCTATGAAAAAATATGTAGGAGTTTTATTCAAAATACTTTGATCTCTCATTGTTTTCCCAAATGATTTTTATAGACCAGATATATTAATGATTCAATAAATTTTAAAAAGATGAAATTTACTTATAATTTGAGAGAAGTAGTATCATTCTTAAATTGTCTTCTAATTAATTTTTACCTTCCAAGTATTTCTATCCTATCAATGTTATTACAAAAGAGGATTCTCTAATCTCTTATATATTATTATGGATGTAAATGAATATTCATGAGGATTAATAGTATGATATACGTGTCTACTCTGTTAAATAAATATAATATTCATATCCGTCTTAGATACACTAAACGGATAATTCACTGATTTTAAAGTATCAACGGATATTTAGAGATATTCATGGATAACACTATTTTTTAAAATTATATTTTCAAAAAAGTGTTTTCAACTTATTTTAAAAATACAAAACCTTATTATCACAATAATAATAAGATTTGTATCATATTTGTGTTCGCTCCGTTAAATAAATATGATATTCATATCCATCTCATATACACTAAACAGATAATCCACTGAATTTTTTTAAGGTATTCACATATACTTACATATATATATTTATGGATAATACTATTGTTCTAAATTATATTTTCAAAAAAGTATTTTCAATTTATTTTAAAAACACAAGACGTTGTTATCACAATAATAATAGGATTTGTACAAAATATAAATGTTTTTAAAAAAAAAAAAAAGAGGAGACTAGTTTTTTAGAAGATGAAAAGATAGAATATAATAACTAATAATATTTAAGTAATTTTTATAATTTATTAGCAAGTACAAATATCCGCAGACACGAGTAATATTAAACCCATATCTATATTCATCAATAAACGGATATTTAAATATCTATTTATTTTGTCTGTGAATATCTATTAAACTATTCGTCCCGTGCTCATGACGGATTTTATCCGTAGATATTTGTCGATCCAGATATTTTTGCCATTCCTATATATCATCTTTTTTGACGATGTTTTGTCTTCCTTTATTATTAATAGACAAAAATAAAAAAGATTAGTGTGTATATCCGTGTGAGGCGCGGTATAAATTTTTTTAAAGTAAGAAATCCACTCACACAGATAAATTGATTTGATAACGATACAATGTATTTAAATGTACGGATAAATTAATTTGATAACCGTACAATGTATTTAAATGTATAAATAAATTTGAAATAAATTATTTAATTATAAAATATATAATAAAAAGAGAAAAAGGAATTTTTTTTATATTTAAAAATAAAAATATATATCTGAAATAAAAGTAAATATTAATTAAAATAAAATATATTATAGTAATAGTGACCCGTCACATCGAAATGCATTCTCTACAAAAAAATATATATAATTTGTTTTAAAATGTGTTTTGTGATATATATATATATATATGATAAAGTTATAAAAATAGAGGTAAAAAGAAAAGAGAAAGTATATATATGATAATGTGTATAGAGATGATGGAACTCAAATCCACAGTATTACAACAAATTAATGATACGATAGAGTTTAAAAAACTTATATACAACCAATAAACACATTACAAAATTTTTTTAAAAAAATAATTAATTTAGAATATAATGTAATAAATATAACATGCAGAGCTAAACTTGTTTTTGTTTTGTCAACTGATATAACATGTAGATATGAAGTTTGTTACATTATCAGAATATTAATTGCTTATTTTTTTATAAGATAAAATATAAATCAAATAGTAAGTAATTTAAGCATTGATGGCAACAATGTAAATAAGATATAAATAGATTAAATAGTAACTTCTATGCAAATAGATTTGAGTCATTAAAATCATAAACTAAATAAAATATTTACAACTCTAAACATAAATATATCATAGAAGTTAGCTTTAGGTACAATAGTGTCTTAGTATATGAAAATACAATAGCGTCTTAGTATACAATAGTGTCTTTGTATTCATCAGTGTCTTTGGCAGAAAATACAATAATGTCTTTAACAGGAAATATATCATAAAATATACTATTTTGTTAGGTTAGAAAATACAATGGTGTCTTAGTATAAAATAGTATCTTTGGCAGTAGCCATCTCACCTGCAACTTCAAGACATTATTATTCTAGTAAGACTGCTAATAATGAAGAGAAAAGAGAGCAATTATTTGTTAGTTATTGTTGATAATTTCATTGAATTTGGATAGATTTTGAAAAACATTCATTATTCACTTATGATTGTATACAAAACAAATGCAATTTCATAAGTATTATTTTAAAAAAAATACTCTTATTACAATTTCTTAGGGTGGGAAATGAGTCGAATCGAACTCGCCTCAGCTCAGTTCGAGTTCATCATAATTTTTTTTTTCAACTCAAACTCGACTAATTAAGAATTGGTCGAGCTCGAATTCATCACAAACTTTTTTTTAACTCAAAATCGACTCGTTAGAAGTTCACGAACATCTCGGTTCAACTCGTTAGGTTTATCTTATTAAGTTCAACTCGCTTATTTCACGAATTTAAAAATATTTCTTTTTAAGTCTATTTTATATATATATATATATATATATATATATATATATATATATATATATATATATATATATATATATATATATATATATATATATATATATATATATTTGACATTTTAAATTAATATTTTTTAAATAAAAAATATAGAAATAAAATAAAAGTTATAAGATTGAAATTTATACGATGTTAATTTTATTTGTATAATTATTTGTAGAAATATTTTGCTCACTTGAAAATATAAATTATCAATTAACCGTTAGATTAAAAGAAAATATGAGACTAAGATTTAGAGCAAATCTTTAAACCAACTCTTAAAGACAATATAATTTATCTTATATATAGTCAAATTGACTCATGAATCTAACGAGTCAAACTATGTATAGTTCAAGTTCAACTCATTTAGTTAACGGACTTAATTTTTAGCTCATATTCAACTTATTTGGTTCATAAACCTAGTTCAACGATTTAATTTTCGAATTAAATTTCAAATTATTTTCGAATTAGTTTGATTCATTGTCAGTCCTACGATATATGCAAAACTCAAACACTGTAGTTTCAAACTGGTATCACAGCCCATGCTCAATATCACATTGTTAGGAGTACCTCATAAAATCATCTCATTGTTATACATTGTTAATGAGTACACTCAATAAAGAAGCACTGATGCAGTTTATGTACACTCAATAAAGAAGGTACCTAAGAACAAAAACAAAGTTTGTTGGAATGGACTAATCCATAAAGTCATGAGGAAATTTGCAGCAGTACATAAATTCAAAGAGCTAAAAAACTCTAATACAAGCATCAATGGGTAGGCGACATCTCTAATATAAATGTGTGTCATACAACCATATATCTCAATGTCAGTGTATAGTTCACAATGAACCTTAAAATACCTCGGAACGTCTTAAGAGAGTAGCGCAAAGACAACTAACCATTCCTTAAATTTGACAGAGCATATATGAGCCAGAAGAAAGTTTGCATCCAATCGGCTTTTTAGTGTTTCCATTTGAAGCTGAAAACACAAAACATAGTTCATTAACAAAGTGAAGATTTAAAGCTAAAGAAAAAAATTATGATAAATTTACATAAGCTTATGCCAAATGAATAAAGAATGCATTATCACTGTTTAAGATTGGCTTCAACAGTGAATAATCAATGTTCCTCCGTCTACAATCATAATCATAATTTATGGTACTGAAAAGACAACTAAGGCCTCACTAATTTAACAAATAAAATATACTTTAGTAAAGAACATTAAAATAAAGGAAAATGAGTTAAGGGGATTATAACAATTTTAGAAATTTAGAATAATTCTAGATAATTTTAAGATGTTTAAAATTGATTTTACTTTAAATTAGAATTTATAATTTCTTTCTCTAAAATTGGTTCTAATAATTTTTATATTAAAATTTATTAATCAACTTATTTTTTTATAAATATATTTAAATATAAATCAATTGTGTTAAACTCAATTATGATAGAATTAATTTTATAAATTCAACTATATTGTAATCAATTCTATTTATCGTCAATCCAGACACATCTATAATAAAAAAATGGAAAGGATAAGAGGAGATTTTTTATATGATGTGTCTTTTTGAAATAATCAGAATATTGGAAGAGCAAATGAAAGTTACATTAAGATGTATTTTTTCAAAGAAAATTAACCAAATATTTTGAAAATCAAATATACATCGATTTGCTATGCTAAAAATTTAATTGTTTGAATAAACAAATTAATGAAATAACTACTTAAATATAAAAGTAAATATAAAGATAAATATAGTAACATTTCTATTAGTAGCATTTTTAATAATAGTAAGTACTCTAGTATTGTGACAAATGACAAACTTACTAAAATATTCCTTTTAGTTTATTATATTCTATGATTTGAACGGTATAGTCATACCTAGAACTCCTACGATATCTTACCTATTTTTTTGCATAAGACAATATTATGTAGAGTTGAAGAAAATGAATCAAAAGATCTTATAATTATCTTTAATAATTACCATGGGGTAATTGGTCAACAAATTGACTTTAATAAGTCAAAGTTCTTGTTAAGTATAAATATCATCACACAAAAGAGACTAGTTGACTAATTTGCTTACCATTCCTAACACTAACATGATCGTCAAATATTTGGATCAATCCAAGATTCAATTCATGGTAGAAAGAGAAAATCCTTTCTTTAGCTGGTAGGTCCACCCTCATTAAATTTGTGGTTCAATATATGCTGATCTATGTGATGATAACTTTTTTAATTTTTAAGATGGTTTATACTCGGATTAATCGTATGACTTCTTTTTTTTATTTTATTTAGTCAATCAATTTTAATCTATAAAAAGAAAAAATTATTTTATTAAATTTGTGGCTCAATCTATGACAATTTATGTGATGATAACTTTCTTGATTTTTAAGACTATTTATATTCGGATTAACTGTATGACTTCTGATTTTTTTTATTTAGTCAATTAATTCTTATTCACATAGTAAATTGATTAATCTGATTTTGTGGTTCGGAGGGACGACTTATTAACCAAATTTTATTTTTACTAAAAATCAAACTCGGATAGTATTCAAACCATTCGTCTTTATTGAAAGTTCATTTCTCATTTTAATAGAGACAAAAAGGTTATGAGAACAAGATAATTTAGTCTAAATGGAAACACCTTTGCTTATTTAAGGAAAGTAAAGATTTAGGTTTTAGATACGATTGTAATTTGGATATGCTATTAAAGTAAAGATGGTGGCTTCTCACTAACCCTAATTCTTGGGAAACCAAATGTAACAAAGAAAAATATTATTCAACTAATTTTCTTTCATGCAAAAATTATCAGGCTCCTAATTGAATTTGGATGACTGACCATAATGCTAGATAGATTATGAATAAAGGTTGTTGTATGAATTTGGGGAATTGTTACAACTAGTATATGGGACGAAAACTAAATTTTAATCAGTTTAGGTTTGAACTCCTAATGCACAAACCCTTGTGAATTACGTTCAGTGGATTTATGGACTTACTCGATCTAGAAAACAAGTGTTGGGACTATTTGTTAAAACTAATTCAATAAGTAATTACTACAAGACATGCTCTTTAAACAACAGTTAACAATATACTCGTACTTTAATGTGGAAGCCAAATAAACAAACGAGCATGTATAGTTTACTACATGTTGATCTACTAAGAATTATAGAAAAACGAGGGACGAATTCAAGGACGAAACTATCTAGGAATTGACAATTGCCATCAAGAGTTGATCTTTTGATTAAGTCTATTCGACTCTAAAATTTTTAAGAATATAAAGGACGATGACGATCCAAAGGGAGCGTATAATAGAGCGTTGATTTATAAAGGTGAAAATTATACTTATTGAAAAGTGAACAAGAACATACACTTACTATCAGTTGGCAAAATTTTATGGTGTGTCGTCACCGGGGGACCACTTATCTCTACGGATAATGATATAGTTATAAAACACCCGAAATATTAGAATAATGATAAAGCCAAAAAAACTTCATGTAATTTGATAGAGGTAAACATACTTATCTCTACTTTAAGTGCGTAAGTATTTTATGCTATTTTACACCATACGCGTGCCAAAGGTATGTGAGACGCTCTCCAAACTCTCTATGAGGGAACATTTGACGTCAAGAATTCTAAAAACAATATTTAATAGAGGAGTTTGAACTATTTCATATGGAACCCAGAGAATCCATAAATTCCATACAAATTATATTCCTCCACTTAATCAATAAATTAAGCAATTTGAATAAAACCTATTATAACAAAAAATGTACTAACAAAATATTGAGATCTATGTGTAGGAAGTAGCAACCGAATGTTACCTCTATACAAGAATATAATGATCTTAATACTTTGGATATTACAAAGTTATTTGGGAAGTTAGTCAAACATGAAAATGAATTGAAACGACTCGCAGATAGTGAAGTGAAGTCGAAAAAGAATGAGAAAGGGAAAGAAGAGAAAATTGATATTTCTTTGAAAGCTCCGTCATTTAAAACTAGTAAGTCAACGAAACAAAGTGGTCATTCCGACAAAAAAGCTCCTAAAAAAGAGGATACATGTTTATTCGTAAAACCCTATAATAGATACTTAAAGATAAACAAGCAAAAAATATTCTGACAAAGGATTGATAAATTTTAGAATTACGCACCCACCTAAAAGAGTACACAAGAAAAGGATGATGACATTACGTGTTACGAGTAAAGTAAATCGGGACATTTTGTCAAACCCCAAATTTGTCCGTCTCGGTGATATAGTTAAAATTATTTTCAAAATTAAGTTTTAAAATTCTTTTGGTTTGTTTACACTAACATTCTTTGGTTTTTATAAATATTCATTTTTAAATTATTTTGCTTATTTAAAAATATACATAATTATTTATTTGTATTTTTTAAAATAACAAATACTTGCTCGTCTTCATATATATTCAATTGGGTTTTTGTAAAAAGCATAAGGTCTTTTTTAAAGCAACATAGCATAATTGGTAATGAATAAAGCTTGCAAACATAATGTCTTTTTTATTCACTTTGAATATTTTTCTATCTATATGTTACTAATTTTATTTTCATTTATATTCAAAAAAATCACAAACAAACCATTTTTTTATTATTTAAAAACTATTTTTGTACTTTTAATTAATAAATTTTTTATTTGATTTTATGCCCTTTTTATCAAAATTGAGCGCAAAAATTATAATAAATATTAAAAATATTTTCTTTTATGTTTAATTATTTTTTATTGGTCAATCAGTGTCAATTTGTGTCATACTCATCTTATGATTGGTTAGCTTAGTGACCAAGGAAATTTTGAATTGTCAATTAATTTTATTTCCTAATTTGTTGACATAATTATCACTATAAATAGGTTACTCTTTCACACTATTTTTCATCGACAACTCGCTAGAATTCTCATAAAAGTTGTTGCTCTTCATATCGAAGAACAACAACAAAGAAACCCTGAAGTCTCCATCAACAATCATCTGAAAATCAACAATCTCTTACAATCAACAATTTTTCAATAGTTTTCTATTGTTGTCTTTAAGAGACAATGGCGAACAATTATCAATAATTTATACACTTTAGAGAAAGCCACTTTTCCACACACAATTATTCACGTGGAGAGAGAAGAGAAAGGACATGGAGTTTTGGTTGCTTCTGAAGAAGAAGAAGAGAGACAAGGAGAGAAAAAAAAATTTGTTCTAGTATTTTCTTTTTAAAATAATATGAAGTGTGTTGTCTTGTACTAGTAATATTTAAAGTCAAATAAAACTCCTTAGTATGTAATATTAGTATTCTTAAAGTCAGTATTATATATTGTATAAATTTTTAAAGTAATAGTATTATATTGATTTCATAAAAAGATAGATAAGTTTGTCATTGAAAAGAGATCATTATGCTGACACACATAGAAAAATTTGATTCTCAATAGATTCAATATGTACTATTTAGTTATAATTTAGTTTTAGTTGTTTCTTTAATTTTATTGGAGTGTTTATTATTTAATTTGATTCTCTCTATTTAAATTATTAATTTTATTGATTCACTTAAGTAGTTAGTTTAGTTTTTAATAGAAATATATTAGGAAAAAAAGCATCTAATGTAACACCCCCATTTCTACCCAACGAGTTTAATAAAATCAAAGTTATAAAAATTTCCAACAAACAAATGGAATGCTACACTTTCAACTTAAAACTACGACATTCAATCATCTATAGTTCAGATACATAACACATGAAATTCGGATGAACCGATAACAACCTTCTTAGTCTTTAAAAATAAAACGACTTTCATTACTAGGCAGCAGATTCACAAAATTCAACTGAAAACACCATAACATCTTATCCAACTCAAAACAACTTTAAGACAACAAGTCTTTAATGAAAACAACTTAAAAATTCAGCAATATAATGAAAATCAACAATAAAGAAAACATGTGTTCACCTCCCCGAGTGCTACGTATCAGAGCGACAACACTGACTCGAACTAACGAGGGTAACATCTAACCTTCTTGGTTACCTGCACGTTACCAACAAAGGGCAACATTCAAACAGAAGGGGTGGGATATCGAACCATATAATCGGATATACAATAAATAATATATCAATATTAGATCATACAATTTACCACTTCACAACTTTTTATCAACATTTAACATAATTAATTCATCCACATGACAACTCAGGATGCAACATGAAATGCGACTCGCTTTTTTTTATGCACATGCATGTGGTACCAATGGAGCAGAACTCCCAACTTAGAAATCTGCCAGTAAATAGAGACATCAACAAGGCATAAGCCTTCAACTTTATATTTGTCAATCCAGGCCAACTTGACGAGCATCAACTCCAACATGATATGTTATGTATGCATCAACGACATGAACGTAAGCTAACCAATCAACGACATGAGAGAGATATGATATCACTATATTAATTAACTAGTCTACCGTAGATGTACATACCGACAAAAGGTACAAATAATTCATAATTTCCTGCTATTGAATTTAACTAAAAATCCATAACTAAAATGTCAATAACTTAGTAAAGATGTGTTATTATTTGGACACTTCAACTTACCCTACTGTCAACTCTAAATATGTCGGAATTACGCAAAACAAATAAAAGTAACTTTTAATAATTTAAAACAACTCTATTGATAATTTTAACAACACTATTAACAACTCTCACAACCCTATTGACAACTCAATTGACATTCTATTAGAATAGAAATTAACCCAAATTAACTATTTATTCAAATACTTATTTCTAACTCAACTCTTAAATCACTATATTAACAATACTAAATTATTAATATAATTACTATTAATTATTATTATTATTATTATTATATTATTATTATTATTATTATTATTATTATTATTATTATTATTATTATTATTATTATTATTATTATTATTATTATTATTATTATATAACAGTAAACTTAAAATTCTTATATTGTTTCCTTTTTTTTCCTTTCAGTATAACATACAATCTTGCTACATGAGCCAACAACTAGTTATTCTCATCTTAATGCTTGCGCTACAGTACCGCAACAAAATTGCTACACCTAACAAAACCAGAGGCATATCGCTACAGTATCCAAGACATAGGCACTTGTTTTCCTTTTGCTACAATATGCCCAGAAATATACATACTTATATAAGAATGAACTAATATAGAAACATGCTTATAATTGTGTAGTGTTAAATTGAAAAATGCAGTATTACATTGTGTAAAATATTAAATTGAGTTCTTAATTTATCCCTCAATTTTAATAATATATCAATTTTACAAACTCAATCTCACATATTATAAACCAGACACCCTATTATAGAGTCAGAACTCCAACCTTACCTTGAATTTAGTACAGCTCTAAGAAACTTCAATCGAATTTCTGGTGAATATGGCACTAGAAGCAATATCCTTGTTCTTCTTCTCCTCTCACAAAACCCTTGTTCCTATTTTCTTCTTTCCTGATAACTCTATTTCTTCCTTTTTTCCTCTAATTCATTTATTCTATATAATACTACTATTTTATTTAATCATTAATAAACTCAAATGAGCCTAAGTGACATACCCCCCTAATACTACACACCACCATCAATTAAAGCCCAATATCATAATTAAGCTTAATAGTAAAATAATACTTCAACTTAATTCCACCAAATTAATCTGATTAATTATCATTCCAACTTAATAAAATAATTCCGACATCGGCGATAAAAATTCGAATTAATATAAAATATTCAAAAATATTTAATTAAATAAATAATTAAATACCGGAGCATTACAACTCTCCCCCACTTAGAATATTTTCGTCCTCGAAAATAAAAGTTTACATGGTTCAAATAACTCAGGATAGGAGTCTCACATCTTGCTCTCTAACTCCCAGGTCATGCTCTCTCCAGCAGCTCCTAACCAGACAACCTTCACCAATGCAATCTCTTTTCCTCTTAGAATCTTCATCTCGCGATCCGCGATTCGCACATGCATCGTCTCCTCCGTGAGATTATCCCGTACTTGCACATCGTCCATCTGAATCACATGAAACAGATCGGGAATATACTTCCGGAGTTGTGACACATGAAACACATCATGCAAATTCGAAAGATTAGGCGGTAAAGCCACTCTATAAGCAACATTTCCTACTCTTTCTGAAATTTGATACGGACCAATAAAACGATGAGTGAGCTTCTTAGACTTCAGAGATCGCCCAACACCAGTCACATGTGTGACTCTCAAAAACACATGATCACCAGCTTGGAATTCAAAATCTTTCCTTCTCTTGTCATGGTAACTTTTCTGTCTACTTTGAGAAGCTTTCATCTTCTCTCAGATAAGCTTCACTTTCTCAGTAGTCTCTCGAACAATCTCAGGTCCAAGTACCACACTTTCACCTGATTCATGCCAACACAACAGAGTCTTACACCTCCAACCATACAACGCCTCAAAAGGTGTCATCCCAATACTAGAATGGTAACTGTTATTGTAAGTGAACTCAATCAACGGAAGATAAGTATCCCACGAACCTTCCTGCTCAAGAACACATGCTCTCAATAGATCCTTCAATGACTGAATAGTCCTTTCGGTCTGACCATCCGTCGGAGGATGATACGACGAACTCAACCTCAACATGGATCCCAACGCCTCTTGCAAACTTTTCCAAAAATCAGAAGTAAACCTCGGATCTCTGTCCGACACAATACACAAAGGAACACCATGCAACTTCACAATTACTCTGGTGTAAATCTCTGCCAACTTTGAAATCAGATATGTGATGTTAATAGGTATAAAGTGTGCTAACTTCGTAAGCCTATCAACATCACCCAAATCGAATCATGTCCTCTCAAGGTACAAGGTAATTCCCTTACAAATTCCATTGAAATTCTATCCCATTTCCATTGTAGAATCTCTAACGGTTGCATCAACCCAGCAGACTTCTGATGTTCAACTTTCGACTTCTGACAAGTTAAACATGCATAAACAAACCGAGCCACATCACTCTTCATCCTAGGCCATCAAAACAAATTCTTCAAATCTTGATACATATTCGTAGCTCATGGATGAATACTCAACTTGCTTCTATGACTCTCTTCAAGAATCACTTTCTTCATCTCTGCATCATCAGGAATACGAATTCGATTACGAAATCTCAACACACCTTGCGCATCTAACTTAAAATCACTGTTCTCAGATTGATCGATGCTAACCATCGAATCTATCAACCTCACATCTAACTTCCGAGCTTCTCTGATACCATCCAGAAATTCATTATTAATCTTCAACATTCCCAACATAAACCAAACTCAAATCTCGGAACTTCTCAATCAACTCCAACTCTTTAACCATCATTACCGGCATGTGCAAAGTCTTTCGACTTAAAGCACCAACCACAACATTAGCTTTTCCTGGATGATAGTTCAAACTGAAACCATAATCCTTCACAATTCTAAGCACCATCGCTGCCTCATATTCAACTCTTTCTGATCAAAAAGATACTTCAAACTCTTATGGTCACTAAACACTTCAAATCTAAAACCATAAAGATAATGCCTCCAGATTTTCAACACAAAGACAACTGCAGCTAATTCTAAATCATACGTAGGATAATTCTTTTCATGAGTCCATAATTGCCTCGATGCATAAGCAACCACCTTACTATTCTACATGAGCACACCACCTAACCCCATCAGACAAGCATCACAATACACAACAAAAGGCTCTCCTGGATTAGGCAAAGTCAAAATTGGAGCCAACGTCAATCTCTTCTTCAACTCAGTAAAACTTCCTTCACATAGAATATCCCACACAAAAGCTTTACCCTTAAAAGTCAACTTAGTCAATGGAAGTGACAACTTAGAAAAACCTTCGATAAACCGTCTATAGTAACCGACTAATCCCAAGAAGCTTCGGTAACTAACTTTGGAGCTTCACATTGCAACACAACATCGACTTTAGAAGGATCCACGACAATGCCACCACCAGAAATGACATGACCAAGGAAACTAACCTCTTGCAACCAGAATTCACACTTGGACAACTTTGCATACAACTTATTCTCTTTAAAAACTTTCAATACAACTCTTAGGTGCTCTTCATGTTCTTCTTTCGATTTAGAGTAAATTAGAATGTCATCAATGAATACCACCATAAACCGATCCAAATAAGTATGAAAGATACGATTCATATACTCCATGAATACTCCTGGCGCATTGGTCACACCGAAAGGCATCACCGAATACTCGTAGTGTCCATACCGAGTTCTGAACATGGTCTTCTGAATATCATCTTCTTTCACTCTAATCTGGTGATATCCTGACCTCAAATCAATCTTTAAAAAAACACTTTCACCCACCAATTGATCCATCAAGTCATCAATTCTCGGAAGCGGATACTTGTTCTTAATCGTCACTTTATTCAATTGTCTATAATCAACACAAAGTCTCATACTTCCATCTTTCTTCTTTATCAACAACACAGGTGCTCCCCACGGTGATACACTTGGTCTTACAAACTTTTTCTCAAGCAACTCTTCTAACTGCTTCTTCAATTCAGACAATTCAGATGCAGACATCTTGTACGGTGCCATAGAAATAGGTCTGGTACCAGGTATAAGATTAATCGCAAGTTCAACTTCTCTTTCTGGCGGTACACCAGGAATTTCATCCAGAAACACTTCAGAAAATTCACGCACCATCTGCAACTCATCAATTCTAACTTGGTTCTCCATTGATAACGACACCATCAATGAGAACATATGCGCTTCGTCTTGCATCAGTTGCCGTAACTGTTTACCAGTTAACAAACCAACTCCTTCCTCTTCAGCAGTAGAAAACCTCACAGACTTGTCATAGCAATTGATATGAACGTAGTTATACTCTAACCAGTTCATACCCAAGATCACATCTAATCCTCTTAATGGTAAACAAATCAAGTCAACGACAAAGTCTTTGCCAAAGATCAACAAAGGGAAATTCAAACACACATGAGAATTAGTCACCGATCCCTTAGCCGGAATCTCGACGACCATTTCTACATTCATAGAAGACAACATAAGACCCAATCTTTCAACACAATCAACAACAATAAAACAATGAGTAACACCGGTATCAGTAATAGTAATTAAATGCGTACTATTAATGAAACATGTACCTCTGATGAGTCTGTCTTCACTAGCTGACGGAGTATCAACCAAAGCAAACACCTTTCCACTGGTTTGCGCCTTCTTTGGTTTCCGACACTAACTACCAATGTGTCATTCTTCACCACAGTTGAAACAAATCATCTCTTTATGCTTGCATTCAGATACAATATGTCCAGTCTTACCACAACGGAAACACCTCTTCACCTCAACAGTACACACATTACTCTTATGACCAGGTTTTCCATATTTGAAGCACACCACACTAGCAGGAGCATCTCCCCCACTAGTCCTCCGACCCTGAGCAAATTTTTGTTTACCTTTTCCTGTTGGGGCATCATAAGGCTTACCACGGTTCTGTTGTTGGTTACCCCTCTTCTCATTGATAATATTATAGTGAGCATTATTACCCTCTTCATAAATCCTACAACTATCAATTAAATCAGTAAAGACACGAATCTTCTGGTATCCAATTGCCTTCTTGATCTCTGGGCGCAAACCATTCTCAAACTTGATGCACTTTGAAAACTCAGCATTTTCCTCACTATAGATCGGATAAAACTTAGCCAACTCAAAACTTTGCAGCATACTCAACAACTGACATACTCCCTTGCTTCAGCTCAAGAAACTCAATTTCCTTCTTACCACGAACGTCTTCAGGAAAATACTTCCTCAGAAATTCCCTACGGAACACAGCCCAAGTGACATTTTCACTTGCAACTTCCAATCTTTGACAAGTCTCTGGCCACCAGTCATCAACCTCGACCGGTAGCATATGAGTACCATAACGAACCTTCTGCACTGGAGTGCAGTCCATCACACGAAAGATTCTCTCAATCTCTTTCAGCCAATCCAACGCTCCATCGGGATCATACTTACCCTTGAAGGTAGGCGGATTCTCCCTTTGGAAAGTCGCCAAACTATGAGATCCAGCATTCTCGTCAGCATTCGGATGATTCTGTATAGCCCGAGCCATCGCTTACAGAGCAGCAACAAGTGCATCATCGTTCCTTCTAGCCATCTCAACTTATCTCTACAACATAAACAACAATTAGAATTCAGATTAATAATACTCAATTGTTAGACAAAGCTATGACTCGACAACTTGACCGGAAGGACCGACTTGCTCTGATACCACTAATGTAACACCCCATTTCTACTCAACGAGTTAAATAAAATCAGAGTTATAAAAATTTCCAACAAACAAGTGGAATACTACACTTTAAACTTAAAGCTACGACATTCAATCATCTATAGTTCAGATATATAACACATGAAATTCGGATGAACCGATAACAACCTGCTTAGTTTTTAAAAATAAAACGACTTTCATTACTACACAGCAGATTCACAAAATTCAACTGAAAACACCATAACATCTTATCCAACTCAAAACAACTTTAAGACAACAAGTCTTTAATGAAAACAACTTAAAAATCCAACAACATAATGAAAATCAACAATAAAGAAAACATGCGTTTATCCCCCCGAGTGCTACGTATCAGAGCGGCAACACCGACTCGAACTAACGAGGGTAACAGCTAACCTTCTTGATTACCTGCACGTTACCAACAGAGGGCAACATTAAAACAGAAGGGGTGAGATATCAAACCATATAATCGGATATATAATAAATAATATATCAGTATTAGATCATACAATTTACCTCTTCACAGCTTTTTAACAATATCTAACATAATTAATTCATCCACACGACAACTCAGGATACAACAAGAAATGCGACTCGTTTTTTTTATGCACATGCATGTGGTACCAATGGAGCAAAACTCTCAACTTAGAAATCTGTCAGTAAATAGAGGCATCAACAGGGCATAAGCCTTCAAATTTATATTTTCCAATCCAGGCCAACTTGACGAGCATCAGCTCCAACATGATATGCTATGTATGCATCAACGCCATGAACATAATAATAACAACAACAATAACTCAACTTAATTCAACCTTGGTCATAAGCCTACAACTTAATATTTTGCCCATAAATAGAGGCAATAAAATCACATGCTAATTCACATTTTTCAACAAAAACACCACCCAACAGATCAACCAAAATTACTACAAATAAACCGCATAATTATTCGGACTATTTCGACTAAAATTGGTTAATTAATTATCGGCCAAAAATTCTATAGATAAATTTAACGGAATTGCAAATAATTTAAATTATTCAATTAACTGAATTATTTAATTCCTAAATATTATATTATTATTTACTTTTATTATTATAATTATATATATTAGGAAATTAGGAACATGATTCTCAATTAATCTCACATCTAACGTTATAGTACCTACCAAATTCTATACATGTCTCATAACTAGATTTCTACTCCATATGACACTATATATGTATCAAAACAAATCAATTTATATAGCAGTATATACACTAATACTTATATTGAGTGCCAGGTTCAAAAAAACTATTATATATTGCCATTTGAACAGAACACTACAATTGAGAAGTCAGTATACCTCTTTCAATTTCGCTACAGTGAGAGATATGTTATCACTATATTAATTAACTAGTCTACAGTAGATGTATATACCGACAAAAGGTACAGATAATTCATAATTTCCTGCTACTGAATTTAACTAAAATGTCAATAACTTAGTAAATATGTGTTATTATTTGGACACTTTAACTTACCCTACTGTCAACTCTAAATATGCCGAAATTACGCAAAACAAATAAAAGCGACTTTTAATAATTTAAAACAACTCTATTAATAATTTTAACGATACTATTAACAACTCTCACAACTCTATTGACAACTTAATTGACATCCTATTAGAATAGAAATTAATCCAAATTAACTATTTATTCAAATAGTTATTTCTAACTCAACTCTTAAATCACTATATTAATAATATTAAATTATTAATATAATTACTATTAATTATTATTATTATTATTATTATTATTATTATTATTATTATTATTATTATTATTATTATTATTATTATTATAATATAACAGTAAACTTAAAATTCTTATATTGTTTCTTGTTTTTTTTTCCTTTCAATGTAACATACAATCTTGCTACATGAGCCAACAACTAGTCATTCTCATCTTAATGCTTGCGCTACAGTACCGCAACAAAATTGCTACACCTAACATACCAGAGGCATATCGCTACAGTATCCAAGGCATAGGCACTTGTTTTCCTTTTGCTACAATATGCCAAAAAATATACATACATATATAAGAATGAACTAATATAGAAACATGCTTATAACTGTGTAGTGTTAAATTGAAAAATGCAGTACTATATTATGTAAAATATTAAATTGATTTCTTAATTTATTTCTCAATTTCAGTAATATATCAATTTTACAAACTCAATCCTACATACTATAAATCACACATCCTATTATAGAGTCAGAACCCCACCCCTACCTTGGATTTACTGTAGCTCTAAGAAACTTCAACTGAATTTCTGGTGAATATGACACTAGAAGCAATATCCTTGTTCTTCTTCTCCTCTCACAAAACCCTTGTCCCTCTTTTCTTCTTTCCTTGATAACTCTATTTCTTCCCTTTCTCCTCTAATTTATTTATTCTATATAATACTACTATTTTATTTAATCATTAATAAACTCAAATAGGCCTAAGTGACATACCCCCTAATACTACACAACACACCAATTAAAACTCAATATCATAATTAAGCTTAATAGTAAAATAATACTTCAACTTAATTCCACCAAATTAATCCGATTAATTATTATTCCAACTTAATAAAATAATTCCGACTTCGACGATAAAAATTCGAATTAATATAAAATATTCAAAAATATTTAATTAAATAAATAATTAAATACCGGGGCGTTACATCTAACACATTCAATAAATATTAAAATTAAAAAAAAAACAAATATTGATTATGTAGTTTTATTAAGTTAACTAAGTTTATAGATACATTTAATTTTCCGATTAAATAGTTCATCACATCCTTGTAGGTAATCACTTAGGTCTATACCTCACATCACTGTATTTATAAATAATTCTCAGATATGTTTCTAATACACCAACTATCCTTATTTGTACACCCCCTTTTTAACTAAATTAAATTATTTTATTAATTTTTATTTAATTTACATGTCATTATTTTTAGCATTTGCATTAAATATATTTTTGCTTAAAAAATATTTATAAACAATTATTGAATTTTTATTAAAACTATTTAATATATTTTTAATAATTAGAAAATAATTATTTGTTAATTAAATATTTTCTAAAAAATACTAATCTTATTTTTCTAATTTGCATTAAAACTTTTTCTCATTCAAACTTATTTTTGCATAATTGCATAGCATATCTAAGACAACTAACTCATCAAATACTAACCTTTTTTTCTACTAACATAATTAAATTCAAGATATTTTCAAAAAATATTTTGGAGATCTTTTTCATTAACTGTGAACTACGTCTACGATTTCACTATTTTCAACCCAGACTTGGTTCAAGGATTAATTTAAAATATTTTCACAATCCATAAAAAAACTAACCAAACACTACAAACTACGAGTTGGGACTATGATTCCTCATAAGAGGATACGAAGGAATACGACTTAAAAACTATGACGAGTTCCCCTAATTAAAAAATTAAAATCCTATTCCTAAACCTTAAATCTAAACTCTGGTATCCTTGTGAACAAAGTAGATGAAGGGTGTCTAACACCTTTCTTTCGCTAAAGTGAGTTAAAACTTAGAATCTTTGTATCATCAATTAAGGTTATTTCGTTATATTCTCATCTTAGGATAACAATTAATGGTGGTGACTTTATATTTTATACCGGTTATTACATATTTTAGAACTACTTGTCCAAGTCTCACCGAACATCATAAAAATAAAGATAAGGAATTTTACAAGTAGAATGGAAAAATCTCCAAAGGTCATAAAGCCTATATCGCGTGGGAAGAAGAGGACGAGAGATCCTCCTCAGATTCTTTCTCAAGTTAAAATGATTAGTGTGCCAACCTATGTTTAATGGCATGTAAGAAAGGTGAAACGTCAAAGGTATATACTTCTGAACAAGATGATGAATATTCATATTTAATGATATGTATATGGATTCTATAAATGATTTTAAGAAAATTTATCTCAAAAAATAAATGATTTTAAAACTTGAAGATGAGATAAATAACTTAATCGTGCTTTAGAATCGATTAAAGAAGTGCATACATCTCTAGTTGATTAGTGTTATAATGTTTATGACACTTAAGTTGAAAGGATAGAAAAAGCATAATGTGTTATGTGTCCAACTTTAAAACTAGAAATTGAAAATATCAAAGGACAATTATTCCTCCCAGTGAGTCTGTCGTATAAGCATTTTTCGTCAAACTGAATCGTAAGCAGCCTTACATACAAATGTTTAAGACGTGAGCAACCTCACACATTCTTCTGTCAAGACGTGAGCAGTCTCATGTGATTTCCATTAGCCTTAAGACGTGAGAAGCCTCACGCATTTCTTTATTCGTGTTTCATAAAAAGACGTGATTAGGCTCGCGCAACCTCATCCGCTATTCATTCGTAGGCAGCCCTATAAAGCATGAGTAACCTCATGTGTCCATACATAAGCAGCCTTATGTAAAAGTCGTGAGAAGCCTCACATTTTCCAATTACCTAATCAATGTCTCCCGGTGATCTTACCAATATTAGCAAATTTGTCATTCATTTCACATTTCCAAGTTGATACTATTCCAGTAGCCCTACCGACGTTGGTGTAAAGCCCACTTCCTGTATGGCGCATCATTTAAAAAGTCCAGTTCTCATTTGGTAGTGTTCTAATTTCTGTTTGGAAGCTAATTCTTAACCCCAGTTCTTGTCTCGTAGTCTACCTTAAGCAATTGTTTCACGATTCAAATAACATGGGCATTGCATTTATCAATCATTGCATCATTCTAATTCATAACATTATCAAGCATACATACCATGCATCATGTATACATCATGCATAATCATATCAAACATGCATACATACATTACTTTCAATCATATATGCCCATGAAAAACTGCGGAAAGTCTCAAGGCATGCTTACCAGCTAAGACACATTTAATTTCAAATCCAAGCTTAATATTATAAATTCATCTTGCTATCACTATAGCCACCTCAGTTGAGAACGGACACAACCATCAAAGGTATCGCTATTAAAATTTCACTAGGCAGCTTACCTATGATTCATATCTAAGGCCTGGTCATCACCAGCCTTCGAGCGCTATACTTTTAACTATCAAATTTAAACTTTTCAAATTCAAACCTTTCAAAAATTCAACTTCATTTGGTTATCAATCCTTGGTTAAGAACATACACAACCGGTAAACTTTGATCTTATCTTTGATTTAGTTATCTAAGATTCGATTATTAAAACACTTTTCAAATATCTAACTCATATTATTTATCCCTTAGGTTGTGGTAGGTATGCGAATAATCAAGTTTGTGTTATTGATCCTCTAGGTCGTGATAAATACATAAGCCTACCCTCGTATTATCTATCCTCTAGGTTGTGGTAAGTATGCGAAAATATATAGTTCATTGTGTCAGTCTCTAAGCGATAATGAATTATCAGGTTTGTGTTATTTATCCTCTAGGTCGTGATAAATACACAAGCCTATACTTGTGTTATCTATCCCCTAGGTTGTATTAGGTATGCGAAAATCTATAGTTCATTGTGTCAGCCTCTAAGAGATAATGAATTATCAGGTTTTTGTTATTAATCCTCTAGGTTGTGATAAATATACAAACCTATATTTGTATTATCTATCCCCTAGATTGCGACAGGTATGCGAATATCTGTGTTATAAGCTTGTTATGTTAGTCTCGAAGCATTAGTGAGTTAAATATTTAAAATTGGTATTGTTCCCTTTATAACCGCGATATAGCTTATTGCATCAGTCTTAATGCACCAATAAGTTATCAATTTTCAACTTATGTATTTGCCTCCTACGTTATGGTAAATACACAACTCCTACAATCTCTTTTCTAGGTATTTGCGAGTTATCCACGTTGTCATATCTAGGTCAGTCTTACTCTTCAATCATACTCTCTGTTTAAACTCTAGTAGGATGATGCATCATCATCTTTGCCTATTTTTTCGTACTCTAGGGAACATTGTATAGTGCATTCTTATAATCTTTGGTTCAAATTTTAGAATCTTCCATTATTTAATAACTCTTCGATTTGAATGTGCGAAGCTTTGTGTACTCGCACGCTTCAATCACAAAGTAATTAAATAGAGGCAATTGTCATACCCAAAATTTACCCGCCTCGGTGCTACAGTCAAAATTATTTTCAAATTTAAGTTTTAAAATTCTTTTGGTTCGTTTACACTAACATTCTTGGGTTTTGATAAATATTCATTTATATATTATTTTTCTTATTTAAAATATACATAATAATTTATTTGTATATTTTAAAATAACAAATACTTGTTTGTCTTCATATACTTTCAGTTGGGTTTTTGTTTCAAATAGGTAACATAGTACAATTGGTAATGAATAAAGCTTGCAAACATAAGGTCATGAGTTCAAATCTCGCTTGATGTACTTTGAATACTTTTCTGTCTATATGTTACTAATTTTATTTCCATTTATATTAAAAAAATAACAAAAAAATCCATTTTTTATTTAAATATTATTTTTCGTACTTTTAATTAATGCTTTTTTAATTATTTATTTGATTTTATGCACTTTTTTACCAAAATTGAGTGCAAAAATTATAATAAATACCAAAAATATTTACTTTTATATTTAATTATTTTTATTGGTCAATCAGTGTTAATTTCTGTCATACTCATCTTATGATTGGTTAGTTTAGTGACCAATGAAAATTTGAATTGTCAATTAACTTTATTTCCTAATTTGTTGACCTAGTTATCACTATAAATAGGTTACTCTTTCACACTATTCCTCCCATCGACAACTCACTAGAGTACTCCTAAAAGTTATTGTTTTTCACATCGAAAAACAACAACAAAGAAACCCTGAAGTCTCCACCAACAATCATCTGGAAACCAACAATCTCTTACAATCAACAAATTTTCAATAGTTTTTCTATTGTTGTCTTTAACAGACAATGACAAACAATTATCAATAATTTCTACACTTTAGAGGAGGCCACTTTTCCACACACAATTATTCACGTGAGAGAGAAGAAAAAGGACATGGAGTATTGGTTGTTTCTGAAGAAGAAGAAGAGAGACAAGAAGAGAAAAAGGTATTTTTTCTTGCTGTTTCTGTATTTTATTTTCAAAATAATATGAAGTGTGTTGTCTTGTACTAGTAAATTTAAATTCAAATAAAACTTCTTAGCATGTAGTACTAGTATTCTTAAAGTCAGTATTATATATTATATAAATTTCTAAAATAATAGTATCATCTTGATTTCATAAAAAGAGAGATAAGTTTGTCATTGGAATGATATCACTATACTGACACACATGGAAAAATTTGATTCTCAATGGATTCAAACTGTACCATTTAGTTATAATTTAGTTTTAATTGTTTCTTTTATTTTATTGGAGTGTTTATTATTTAATTTGATTCTCTCTATTTAAATTATTATTTTTATTGATTCACTTACGTAGTTAGTTTAGTTTTAATAGAACTATATTAGGGAAAAAAAGCATCTAACACATTCAATAAATATAAAAACATAAAAAAAAAGAAATATTGATTATATAGTTTTATTAAGTTAACTAAATTTATGGATACATTTAATTTCCCGATTAAATAGTTCATCACATCCTTGTAGGTAATCACTTAAGTCTATACCTCACATCACTATATTTGTAAATAATTCCCTGATATTTTTCTAATACACCACCTATCCTTATTTGTACACCCACTTTTTAACTAAATTAAATTATTTTATTAATTTTTATTTAATTTACATGTAATTTTTTTTAGCATTTGCATTAATTATATTTTTGCATAAAAATTATTTATAAATAATTATTGAGTTTTTATTAAAACTATTTAATATATTTTTAATAATTAGAAAATAATTATTAGTTAGTTAAATATTTTCTAATAAATACTAACCCTATATTTCTAATTTGCATTAAAACTTTTTCTCATTCAAACTTATTTTTGCATAATTGCATAGCACATCTAAGACAACTAACTCATCAAATACCAACCTTTTTTTTCTACTAACATAATTAAATTCAAGATGTTTTCAAAAAAGATTGTGGATGCCTTTTTCATTAACTGCGAACTACGTCTACGATTCCACTATTTTCAACCCAGACTTGGTTCAATGATTAATTCAAAATATTCCACAATCCATAAAAAAACTAACCAAACACTACGAACTACGAATTATGACTCTGATTCCTCATAAGAGGATACAAAGGCATACAACTTAAAAACAGTGGTGAGTTTCTCTAATTAAAAAATTAAAATCATATTCCTAAACCTTAAACCTAAACTCTGGTATCCTTGTGAACAAGGTAGATGAAGGGTGCCTAACACATTCCCTTTGCCTAAAGTGAGTCAAGAATTTAGAATCTTTATATCATCAATTAGGGTTATTCTATTATATTCCCGTCTTAGGATACAAATTAATGGTAGGGACTATATTTTTTCCGATTATTACAACTGGCGATTGTGCTGGGGGTTCAACCCTAGGGTTTAGAAGCTTCTCATTTTTGGATTTAGGTTATTTGTTAGGATTTTCTATTTTTGGTTTTTTCTATATTTACTTATTTTATTTATTTATTTGGTCTATTTATTTGTTTTTATATTATTTTCATTATCATATTTTATTTATGGTGTGATTTTAATTTCGAATAATTCAAACCCTTAAAAAGAAGGTTCATCTATGGACCAAGGGGATATTTCATCCCTATGAGTTTTTTTGACGACTTCACCTAGAGTCAGTGGAATTCCAAAAAATGAATATGTCTCAAGAGGTATCCTTGTGGTCGATAGGACTTTAGAGTGAAACCTATGACTCTTTGTATAAAATTTTGGTCTACAATGAGGCTCCGTTTAAAGGAAGCTCTTGTGCCTTTCCTTATAGTGTTATCCATGATACCCTTAAGGAATCCACCTTATGGGGAGGATGGAACATCCGTAGGCCGAAACTAGGAAGCTACGTACTAAGGAAACTATTGGCATCCCATCCTTTATATGAAGCCTTCCCGCAAGGGACATTCTATTGTAATTTTAAACCTATGTTGGATTACCTCTTATAATTATTATACCCTAAACTTGTAGGGTGTTCTTTGGATTATCTCGTAAGGTTTTCTATTTAGTCATAACCCCTAGCCTGTTGGCATCCCCTTTTTTCTGTCATTATCCTTAGAACCTTTATAGAATCTCGTTCCTCATAGGGAACCTTCCCATGAATGACGTCCTCGTTGATGCACGCCACATGGCCTTTATCATGTCATGGGATTTTGTGACTGTTGAACAGTCACCATGTGCTCTCTTCCATGCTATTCTATCAAGTCCAATCTTCATCTCAACTGTACATTGGTCTATCATAATTCTTAGCCTGTATGAATTCTCGTCCCTCTGTTACAATCCCTAGCTTGTAGGGATTCCTCTTCGTCTTTCATTTTCCATAATCCTTAAGGAGTTCTTGTCTGTCTCAATCTCTAAGTCAGTGTAGGGTATCCTCATTTCCATGTCTATCATTAAACTCGTATAGGGTACCCTTATGTTTACCTTCATACTACTTCTGCATCATATTGCATACCCATAAAACTTTTTTGCATACCCTTAAAGCAAAAAATATTTTTTCATATCATACATTCATACATACGCATTTCCATCTTCTCCCTTGTCCAACTATCATCCAGCTAATAGATTTCCCGACACTCAAAGAACAAATTCCAAGCATGCTTCAAGAAAGCTTGACGAAACTCAAGAAATTCGTAAGTTGTTGAAGGAGAAAGTCAACAAGTGAGCTTGGTCCTGCAAATGTTGTTAAAAGAGAAGGTAACCCTTTGTCATACAAGTCAAAGGCCTACAATGCCTCAAATGCAACTATCATTGGTGACTCCTCCATATCAAGAGTAACGGCCATATCGGCAGAATAAGTATCCCCAAGAAACGTCAAGGGTCACCCCCATGCTCTGACAAGTCCAAGAACATCCAGAAGCTCTCCTAAAGTCAAGAGGATCGACAAAGAAGCTCTTCCATAGGATCATTACATTTTATCAATTTCAAATTGTAGTTTCCAAGTTGCTAAGTTGTATTTGGTGTAAATTTGTATCTTTAGACTAGTGATTCAAATAAAATGAGCATGTATGTTTTTGAAATCAATCCATTTGTTTCACTCTTCCATCACTTTCCACATATATCAAGTATTCACTTCCATCTTCCATGTCACAACTTTAGCAAACTTTGAGGGAGAATGATGTAAACTAAATAACTGAATTTTGCTAAACTATGCTTTCAATGGTAAGACTGAGCTGACGATGTAAGACATTGTTTCACTTCCCAAACAGTGGAGATATACAGAGATAATCCGTAGTTAATCCCATTGAGCCAGGAGTTAGAGTTTTGTTCTATTCTCTAAAATAGAAAACCTTAATTTCAACCATGGGCATGGTAGATTTCAATTAATTCAACGATGCATTCCAATCCCAAGAGAATTGGGCCATCTAAGCAAAGGTCTAAGCATATCTCTTTCCTAGATACATCATTGAGGGGATAATCTAAGTAAAGGTTCAAGCACATCTTTTTCTGCACATTCATCATCCAAGATCAAGGAATCAATGAAGATAAAGTCCACGACATCTTCTTCCTCAGTACATCATTCAAGATCGAGGAAACCAATAAAGGCGAAGCTTACAACAATTAGTATGACCGTTACAAATGTTAAAAAAAAAAGAAATTCAAAAGAATAAATCCTGTTAAGTCAAGTAAAAATTTAAAAAAAAAATAGGCAAAAGTTAGGGCATCCTGATGGACTGAAAAATTCAAAAGAATCAGTTCATGCAAAAATAAGCGATTGAAAACAAATAAATTGGAGAACAATCTTGTGACTTCCATATCAAGAATCATCAAGGCTTCTCATCAATGCTTAGATCTTATCAATTATTTTCATCGGTGTTTGGATCTTTACCAATGCTTATCATCATCACCACGACTATGAAAAATCTCTTGTAGACTTAATGCATATGTTGGATTAATTGCACTTAGGATTGGAGAACATCAAGGAGAATGGGATGGGATAAATAAATTTTTAGCCTTATATCCTTTGTTTCTTAAAACATTAACCATGGCCACGTTACAACCTTCAAAAGTCCTAATTGAAGCAAGGTTAACTATGAAAGCATACTCGACATAATTTGTGTTAAAATGACTCCTATGTTTGTTAAGATTATTGATAACCACTTCGCTTCTTCGAATCTCCATCTCAAATCATCCATTTCTATTCTAGAACAAACTTTGATTCCAAAACTTTCATGTGCATCAAACAGAAATACTTTTCAAAAGGTACAATTTTATCTACAAATAGCCACTTAGCATCAAGGAGATCTCAGAAATTGGTTTAATTTAATTAATTTTTTAGTTAAATTATTTTTGGATTATTTGTCGAAGTTGTGAGATGTTGAGAATTATTGATATCAGTTGTTGGATTATTATTAATTAATTAATTAATTGATTAATAATAATAATAATAATAATAATGTTGGAATTAAGGGAATATATATTGTTGGACTTATGTTATTGATTGGAAGTAGTAAAGTGGGAGTGTGTAGGTTAGGACCAATAGGATTGATATATAAGGTTAATCTGACACAAAGATTTGTTTTAGTTGGAGAATAAGAAGTTTTGTACGTTGACCGAAAGAGCTGTGCGAAAGAGGAGCAAACTTCCTAGTGTCGAGCAGAGCAAATCAAGGATTACGGCCAGAGCTTTGTAGAAGCGACCTTCAATCCAGGTAAGGGTGGGGTTATGACCTTATAATGGGATTTATGATGTGTATCACGTGGGAATTGGTCGTTGTAGGCTTGTTGTGCATTAATGTTTCTGAATTTGCTATCGAAGTTGGCCGGTTGTTTGTTATGGATGTTTTGAGTTATCTGTGTGACTTCCTAGTTTAATCGATGGATAGGTTAGGATAGTTGATCACTATTCGGGGTGGTTGTTAGGACGTTAGGATATTCTGAGCGGTTGGCAGGAAAATTAGTAAATTGTTGAAGTGGTAGTTTAGGGAGGTTTCTGCATGACATGTCTTGTATGATTAATAAATCTATTGATAGGAAATATAGTTGCCCGTTGTTGTGTTATTTTGAGCGGCTGGCCAGAAATTATGAATTGTAGTGGCATGGTCGTTAAGACGTTGTATGTGTCTATGCTGTTGGTCGAAGAGGATGTTGATGGTGTTAGGTACTGAGCGGCATTTAGGATGTAAGGTGTGTCGGGGGGGGGGGGGGGGTTATGTGTTGGATTGTCAAGCGGTATCAGGTTGCAGGATGTGTCTAGGAGCATAAGTTAGTTGGTATTCTATTTTCTCTGTGCGTGTCGAGGAGTATGAATTAGTTGCTATGCTGTCCTAGTTTCTATGCATGTCGAGGGGTACATAGTTCCCTATCCCTTTTGCCCGTACATGCTATGTTTTGGTCGTTACCAGTGTTGTGTGAACTATTATTAAGTTATTGTCTGATTATGCTAATTATCTAATCGTTGATTGATGTGGAAGGCTTATGGTCAATGTTGATTTATGTTGAGTTGTTGTGTTATTGTGATTGCCGCTATGAATTCTTTTTGATAATGTGAAGTTGCAGGGAATTTTAAATGATGATGAATTACCTCTATTTACTAGTAATAATTGTAACGCCCATAATTTAATTAATTATTTAATTAAATTATTTTTGGAATATTTGTGAAGATATGTTGTGATTAATTGGATTTAATTATTTTATTAAGTGGAGAAATAATATTAGAAGTGTAATACTATTTGGTGTGGGCTTATTTTGAAGGAAATAGAAGTAATAAGGGGAGGGGGTGTATTAGTTTTGAGCCCAACAAGGAATAAAGAATAATAGAGTTATTTTATTTTTGTTAGAAAGAAGAGAATAAAGAGAAAGAAGCAGTAGAAGGATAAGGATTGAGAAGAAGAACGTGAAGCCGTTGGAAAAGTGGAAAAACGGCAGAACAAGGTTTCGATCGGAAGATTATAGAGCGACCTTCAATCCAAGGTAAGGGTGGAGTTCTGACTCTATAATTTGGTTCATGATGATTGGTATGTGGGGTTAGAGGTGATTGTTGTCTTGTTCTTGAATTGAAAGTATATGATTTTTGTATGATGAGAATTGATGAATTTTAGATGAATAATAATGTCCCGATGTTGTTTGATCGATGTAGTATTATAGGATAATTGTAGGTGATGATTTATCATGATTATATTAAGTTTTAGGGATAAAAACATGAATCCCGTAGTGAAAAGGCAGAGGAAATCACATAATTTATGCAGGATGGAACAGGATGCGTCGACCTCAAACATGATGTGTCGATACATGAGGGCTTAGAGACTCAGTATGAGTCGACACGAAGAGACTTGCGTCAATACATGAAGGTTGAAAGACTCAGGATGAGTCGATCCGTAGGATGCATGTGTCGATACATGATGTGGGTAAGACTCAGGATGAGTCGATTCAAGAGAGGATGCGTTGACTCATGGTTTGCAATTAGAGCAGTACACATAGATCCAAGGAGTTTTATATCGACCCATATTGTCTGACTTTTGGCAGATTCAGTTTTGAAGTGCTGTAACTTGAGTTTTAGAATGCCGTTTGAGATGCCGTACGAAGCGTTGAATAGCTAACACGATGAACTTTATTCTAGAGGATTAAAATGAAGAATAGGAAGTGTACTCCTAGTCGCCAATTTACGATTTAGAGTTATCTCCCGTGTTGATCGTTATGTTGGTTTTGTGCAGAATGATGAAGATGAGATGCCTAAAGGCCGCTGTTTGAATTATAACAGTAGGATTAGTGACAGTAATGATGTAAGATTTCAGAATAGAAGTATGAGTTATTGTAATATTAATGTACAACTGAGTTGTTGATGAGAAGTTACTAATGATGTTGTGTTGATAATTTATAATGAATAAATGATATTTGATGAATCATTATGATAATATGAGATGTGATAAAGAGATGTTGAGATGCTTGTGAGATGTAGGCCTTTGGCCAATGATGGTGTTGCATTGAGATGTTGTTAATTTTGGAGTTGTTGGTACATTCATGATTGTGTCGCATACATTGCATTTTGAGATGAAGCTTATGCTCGTTGAGATGGCCTGTATTAGCGAATTTTGAGATGAAGGCTTGTGCCTTGTTTATGCCTCTATTAATTAGCAATTTTTGAGGTGGGAGTTCTGCTCCAATGGTACCACATGCATTTGCATAGTATTGAGTCGCATTATTGGATTGCGTAAAGAAGTGTGTAATGATGTTGTGAATGTGTATTATCGTTGTGACTATTGTTGTTCAGGAGATGAGAAGTGGTAATGTTATGTGATCTAATTTAATATATTAATTATCATGCGCTTTATTATATTGTTAGATATCTCGTCCCTTCTGTTTGAATGTTGCCCTTGTGTTGGTAACGTGCAGGTAATCGAGAGTGAAGGTCGTATACCTTCTGTAGTTCGAGTCAGTGTCATTGCTCTGATATGTAACACTCGGGGGGATGAACACTTGCTGTTTTTGATAGTTGATTATTCTGTCGTTGAACATTAAGTTGATTATTATTAAGTATTTATTGGTTTGAAGTTGTTATAATGATGATAAAGATGTTATTAAGAATTCCGCTGCGTAGATGTTGAATTATTTAATTAAAGATGTCGTAATGATGGTTCATCCGATGTTTTAAAAGTGTTATATATCCACGATGAATGCAATGAATTTTGATAGAAGAATTTGTGGCATCCCGATTCCTTTGCATGAATGATTTTTATAACTCTGATTTATTTATATAATTGTCGGGGTAGAATTGGGGTGTTACAAAGTTGGTATCAGAGCAAAAGGTTGGTCTGACCTTGTCGTCGAGTCTTAGTTTTCTAACAATCAAGTATTGTTAATTTGAGTTCTAACCGTTGTTTATGTTGTAGTGAGGAGTTGAGATGGCTGGAAGGAATGATGCTGCACTTGCTGCTGCTCTAGAAGCAATGGCTCATGCGATGGAAAATCAGCCGAATGCTGACGGGAATGCTGGATCTCGTAGCTTGGCGACTTTCCAGAGAGAGAATCTGCCTATGTTCAAGGGAAAGTATGATCCTGACGGAGCATTGGAGTGGTTGAAAGAGATTGAGAGAATCATCAGTGTGATGGACTGCACTCCAGCGCAGAAGGTTCGTTATGGGACTCATATGCTAGCGGTCGAGGCTGATGAATGGTGGCTAGAGACTTGTCAAAAATTGGAAGCTGCAAGTGAGAATGTCACTTGGGCTGTGTTCCGTAGGAAATTTTTGAGAAAGTACTTTCCTGAAGATGTCCGTGGTGAGAAGGAAATTGAATTCCTTGAGCTGAAGAAAGGAAATATGTCGGTTGTTAAGTATGCTGCCAAGTTTGCTGAGTTGGATAAGTTTTATCCGCATTACGCTGAGGAAAATGCTGAATTTTCGAAGTGTATCAAGTTTGAGAACGGGTTGCGCCCGGAGATTAAGAAGGAAGTTGGATACCAGAAGATCCGTGTCTTTGTTGATTTGGTTGATAGTCGCAGGATTTATGAGGAGGATAATAATTCGCATTACAAGATTATTAGTGAGAAGAGGGGTAAGCACCAACATAATCGTGGTAAGCCTTATGACGCTCCAGCTAGTAAAGGTAAACAAAAAGTTGCTCATAGTCAGAGGACTAGTGGGGGAGACGCTCCTACTGGTGTAGTTTGTTTTAAGTGTGGAAAACCTGGGCACAAGAGTAATGTGTTCACTACTGAAGTGAAGAGGTGTTTCCGTTGTGGTAAGAACAGACATGTTGTATCTGAGTGTGAACATAAGGATGTGATTTGTTTCAATTATAGAGAAGAAGGGCACATTGGTAGCCAGTGTCCGAAACCGAAGAGAGCTCAGTCAAGTGGTAATGTGTTTGCTTTAGTGGAGGATCAAATAGCTGTTGAGGACAGACTTATCAGAGGTACATGTTTCATTAATAGTACTACTTTAATTACTATTATTGATACTGGTGCTACACATTGTTTTATTGCTGCTCATTATGTTGAAAGATTGGGTCTTATGTTGTCTTCTTTGAATGGAGAAATGGTTGTCGATACTTCAGCCAAGAGGTTGGTGACTAATTCTTTTGTGTGTTTGAAGTGTCCCTTGTCGATCTTCGACAGAGACTTTGCTATTGATTTGGTTTGTTTACCGTTAAGAGGTTTGGATGTGATTTTGGGTATGAACTGGTTAGAGCATAACTGTGCTCATATTAATTGTTATGACAAGTCGATGAAGTTTTCTACTCCCGAAGAAGAGGAAGATGGTCTGTTGTCTTCTAGACAGTTGAGGAAGTTGATGAAAGAAGAAGCACAAATGTTCTCGTTGATGGCATCGCTATCTGTAGAGACTCAAGCTGTAATTGAGGAATTGCAGGTGGTGTGTGAATTTCCTGAAGTTTTCCCTGATGAGATTCCTGATGTACCGTCGGAGAGAGAAGTTGAATTTGCTATTGATCTTGTACCTGGTACCAGACCTGTGTCTATGGCACCATACAGGATGTCTGCATCTGAATTGTCAGAGTTAAAGAAGCAATTGGAAGAGTTACTTGAGAATAAGTTTGTGAGACCAAGTGTATCGCTGTGGGGAGCTCCAGTGTTGTTAGTAAAGAAGAAAGATGGAAGTATGAGGCTTTGTGTTGATTATAAATAGTTGAACAAAGTGACGATTAAGAACAAGTATCCGCTTCCAAGAATAGATGACTTGATGGACCAATTGGTGGATGCTCGTGTGTTTAGTAAGATTGATTTGAGGTTGGGTTACCATCAGATTAAAGTGAAGGATGAAGATATTCAGAAGACGGCTTTCAGAATGCGTTATGAGCATTATGAGTATTCGGTGATGCCTTTTGGTGTTACTAATGCGCCAGGAGTATTCATGGAATATATGAATCGTATCTTTCATACTTATTTGGATCGGTTCATAGTGGTGTTCATTGATGATATTTTGATTTACTCTAAGTCAGAAGAAGAGCATGCAGAACACTTAAGGGTAGTGTTGTAAGTTTTGAAAGAGAAGAAGTTGTATGCAAAGTTGTCCAAGTGTGAATTCTGGTTAAAAGAGATTAGTTTTCTTGGTCATGTGATTTCAGGTAGTGGCATTGCTGTAGATCCATCAAAGGTTGATGTTGTGTTGCAATGGGAAACTCCAAAGTCAGCTACTGAGATTAGAAGCTTCTTGGGATTAGCTGGTTATTATAGAAGGTTTATCAACAGGTTTTCTAAATTGTCCCTTCTGTTGACTAAGTTGACTTGTAAAGGTAGAGCTTTTGTGTGGGATGTTCAGTGCGAAGAAAGTTTTACGGAATTGAAGAAGAGGTTAACGTCGGCTCCGATTTTGACATTGCCTAATCCAGGAGAGCCTTTTGTGGTTTATTGTGATGCTTCTAAGATGGGTTTAGGAGGTGTGCTTATGCAGAACGGTAAGGTAGTTGCTTATGCGTCAAGGCAGTTAAGGACTCATGAGAAGAACTATCCTACGCATGATTTAGAGCTTGCTGTTGTTGTCTTTGTGTTGAAGATTTGGAGGCATTATCTGTATGGTTCTAGATTTGAAGTGTTTAGTGACCATAAGAGCTTAAAGTATTTATTTGATCAGAAGGAGCTGAATATGAGGCAATGAAGATGGTTGGAATTGCTAAAGTATTATGATTTCGGTTTGAATTATCATCCAGGAAAAGCGAATGTGGTAGCCGATGCGTTAAGTCGAAAGACTTTACATATGTCAGCAATGATGATTAAAGAGTTGGAATTAATTGAGCAGTTCAGAGATATGAGCTTAGTTTGCAAGGTTACGCCGCAGAGTGTTATGTTGGGTATGTTGAAGATTAATAATGAGTTTTTAGACAGTATCAGAGAAGCTCAGAAGTTGGATGTGAAACTGGTAGATTTGATGGTTGGGATTGATCAGTCTGAGAATAATGATTTTAAGCTAGATGCGCAAGGTGTGTTGAGATTTCATAACCGGATTTGTATTCCTGATGATGCTGAGATGAAGAAAGTGATACTTGAGGAGAGTCATAGAAGTAAGTTGAGTATTCATCCAAGATCTACAAAGATGTATCAAGATTTGAAAGGTTTGTTTTGGTGGCCTGGGATGAAGAGTGACGTGGCTCGATTTGTGTATGCATGTTTGACTTGTCAGAAGTCGAAAGTTGAATATCAGAAGCCTCCAGGATTGATGCAACTGTTGGAAGTTCCTGAATGGAAATGGGATAGCATTTCAATGGACTTTTTGACAAGGTTACCTAATACTTTAAGATGACATGATTCGATTTGGGTGATTGTTGATAGGCTTATGAAGTCGGCTCATTTTATTCCTGTTAACATCAGTTTTCCAGTGTCGAAGTTGGCTGAGATTTATACGAGTGTGATTGTGAAACTGCATGGTGTTCCTTTGTGCATTGTGTCAGATAGAGATCCAAGATTTACTTCTGATTTCTGGAAGAGTTTGCAAGAAGTGTTGGGTTCTAAGTTGAGGTTAAGTTCAGCATATCATCCTCAGACAGATGGTCAGAATGAACATACGATTCAATTGTTGGAAGACTTGTTGATGGCATGTGTTCTTGAATAGGGAGGTTCGTGGGATACTTATCTTCCATTGATAGAGTTCACTTATAATAATATTTACCATTCTAGTATTGGGATGGAACCTTTTGAAGCGTTGTATGGTCGAAGATGTAGAACTCTGTTATGTTGGCATGAATCTGGTGAAAGTGTAGTACTTGGACCTGAACTTGTTCGTGAGACTACTGAGAAGGTAAAGTTGATTCGAGAAAATATGAAGGCTTCCCAAAGTAGACAGAAGAGTTATCATGACAAGCGAAGGAAGGATTTAGAATTTCAAGCTGGTGACGACGTGTTTTTAAGAGTTACACATGTGACTGGTGTTGGGCGAGCATTGAAGTCTAAGAATCTCACTTCTCGTTTTATTGGACCGTATCAGATTTTGGAGAGAGTGGGGAATGTTGCCTACAGAGTGGCTTTACCGCCTAATCTTTTGAATTTGCATGATGTGTTTCACGTGTCGCAACTTCTGAAGTATATTTCAGATCCATCTCATGTGATTCATATAGACGATGTGCAAGTATAGGATAATCTTACGGTGGAGAGGATGCCTGTACGGATCACGGATCGTGAAATGAAGACTCTTAGGGGCGAAGAGATTTCCTTGGTTAAAGTGGTTTGGCTAGGAGCTGCCGGTGAAAGCATGACTTGGGAGTTGGAGAGAAAGATGCGAGACTCCTACCCTGAGTTGTTTGATTGAGGTAAATTTTTGAGGACGAAAATATTCTAAGTGGGGGAGAGTTGTAACACCCGTAATTTAATTAATTATTTAATTAAATTATTTTTGGAATATTTGTGAAGATATGTTGTGATTAATTGGATTTAATTATTTTATTAAATGGAGAAATAATATTATAAGTGTAATACTATTTGGTGTGGGCTTATTTTGAAGGAAATAGAAGTAATAAGGGGGGTGTATTAGTTTTGAGCCTAATAAGGAATAAAGAATAATAGGTTTATTTTATTGTTGTTAAAAAGAAGATAATAGAGCGAAAGAAGCAGTAGAAGAATAAGGATTAAGAAGAAGAACGTGAAGCTGTTGGAAAAGTGGAAAAACGGCAGAACAAGGTTTCGACCGGAAGATTATAGAGCGACCTTCAATCCAAGGTAAGGGTGGGGTTCTGACTCTATAATTGGGTTCATGATGATTGGTATGTGGGGTTAGAGGTGATTGTTGTCTTGTTCTTGGATTGAAAGTATATGATTGTTGTATGATGAGAATTGATGAATTTTAGATGAATAATGATGTCCCGATGTTGTTTGATCAATCCAGTATTATAGGATAATTGTAGGTGATGATTTATCATGATTATATTAAGTTTTAGGGCTAAAAATATGAATCCCGTAGTGAAAAGGCAGAGGAAATCGCAGAATTTATGCAGGATGGAACAAGATGTGTCGACCTCAAACATGATGTATCGATACCTGAGGGCTTAGAGACTCAGTATGAGTCAACACGAAGAGACTTGCGTCGATACATGAAGGTTGAAAGACTCAGGATGAGTCGATCTGTAGGATGCATGTGTTGATACATGCTGTGGGTAAGACTCAGTATGAGTCGATCCAAGAGAGGATGTGTCGACTCATGTTATGCAATTAGAGTAGTACGCGTCGATCCAAAGAGTTTTGCATCGACCCATATTGTCTGACTTTTGGAAGATTCAGTTTTAAAGTGCTGTAACTTGAGTTTTAGAATTCCATTTGAGATGTCGTACGAAGCGTTGAATAGCTAACGCGATGAACTTTATTCTAGAGGATTAAAATGAAGAATAGGAAATGTACTCCTAGTCCCTAATTTAGGATTTAGAGTTAGCTCCCGTGTTGATCGTTACGTTGGTTTTGTGCAGAATGATGAAAATGAGATGCCTAGAGGATGCTGTTTGAATTATAACAGTAGGATTAGTGACAGTAATGATGTAAGATTTCAGAATAGCAGTATGAGTTATTGTAGTATTAATGTACAACTGAGTTGTTGATGAGAAGTTACTAATGATGTTGTGTTGATAATTTATAATGAATAAATGATATTTGATGAATCATTATGATAATATGAGATGTGATAAAGAGATGTTGAGATGCTTGTGAGATGTAGGCCTTTGGCCAATGATGGTGTTGCATTGAGATGTTGTTAATTTTGGAGTTGTTGTTACATTCATGATTATGTCGCATACATTGCATTTTGATATGGAGCTTATGCTCGTTGAGATGGCCTGTATTGGCGAATTTTGAGATGAAGGCTTATGCCTTGTTGATGCCTCTATTAATTGGAAATTTTTGAGATGGGAGTTCTACTCCAATGGTACCACATGCATTTGCATAGTATTGAGTCGCATTATTTGATTGTGTAAATAAGTGTGTAATGACGTTGTGAATGTGTATTATCATTGTGACTATTGTTGTTCAGGAGATTTGAAGTGGTGATGTTATGTGATCTAATTTAATATATTGATTATCATGCGCTTTATTATATTGTTAGATATCTCACCCCTTCTGTTTGAATGTTTCCCTTGTGTTGGTAACGTGCAGGTAATCGAGAGTGAATGCCATATACCTTCTGTAGTTCGAGTCGTTGTCATTGCTCTGATATGTAACACCCGAGGGGATGAACGCTTGCTGTTTTTGATAGTTGATTATTCCGTCGTTGAACTTTAAGTTGATTATTATTAAGTATTTGTTGGTTTGAAGTTGCTGTAATGATGATAAATATGTTATTAAGAATTCCGCTGTGTAGATGTTGAATTATTTAATTAAAGATGTCGTGATGATGGTTCATCCAATGTTTTAAAAGTGTTATATATCCACGATGAATGCAATGAATTTTGATAGAAGAATTTGTGGCATCCCGATTCGTTTGCATGAATGATTTTTATAACTCTGATTTATTTATATAATTGCCCGGGTAGAATTGGGGTGTTACAATAATGGTGATATAGGCTTATGCCTTGTGATGAATGATGATTGTTGTGATTATGTGATAGTGCATTCATTGAGTCATATACATTTCCATACTCTGTGACGACCTGGATTGACAAACTGTGAAGAAGGCTTATGCCTTGTTGATGCCTCTATTTATTGGCAGAATTTTAAGATGGGAGTTCTGCTCCATTGGTACCACATGCATTTGCATAAATATGAGTTTCATTCTGTGTTGCATTCTGAGTTGTTGTGTGGTTGATCTAATTATGCTTATGGTGTTAAAAATCTGAGAAGTGGTGAATATGTATGAACTGATTCTAATGTTTTATTTATCGTGCATTCTATTATAATGTTCGATATCTCACCCCTTATGTTTTAATTTTACCCCAATGTTGGTAACGTGCAGGTAATCTAGAGTGAAGGCAGTTTACCTTCAGTAGTTCGAGTCGGTGTCATTGCTCTGATACGTAACACTTGGGGGGATGAACGCTTGCTGTTTTATTGTTGTTATTATTTCAGTTGATTGAACTTTAAGTTGTTGTTCTTTAAATGGTTGTTATTTGAAGTTGTCTTAGTGGGAAAAAGATGTTACATTTCTTTAAGTTGAATATTATGACTCCGCTGCGTAGTTATGAAAGTTGATATTTCTTTTAAGATTGAATTATGTTTGCTGTTGGTTCATCCAAGTTTAATGTGTTATGTATCGGTAATGAATGCCGTTGTTTTAAGTTGAATTTGTGGCATCCTGATTCAGTTGTAGAATTTTTATAACTCTGATTTATATATATTGTCAGGTAGAATTAGAGTGTTACAAAGTTGGTATCAGAGAAAAGTCAGTTCATCTGACCAAGTTATCGAGTTGTAGGTTGTTTAATAATCGAGTATTGTTAACTTGAGTTCTAACCAGTGTTTATGTTGTAGTGATAAGTTGAGATGGCTGGAAAGAATGATGCTACACTTTCTGCTGCTTTAGAAGCAATGGCGCATGCTATAGAGAATCAACCGAACACTGATGGGAATGCTGGATCTCATAGTTTGGCGACTTTCCAGAGGGAGAATCTGCCTACCTTCAAGGGTAAGTATGATCCTGACGGAGCGTTGGATTGGTTGAAAGAGATTGAGAGGATCTTCCATGTGATGGACTACACTCTAACGCAGAAGGGTCAATGTGGTACTCATATGCTAGCAATCGAAGCTGATGACTGGTGGCTAGAGACGTGTTAGAGGTTGGAAGCTGCATGTGAAAATGTCACTTGGGTTGTGTTTCATAGGGAATTTCCGAGGAAGTATTTCCCTGAAGACATTCATGGTAAGAAGGAAATTGAATTTCTTGAACTGAAGCATGGGAGTACGTCGGTTGTTGAGTATGCTGCAAAGTTTGTTGAGTTGGCTAAGTTTTATCCGCATTATAGTGAGGCAAATGCTGAGTTTTCAAAGTGCATCAAGTTTGAGAATGGGTTGCGCCCAGAGATCAAGAAGGCAGTTGGATACCAGAAGATTTGTGTCTTCGATGATTTGGTTGATAGTTGCAGGATTTATGAAGAGGATAATAATGCTCATTATAAGATTATCAGTGAGAAGATGGGTAAGCACCAACGTAATTGTGGTAAGCCTTATGATGCCCCAGCTGGTAAAGGTAAATAGGAAGTTGCTCAGGGTCAGAGGACTAGTAGGGGAGATGCTCCTGCTAATGTGTTTTATTTCAAATGTGGAAAACCTGGGCATAAAAGTAATGTGTGTACTGCTGAGGTGAAGAGGTGTTTCTGTTATGGTAAGATTGGACATGTTGTATCTGAGTGCAAGCATAAGGAGGTGATTTGTTTCAATTATGGTGAAGAAGGACACATTGGTAGTCAGTGTCAGAAACCAAAGAAGGCACAAACTAGTGGTAAGGTATTCGCTTTGGCTGAAAATCAGATGGCTAGTGAGGACAGACTCATTAGAGGTACATGTTTCACTAATAATACTCCTTTAATTACTATTATTGATACTGGTGCTACTCATTGTTTTATTGTTGTTGATTATGTTGAAAGATTTGGTCTTATGTTGTCTTTTATGAATGGAGAGATGGTCGTCAATATTCCAGCCAAGGGGTCGGTGACTACTTCTTTTGTGTGTTTAAAGTGTGTTTTGTCGATCTTAGATAGAGACTTTTCTGTTGATTTGGTTTGTTTTCCTTTAAGAGGGTTGGATGTGATTCTGGGTATGAACTGGTTAGAGCATAACTATGTTCATATTAACTGTTATAACAAGTTTGTGAGGTTTTCTACTCCTGAAGAAGAGGAAGATAGTCTATTATCTGCTAGACAGTTTCAACAGTTAATGCAAGAAGAGGCTCAGATGTCCTCGTTGATGGCGTCGCTATCTGTTGAGAATCAAACTGTAATTGAGAAATTGCGAGTGGTGCGTGAATTTCCTGAAGTTTTACCTGAGGAAATTCCTGATGTACCACCAGAGAGGGAAATTGAATTTGCTATTGATCTTGTACCTGGTACCAGACCTGTGTCTATGGCACCATACAGGATGCCTGCATCTGAATTGTCAGAAATAAAGAAGCAATTGGAAGAGTTACTTGAGAAGAAATTTGTAAGACCAAGTGTATCACCATGGGAAGCTCCAGTGTTGTTAGTAAAGAAGAACGATGGAAGTATGAGGCTTTGTGTTGATTATAGACAGTTGAATAAAGTGACGATTAAGAACAAGTATCCGCTTCCAAGAGTAGACGACTTGATGGATCAATTGGTGGATGCTTGTGTGTTTAGTAAGATTGATTTGAGGTTGGGTTATTATCAGATTAAAGTGAAGGATGAAGATATTCAAAATACGGCTTTCAAAATGTGTTATGGACATTATGAGTATTCGGTGATGCCTTTCGGTGTTACTAATGCGCCAAGAGTATTTATAGAATACACGAACTGTATCTTTCATACTTATTTGGATCGATTTGTAGTGGTGTTCATTGATGACATTTTGATTTACTCTAAATCGGAAGAAGAACATGCAGAACACTTAAGAATAGTATTGCAAGTTTTGAAAGAGAAGAAGTTGTATGCAAAGTTGTCCAAGTGTGAATTTTGGTTAAAGGAGATTAATTTTCTTGGTCATGTTATCTCAGGTAGTGGCATTGTTGTAGATCCATATAAAGTAGATGCTGTGTTACAATGGGAAACTCCAAAGTCGGCTACCGAGATTAGAAGATTTTTGGGATTATATTGTTATTATAGAAGGTTTATTGAAGGTTTTTCTAAGTTGGCATTTCCGTTGACTAAGTTGACTTGTAAAGGTAGAGCTTTTGTGTGGGATGTTCAGTGTGAAGAAAGTTTTACAGAATTGAAGAAAAGATTGACGTCGGCTCCAATTTTGATATTACCTAATCCAGGAGAACATTTTGTGGTATATTGTAATGCTTCTAAGATGGGTTTAGGAGGTGTGCCTAAGCAGAATGAAAAGGTAGTTTCTTATGTGTTAAGGTAGTTGAAGACTCATGAGAAGAACTATCCTACGCATGATTTAGAAATTACTGCAGTTGTTTTTGTGTTGAAAATTTGGAGGCATTATCTTTATGGTTCTATATTTGAAGTGTTTAGTGACCATAAGAGTTTAAATTATTTATTTGATCAAAAGGAGTTGAATATGAGACAACGAAGATGGTTGGAGTCGTTAAAGGGTTATGATTTCGGTTTGAATTATCATCCAGGGAAAGCAAATATGGTAGTTGATGCGTTGAGTCGAAAGACTTTACATATGTCAGCAATGATGGTTAAAGAGTTGGAATTAATTGAGAAGTTTAGAGATATGAACTTAGTTTGCGAAGTGACACTACAGAGCGTTATGTTGGGAATGTTGAAGATTAATAATCAATTTCCAGAGAGTATCAGAGAAGCTCATAAGTTAGATGTAAAACTAGTAGATTCAATGGTTGGGATCGATCAGTCTGAGAATAGTGATTTCAAGTTAGATGCACAAAGGGTGTTGAGATTTCATAATCGGATTTGTATTCCTGATGATGCAGAGACAAAGAAAGTGATTATTGAAGAGAGTCATAGTGTGATACGGTGGTAGAACCGACTGTTAATACTGGTTTGCATTTTTTATTCTCAAAATGTCGCGGTAAGCAAGAGTCACCATCGACTTTTCTTTTATCCAATAAGGAAAGGGTGAAAAGAACAGAAAAAGACCTTTTGAGAGTTTTCTGAGTAAGGGGGGTAGATTATGGAAAGGGAAGGTGTTAGCACCCTTTCCATCTGTAGTTATCTACGAGCTCTTAGAGGCTAGCTCATGTTTTGAAAATTGCTTGTGCTTTGTGTGTTTTGAAAATTGTTTTGAAAATGCCTTAGTGTGGTGATTCGCTTTGTGATAACTCTTGTATTAGTCCTCAAGAGTGTTGACAAGGCGAATGTTTTTGAAAGTGTTTTTGAAAATATTTTGGTGTAGGTGCAAAAAGTTGTTTTGAGCAAGCATCTAAGAACTTATCTACTTATACTCGAAAATGTCGTTCTTTTCTTCCTAACCTTTAGAAAATGCTATCCTACTATTAGTGAGTAGGTAGCCCTATCATTTGATGTATGAGAGACAAGCGTAGGATCGTCGTTATGGTCATAGAAGGCAACATATAGGGATACCTTAGCAGTTCGAAGGGACTGTTATCATATATTCGTAGGCAACATCGAGAGATAAGATCATTTCTCGTAGGTAACTCGAGGGACATTGAGGGACTATGTTCTTTATGATGACTTTAACCGAGGGTCTTTGCTAAGGGTATCCCTATGTTCGAGGGACATGACCATTGTTTTTCCGAAGGCAACAAGTGAGGTTACCCTAGAGGTGCGAGTGTGCAAACGATTCATTTCAGTTATTTATCTTGCAATTAGGTTTTTCCATCGTTCATTTTTATCTTTCCATACAATCCTATTAATCTAAGCATTTCATAAAAATATAATAGCTGAAGGTAAAGGAAAAAATGTAAATCTAGGCTATTACAGAGCTTTGGGCAGTTACATAATAGTGAAGAGTGCAGAAAAGAAATCCTAAAACTATTACATTCCGGAAGTAATTACATGATAATGATGAAAAAGAAGCGGGAAAAATAAAGCTACGTTATTACAGTTGAATGCGCCCTATACACTTTGTTGTACCCCAAAATTTGCCCTCCCATATTCTCCAAGAAATTGCCAAGTCAAGCTTCAAAGTTCCCCAAGGGTTGCACAGTTCAAGGGCCTCCTATATAGTCAAAATTAGGGCTTGTGTTCTGATCAAAAAAAGGAAGTTTTCAAGGGCCCAATCAAGTCTCACATGCCTACAAATATGGTCAAGTATCCTCATATCAAGTTTCAAGACATTCAGCTCAAAATTGCACAGTCAAAACCCTAAATTGCACTACAGTCAACTGTAGGGGCAAAATGGTCATTTGACAGTCAAAAGTTCAAATTTTTGGTCAACATATCATTTTGAAGCCACAAACATCATTTGATCAATGCTTGATCATGATTCTCAAAGTTTGGCTCAAAAATCATCAAAATGTAAAAGTTTCCTTATTTGGACAGTTGAAAAAGTCAACTGAAATTGACCAGGGCATAACTTTCACATGGATTATCAGAAAAATTCCATCCAAAGCTCATTTTGAAGAGAAAGACATTTCCTACAACTCATCTTCATACTTCAAGTCCAAGAAATGCTCTCACAAAAAGTTATCAATTTCAACATTATAGGTCATTTTCAAAAGTCAACAAAAAGGGACTTTAAGTCAAAGGCCATAACTTGAGATTGGTAAATCAAAATTACATGGGACCAAAGGCATTGGTTAGAGGACTCAAAAACCTTTCCAAAATGTCCAAGAACATGAGCAAAGCTTAAAAATTGAGCAAGTTATGCATTGGAGAAGTTGGGAAAGTTTTGTGAAATGGCCAAAATCATTTATCCTTGAAATCTCATTTTTGACAAAAGGGGCCCACTTTTTCCACTTGAATTGACTTGGCCATTCTTCCCACGTGTCCCACCTTTTATTTCATATTTTTTAATTAATTTTTTCATTTTTAATTGATTTTATTGGATTTAATTAAGTTCAAATCTTTTAAAATCAAGAAAAAATCAAAAAGTTTGATTAAATGAAATATTTGGCCTTAACTAGCCTTGAAACATCATTAAGCCTATATCAAATTCGTGTAAAGAGGCAAATAAGGCAAGAATTCAAAAATAAGGCAAAAATGGAAGGTGTGATAATGGAGGTTTATGTGAAAATCCAAAACATCAATGCAAGGTATTATTGGCCATAACTCCCATCCAAACACATTGCTTAGGGTATATACAAGTGATCAGAAACCAAATAGAAGGGGAAGCTGCGCAGGAACCTTGAAAACAAACTCACACTTTTTACAAAAAAATCTCAAATCTGAAAACCAAGTTAGAGGTGGTTTCAAGTCACGATTCTCATCTGATTAGCTTCCTCAAGCATCACTGAACGTTTTACAATCACAAACTCTCATCAACACGCCCAGAATTGGTATAATGAAGTCAAACTGTTGCAAACAAAATTCATGATCGTGCATACTAATTCATGCGTTTTTTACAAGTTTTAATATATGATTTACATTCTTTATACCATTCTGAAGCTAACACATGCGTTTGATTTGATTATTATGCATTATAGACGATTTCACCATTGCCAAGTTTTAGGGTTTGCAAAGTTTTGAATTAGGGGTTTTAAGATACAGCAAAATTAGAACACCACAGTGCCATGGTTGTGATCAGCGCATCTGGACAAAGAAGAAGCCACCATCGCGCCAAATTTCTGAGCGTCACTGGCCTAATCGTTATTACTGAAATTAGCGTATTTTGAGGGGGTTTAAAACCCCCGTTAAATGTTTGTTAAATTTGTTTCAGGAAATCCAAGGAAGAAGATGAATTCGTGGCATTAGGCGATTGGCTAGTTTGAAATTTTGCGTGCAAAACCCACTAATGCTTTCGTTTCTTTTATAATATTCGTTGATTGTTTAATGTTAACAGCGCGCAATTGGCTCAGCTGGCAAGCCTAGTTGGTGGCAAAGCACATGACCTGGGTTCGAGCCCCAGGTCTTCAGCATTCTCAACATTATATTTCAGTTGATTTTCATACGCAGGTTCCATATTGAGGCACACCCTACACCTCCATAATCAAGCCATCCACCTGTCCAAATCCACCAATCCAAAGGCCACGCTCTGAGGTACATGGTGAGGCCAAGTCAAAGATCCCACATGCATCCTGGAAAAGTCAACAAAGCCTCCAAAATGGGCCAGAATTACTTGGGCTGCACCCCTCTAGTTTGCTTTCTTTTTAACTTTTTTTTATATATTCTTCTCTTTTCTTTGTTTTGATTAATTTTTTTTTAAATGCTTTAATTTAATATTTTCAAAATATAAAAATACCAAAAAAATCAGAAAAAGATAAAAAATAAATATTTTATTTTAGTATTAATTTTGTAAATAAATCCCATAATTAATTTAGGTTTAATTTTAGGTTGTAATTTAATTCTTTTTTCCACAATAAACCAAAAAATAATAAAAATAGATCTTTGACCCCTTTTACCCTTTTTTTTTAATTAATTAAATATTTTATTATAAGTATCATCAACCTTTAATTTTGTAAATAAATTTTATAATTAATTTAGTTTTAATTCTAGGTTTTAACTTTAATGCGTTTTCTTTAATAAATAAAAAAAACAATTGGAATTAGAATTAATTATTTGATTTTTAATTAATTTAATTTTCTTTAATGTCATAAGTACAAAAACATAAAAAATAAGTTCTTTCTTTTTTTTTATTTAACTTAATTATTTTAACTTAATTATTTTAAATTCCTTCAAAGGGTTCAACGCCCTCGCATTCGATTACGTTTTTTTGTTCGCGCATTTTTATTTATTTCTTTTGTGAATATAATGTACTTGTTCCAAAGCCCTGTAATAGCTATTAAACATTTATTTTCTGTACTTTATTTTAAATCGGGTCTGGATTAATTTGGCGTTGTAGACCCGCGCCTTTGTAATAGCGTAGGATCATTTATCTTTTCCGCACTTTAAATTCCCGCACCTTTAACTGTTAAACAATAACATGAAATAATGAATGCCCAAAAATAAAAATCAAAACGTAGATCACCAATGCCTGACAAGACAAACAATAAACTGAAAATGGCACACAATTCACACATCACCCCTAGGGTACGCTTCACTGTTGCCTTGCCCCTCGAAAGGTGATCGTCGAGTAGAGGATGTCTTAGTAAGTCCTCATGATCCGGGAACCTGGCATGAGGGTAGCTTCTAAGGTGTCTTCCTATTACTCCGGTGATCACCATGTCCCGAACCTCGAATTGACCCGAACACCTCCAACGATGGTGCTACCTACCTCTCAATGGTGGGATAGCAATATCTAAAGGACTCTTACACAGCTTAATTCCTTAGGGTAGGTAGATGACTCATGGATACTTGCTCTTTTCAAAAACAAATCAAAATACTTTTCACACCTTACACTTTTCAAAAGCTTTCAAAACAACTTTTCAAACACTCTTGAGGACTGATACAAGAGTCGATCTGAAATCTTTTAAAGAAACTTTTTTAAAACCCACATTGAAAAGCAAACAAAACAATTTTGAAAACACAATGAGCAAGTATCTAAGAGCCCGTGGATAACCACGGATAGAAAGGGTGCTAACACCTTCCCTTTCTATAATCTACCTCCCAAACCGAGAGCAATCTCTTTAAGGAATTTTTCTGTGCTTTTGTCCTTTCCATTTGGAAAAAATAAAAGACGGTGGCGACTCTTGCTTACCGCGACATTTCGCAAAACCAGCGTTAAACAGTCAGTTCCAGATCCACCGATCACAGAACTGGCGACTCTGCTGGGGACAATCATTAAAGTGAGGTGTACCTTAGGACTAAGATCACTGTGTTTTCAATTGCTTTGATTTGTTTGCTTTAAATTGTGGGACTGTCTTGGAAGTTCTATAGATCCTAACCCGGATCTGGGGATACCTTCTTAGAAAGTAGCGACAAGGCTGTAAGGGAACTGTGCGGGGTATACCGACATGGTTGAAGCAGTCTGCTACGTTGATGTGGCACTTTGGTGTGTACCGGTAACCCTTGAATCAATCAAGGAGAGTACGGGGCCTCCGCGTGGTGTCGTGAAGCATCAACAGACCTTAGGAACCTTAATTGAACCATCTTGGCCTCTTTAGGGTAGTGAGATAACTACTTTGGTGTACTCCGAAGTCGGTTGATACTCGATACTACACTCAATTGAGGGTTGTTTTCTTGGGATATTTTGATCGCCAGTCAGTGGCTAAATCGAAACGATGAACAATGAAAGCAATCCAATGATATTGAGATCCTTAGAACCCGGTTACTTTGATAGGACAGGTTGAGCCCACCAACTTCAAGAGGGTAATACCCAGACCCCATGCTGGCCTTAAACTCTAAGGGCTTGTCCGGTGTGACTTGTGTGCCTTCGTACTTGACTACTTGCATGCTTGTTACCTGACACATGAACTACTTGCAGGTTTTGTTTATAGTCCTTAATCGGGACTCATAACAGGGTATACTAAGTTTCTTACAGGTTTTGGTTTGCAGTCCTTAATAAGGGCTCATAACAGGGTTACTTACATTACCCCATGCATAACATAACATCATACCATTGCATACATCCTAACCCATTTCAAGGATCTCAAGGGCTTGTGATGCAGGTCATGGTGAATCAACTATCCCAGTAAGGGGCAAAGAGGATTTATTTTCCTCTAGTCAAGGTTGTCAAGGGCTATGACCCACTGGATATGGTGAGCCTTTGACCCTTTGAAGAAGGACTCTCAGCAATATGAAGTGCCTTCAATTAAGTCACCAGTTTCCAATGCTAACAATTTTCTTGTTTACCCTGCGAGGTCCTTGAAAACATTGCATGCATATCATACACATCATTGCATTACAGGTATCCCTTTGCAGGTCACTTACCTTTGTCGCTGTTTATTTCAGCAATGACTTCCCAACAAGATAACCAGGGACCTCCTGCTCAAGAGACTCAGTTCAAAGAGATCTTCTTAAGCCTATCCAAGGGGCAGGAAGAGCTGAGAACACTCCTCACGGGGACTTTGGTCAGGAACAATGCTGAGGACGACCAGGACGAGCAGCTGAAACGTCTACAAGCTGAAGTAGATACATTGAAAACCCAGATGCTGGGGCAAAGGGCCCTCATTCAAGGTCTAGCTCAGGAGCAAGGAGAGCTGAGGGCCATGATCAGTCAGCTTCTTCAAGGCATGAAGCAACCAGCCCAAATCAGGGACCAGGTCATAGAACAGCTTCCAAGAAGGCAAAGGTCGGGTCCAATGAATAGACCTCTCCGAGTTGTTACTACTGCTCGGGTCCAACAACGACCGCGCTAAGAACAGCGGGTTGATCAGAACAGGTCGGACGAGCCTAAGAGACAATTCACCTACATCAACATGTCATGGTCACAAGCTTTGCAACACATGTTAAGGATGAACCTGATTGCGGTGATCAACCCTCCTGCAAATCCAAAGACTTCCTCTCCAAATTACAACCCAGAAGCAAGGTGCGCTTACCATTCTGGTAGCCCGGGGCACGATACTGAGGACTGTTGGGCATTGAAGTACAAGATTCAGAATATGATCGATGCTAAAGAGATTGAGTTCGAGCCCGCCGAGACTCCCAATGTGATCATTGCTCCCTTGTCAAAACATGGCTAGGATTGAGAAATTTTTGTTCATTAGAATCTTTCAAGTTGTAATTTTCTTTTGATTGTTCAAGTATTCCATTCATGTTAAACATTGTTATTTCATTAATGCATCGCATATGTCTGTTCTAAAACAATATATTCGTATTCACTAAATGCAAATTATTTTCATATTTTTTCTGATGTCAACTCTCGATTAATAATTCTAAGCCTCTTGAGGGAGGATGACGAAAACGATACCGCGATCTTTACAGTATGCTTTTGAACAGACCCTGCTGATGAGGTACAGGCATTGTTTCAATCCCTAAACACCGGAGTTATAAGGATGATAATCCCTCGTCAACCCCTCTGAGCCAAAGAAGTAGAAGTTTTTCTTTTCGAAATTTAAAACCCTTAATCATAACCTGGGGCAGGGTAGTCACTCAGTTGATCCAAGTGCATAACGAAGGGCACCAAAGAGATCCTTACGAAAAAAGAAAGATAGTGATGGTTCAGAACAATCAAAAGGACAGGCAGTCATTATCAAAAAAAAATCATAAACGAAAAGCCCAAGAAGTCAAAACCTATAAAAAGGGACTTATGAAACTGGGGCATCCCGCTGACTGTAATTCCAAAAAGGAAATAGCTCAGGCAAAAAAAAGAAAGGGATAGAAAAATCAAAAAGAAAGAGGTCTTACAAACCCTCAACAAAAAAGGAATGACTGCCTATTCAAAGTGAGTTATCAACATCTGAATCATCACCGGAAAATCAGAGCAAAGACTCAAACAAGGTCTAACGTATGATCAACTGAGTTTAGGTCTGGAGAACATCACGAAGAGCGGGTGGGTGCAAATAAAATTTGAGCCTTTATCCTTTGTTTCTTAAACCGAGAACCAGGCCACGCTACAACGCTTAAAAGTCCTAGCTGAAGCATGGGTTAGTTCGAAAGCATACTGTTACGAAAGGTATCCTGACTCCTTAAGGCTCGCAATAAAATAACGAGTTGACATCACGTTTTACAAACAATCACTTGTTTTATGAAAAAGAATGCATTTTCAAAATCTTCAAGACAGACATAGGCTTTGCATTTTTAACATAACTTTGTTTGCGTATGACTTTTTGTTTGAACAGCAAGGAAATTCGCACGATGAATACCTAGTGAACAAAAGCACTTTCAATCAAGGGGCATGACATGATCATGGTCCATCATCTGGGGCAGTCCAATCAAGATTTGGGGAATCTCTCAAAGGCCAAAACAGCCTGGGGCAAATCTCCGCCTGAGCCACTTGGGGCATTCTAATAACGAATCTCGCCTGATCAAACACCTTCTGGTGGCATGACAAAGCACTTCTAACAGGGGCAACTCCCTACTTTCTAAGAACAGACATAGTCGAAAAGATACTACGCACAATCAAAGACCCCCTAAGTTGACACACCTAGGCAAAAATCAGGGCTTCCCGACGAACCAAAAGGGTTCGGGCAAAAATAAGGGATGAAAATGAAAAAATATGTACACCCGGCAAGTCGAAAACCTGAAAAGGCGGCTTGGGCAAAAAATGGGTATCCCGATGGACTGAAAACCCGAAAGGGCGGTCCAGGCAAAAGTTAGGGATCAAAGCGTACGACTATGTCCTGTCATCTTATCACCTGCCTACCAGAAGTAGGTCTGTCCATCAGCAAGCTATCAGCATCTCCCAGGTCTTCTTCTCCACCTCAGAAACAGGGGCAGTGATGAGTTGTCCAAACAATCTAATCGCTCTGTCCACCAAGGTATCAAGGTGAGTTCAGCTAAAGAACATAACCCGTACATCTCAATTCCCCAGAGAGTGAGCCAGCAAGTCAGTGCACTCTCCTCAAGCGAAGCTACCATCAAACCTTAAGGAAGTTGAGTATCCTCCAGCAGATCTCAACATTCCCCAGCAGCATATGCATTCTTAACAAGCATCCCCGGCAGTCTTGGTCTAAAGGTTGTTCCCCGGCGGTATATCAAACATTCAAAGGAATCACTTCCCCCGCAGTTCAAAACTTCCCAGAAGAGTCCAATCCAGTTTCCCCAGGAGAAATGGAATTCATCTCCCCCAAGCAGTAAGCTTATCCCCAGTAAATCCTGGAAGCTTATCCCCTCGTAGAGCATGAACGCGTCGTCCGGATTTATTTAAAGAGTTATTTCCTTAACAGGATATAACTGGGTTATCCTCAGCCAAAAGCCATGGAAAGATCGTCGTCGACAGAGTCTTCTTACCCCAGCGAAGTCCATCAACACTTCCAACAACAAGGGTATCCCCAGCAAATTATTATCAACACTCAGCAAGGCATCCCTCTTCCCACAGAGTATCACTCCCCAGCATGGTCGCTAGAGTACTTTTCTCCCCGCAGAATCTTCCATTTGCCAAGTTTATTCCCCAACAGAGTTATCTTCTCCTATCGGTATTCTTGCAGCTATCATCCCCAGCGGAAGCAAAATCTATTCTTCAACATCAGCCCAGGATATGACTTCCCGGCACCCGTCAAGGATTTACTTTCCTAGACGAAAACATACATTCATAGAACATCACGTACATCATTATAGCATGCATAGACGCATTATATCATACAAATCTCATTTATGTTGAGAACATCATTGCTTGATCCATATCATGCATTGCATATGGCTGACCTTTACCTTTCAGAAAAGATGCCGTTGAAATTCTCAATCATATTTCAAGACCTAGACCGGTTCAGTTAATCGACTCAAAAGATTTCTTATCCAGTCCAAGGCCTTCCCTAGTCCAGCTAAATCAACTCCCAACAGATTTTTCTGATAAAGACTCAGTAGAAGTTATCCCAGGTTATAATTTCCTATTGGTTCCCTCTCCGACGGTGAGTGAGGTGATAATCTCCTATGGTTCCCTCTCCGACGGTGAGTGAGGTGATAATTCCTTTTCAGATGGTTCCCTCTCCGACGGTGAGTGAGGTGATAATCTCCTATGGTTCCCTCTCCGACGGTGAGTGAGGTGATAATTCCTTTTCAGATGGTTCCCTCTCCGACGGTGAGTGAGGTGATAATTCCTTTTCAGATGGTTCCCTCTCCGACGGTGAGTGAGGTGATAATTCCTTTTCAGATGGTTCCCTCTCCGATGGTGCGTGAGGTGGTAATTCCTTTCCAGATGGTTCCCTCTCCGACGGTGAGTGAGGTGATAATTCCTTTTCAGATGGTTCCCTCTCCGACGGTGAGTGAGGTGATAATTCCTTTTCAGATGGTTCCCTCTCCGACGGTGAGTGAGGTGATAATTCCTTTTCAGATGGTTCCCTCTCCGACGGTGAGTGAGGTGATAATTCCTTTTCAGATGGTTCCCTCTCCGATGGTGCGTGAGGTGGTAATTCCTTTCCAGATGGTTCCCTCTCCGACGGTGAGTGAGGTGATAATTCCTTTTCAGATGGTTCCCTCTCCGACGGTGAGTGAGGTGATAACTTCAAAGGAATCACTTCCCCCGCAGTTCAAAACTTCCCAGAAGAGTCCAATCCAGTTTCCCCAGGAGAAATGGAATTCATCTCCCCCAAGCAGTAAGCTTATCCCCAGTAAATCCTGGAAGCTTATCCCCTCGCAGAGCATGAACGCGTCGTCCGGCTTTATTTAAAGAGTTATTTCCTTAACAGGATATAACTGGGTTATCCTCAGCCAAAAGCCATGGAAAGATCGTCGTCGACAGAGTCTTCTTACCCCAACGAAGTCCATCAACACTTCCAACAACAAGGGTATCCCCAGCAAATTATTATCAACACTCAGCAAGGCATCCCTCTTCCCACAGAGTATCACTCCCCAGCATGGTCGCTAGAGTACTTTTCTCCCCGCAGAATCTTCTATTTGCCAAGTTTATTCCCCAACGGAGTTATCTTCTCCTATCGGTATTCTTGCAGCTATCATCCTCAGCGGAAGCAAAATCTATTCTTCAACATCAGCCCAGGATATGACTTCCCGGCACCCGTCAAGGATTTACTTTCCTAGACGAAAACATACATTCATAGAACATCACGTACATCATTATAGCATGCATAGACGCATTATATCATACAAATCTCATTTATGTTGAGAACATCATTGCTTGATTCATATCATGCATTGCATATGGCTGACCTTTACCTTTCAGGAAAGATGCCGTTGAAATTCTCAATCATATTTCAAGACCTAGACCGGTTCAGTTAATCGACTCAAAAGATTTCTTATCCAGTCTAAGGCCTTCCCTAGTCCAGCTAAATCAACTCCCAACAGATTTTTCTGATAAAGACTCAGTAGAAGTTATCCCAGGTTATAATTTCCTATTGGTTCCCTCTCCGACGGTGAGTGAGGTGATAATCTCCTATGGTTCCCTCTCCGACGGTGAGTGAGGTGATAATTCCTTTTCAGATGGTTCCCTCTCCGACGGTGAGTGAGGTGATAATCTTCTATGGTTCCCTCTCCGACGGTGAGTGAGGTGATAATTCCTTTTCAGATGGTTCCCTCTCCGACGGTGAGTGAGGTGATAATTCCTTTTCAGATGGTTCCCTCTCCGACGGTGAGTGAGGTGATAATTCCTTTTCAGATGGTTCCCTCTCCGATGGTGAGTGAGGTGGTAATTCCTTTCCAGATGGTTCCCTCTCCGACGGTGAGTGAGGTGATAATTCCTTTTCAGATGGTTCCCTCTCCGACGGTGAGTGAGGTGATAATTCCTTTTCAGATGGTTCCCTCTCCGACGGTGAGTGAGGTGATAATTCCTTTTCAGATGGTTCCCTCTCCGACGGTGAGTGAGGTGGTAATTCCTTTTCAGATGGTTCCCTCTCCGACGGTGAGTGAGGTGATAATTCCTTTTCAGATGGTTCCCTCTCCGACGGTGAGTGAGGTGATAATTCCTTTTCAGATGGTTCCCTCTCCGACGGTGAGTGAGGTGATAATTCCTTTTCAGATGGTTCCCTCTCCGACGGTGAGTGAGGTGATAATTCCTTTTCAGATGGTTCCCTCTCCGACGGTGAGTGAGGTGATAATTCCTTTTCAGATTATAATTTCCTATGGTTCCCTCTCCGACGGTGTGTGAGGTGGTAATTCCTTTTCAGATTATAATTTCCTATGGTTCTCTCCCCGACGGTGCGTGAGACGTAATTCCCTTTGAGATTATAATTGCCTATGGTTCTCTTCCCGATTCTGCGAAGATGGTAATTCCCACCAAGATTTTCTCAGCGAGCGTTGTTGAAGTTAAAGTCACCCAAGGTTATCTTGCCGTTCATGCTAAGGTAGTAACCATCCCTGGTTCATTCATCACCGTTTGAAGCTCCAGACTCAGCTCATGTAACCAGTCAGGACACATCTGTACCAAGCATCTAAAAATCAGCTCCTGCAGCGTGCCAGGTACTCATTTTTCTTTTGCAGGTATGCAGGTTCTCGCTAAGGAATCTCTTACGCGATCAACATCCAGATGGCATCTATAAGCCCATCATCCTATTCATCAACCTCCAAGTAGGCATCTATAAGCCCATTTCCATCATCACACTGCTACTATGTGAGCGCAAATTTCTGGGCACTCTAGTGTTCAATCATCTTCCACCTTCGGATTACGAAAGGCACGTCAGCCAATCTGCATCCTCAGGTCTAAGAAGATTGAACAGGGGCAACTGTTGTACCCCAAAATTTTCCCTCCCATATTCTCCAAGAAATTGCCAAGTCAAGCTTCAAAGTTCCCCAAGGGTTGCACAGTTCAAGGGCCTCCTATATAGTCAAAATTAGGGATTGTGTTCTGATCAAAAAAAGGAAGTTTTCAAGGGCCCAATCAAGTCTCACATGCCTACAAATATGGTCAAGTATCCTCATATCAAGTTTCAAGACATTCAACTCAAAATTGCACAGTCAAAACCCTAAATTGCACTACAGTCAACTGTAGGGGCAAAATGGTCATTTGACAGTCAAAAGTTCAAATTTTTGGTCAACATATCATTTTGAAGCCACAAACATCATTTGATCAATGCTTGATCATGATTCTCAAAGTTTGGCTCAAAAATCATCAAAATGCAAAAGTTTCCTTATTTGGACAGCTGAAAAAGTCAACTGAAATTGACCAGGGCATAACTTTCACATGGATTATCAGAAAAATTCCATCCAAATCTCATTTTGAAGATAAAGACATTTCCTACAACGCATCTTCATACTTGAAGTCCAAGAAATGCTCTCACAAAAAGTTATCAATTTCAACATTATAGGTCATTTTCAAAAGTCAACAAAAAGGGACTTTAAGTAAAAGTCCATAACTTGAGATTGGTAAATCAAAATGACATGGGACCAAAGGCATTGGTTAGAGGACTCAAAATCCTTTCCAAAATGTCCAAGAACATGAGCAAAGCTTAAAAATTGAGCAAGTTATGCATTGGAGAAGTTGGGAAATTTTTGTGAAATGGCCAAAATCATTTATCCTTGAAATCTCATTTTTGACAAAAGGGGCCCACTTTTTCCACTTGAATTGACTTGGCCATGCTTCCCACGTGTCCCACCTTTTATTTCATATTTCTTAATTAATTTTTTCATTTTTAATTGATTTTATTGGATTTAATTAAGTTTAAATCTTTTAAAATCAAGAAAAAATCAAAAAGTTTGATTAAATGAAATATTTGGCCTTAACTAGCCTTGAAACATCATTAAGCCTATATCAAATTCGTGTAAAGAGGAAAATAAGGCAAGAATTAAAAAATAAGGCAAAAATGGAAGGTGTGATAATGGAGGTTTATGTGAAAATCCAAAACATCAATGCAAGGTATTATTGGCCATAACTCCCATCCAAACACATTGCTTAGGGTATATACAAGTGATCAGAAACCAAATAGAAGGGGAAGCTGCACAGGAACCTTGAAAACAAACTCACAATTTTTACAAAAAAATCTCAAATCTGAAAACCAAGTTAGAGGTGGTTTCAAGTCACGATTCTCATCTTATTAGCTTCCTCAAGCATCACTGAACGTTTTACAATCACAAACTCTCATCAACACGCCCAGAATTGGTATAATGAAGTCAAACTGTTGCAAACAAAATTCATGATCGTGCATACTACTTCATGCGTTTTTTACAAGTTTTAATATATGATTTACATTCTTTATACCATTCTGAAGCTAACATATGCGTTTGATTTGATTATTATGCATTATAGACGATTTCACCATTGCCAAGTTTTAGGGTTTGCAAAGTTTTGAATTAGGGGTTTTAAGATACAGCAAAATTAGAACACCACAGTGCCATGGTTGTGATCAGCGCATCTGGACGAAGAAGAAGCCACCATCGCGCCAAATTTCTGAGCGTCACTGGCCTAATCGTTATTACTGAAATTAGCGTATTTTGAGGGGGTTTAAAACCCCCGTTAAATGTTTGTTAAATTTTTTTCAGGAAATCCAAGGAAGAAGATGAATTCGTGGCATTAGGCGATTGGCTAGTTTGAAATTTTGCGCGCAAAACCCACTAATGCTTTCGTTTCTTTTATAATATTCGTTGATTGTTTAATGTTAACAGCGCGCAATTGGCTCAGCTGGCAAGCCTAGTTGGTGGAAAAGCACATGACCTGGGTTCGAGCCCCAGGTCTTCAGCATTCTCAACATTATTTTTCAGTTGATTTTCATACGCAGGTTCCATATTGAGGCACACCCTACACCTCCATAATCAAGCCATCCACCTGTCCAAATCCACCAATCCAAAGGCCACGCTCTGAGGTACATGGTGAGGCCAAGTCAAAGATCCCACATGCATCCTGGAAAAGTCAACAAAGCCTCCAAAATGGGCCAGAATTACTTGGGCTGCACCCCTCTAGTTTGCTTTCTTTTTAACTTTTTTTTTATATATTCTTCTCTTTTCTTTGTTTTGATTAATTTTTTTTTAAATGCTTTAATTTAATATTTTCAAAATATAAAAATACCAAAAAAATCAGAAAAAGATAAAAAATAAATATTTTATTTTAGTATTAATTTTGTAAATAAATCCCATAATTAATTTAGGTTTAATTTTAGGTTGTAATTTAATTCTTTTTTCCACAATAAACCAAAAAATAATAAAAATAGATCTTTGACCCCTTTTACCCTTTTTTTTTTAATTAATTAAATATTTTATTATAAGTATCATCAACCTTTAATTTTGTAAATAAATTTTATAATTAATTTAGTTTTAATTCTAGGTTTTAACTTTAATGCGTTTTCTTTAATAAATAAAAAAAACAATTGGAATTAGAATTAATTATTTGATTTTTAATTAATTTAATTTTCTTTAATGTCATAAGTACAAAAACATAAAAAATAAGTTCTTTTTTTTTTTTTATTTAACTTAATTATTTTAACTTAATTATTTTAAATTCCTTCAAAGGGTTCAACGCCCTCGCATTCGATTACGTTTTTTTGTTCGCGCATTTTTATTTATTTCTTTTGTGAATATAATGTACTTGTTCCAAAGCCCTGTAATAGCTATTAAACATTTATTTTCTGTACTTTATTTTAAATCGGGTCTGGATTAATTTGGCGTTGTAGACCCGCGCCTTTGTAATAGCGTAGGATCATTTATCTTTTCCGCACTTTAAATTCCCGCACCTTTAACTGTTAAACAATAACATGAAAGAATGAATGCCCAAAAATAAAAATCAAAACGTAGATCACCAATGCCTGACAAGACAAACAATAAACTGAAAATGGCACACAATTCACACATCACCCCTAGGGTACGCTTCACTGTTGCCTTGCCCCTCGAAAGGTGATCGTCGAGTAGAGGATGTCTTAGTAAGTCCTCATGATCCGGGAACCTGGCATGAGGGTAGCTTCTAAGGTGTCTTCCTATTACTCCGGTGATCACCATGTCCCGAACCTCGAATTGACCCGAACACCTCCAACGATGGTGCTACCTACCTCTCAATGGTGGGATAGCAATATCTAAAGGACTCTTACACAGCTTAATTCCTTAGGGTAGGTAGATGACTCATGGATACTTGCTCTTTTCAAAAACAAATCAAAATACTTTTCACACCTTACACTTTTCAAAAGCTTTCAAAACAACTTTTCAAACACTCTTGAGGACTGATACAAGAGTCGATCTGAAATCTTTTAAAGAAACTTTTTTAAAACCCACATTGAAAAGCAAACAAAACAATTTTGAAAACACAATGAGCAAGTATCTAAGAGCCCGTGGATAACCACGGATAGAAAGGGTGCTAACACCTTCCCTTTCTATAATCTACCTCCCGAACCGGGAGCAATCTCTTTAAGGAATTTTTCTGTGCTTTTGTCCTTTCCATTTGGAGAAAATAAAAGACGGTGGCGACTCTTGCTTACCGTGACATTTCGCAAAACCAGCGTTAAACAGTCAGTTCCAGATCCACCGATCACACACTTTATCTAGGAAAATAAAAATAAGATGAAAATAACAAAGAAAATGTTTTGGTGATTTTTTATGAAAAAATGATTTATGATAATTAATTAAATAAACCTAAAAGACCTAATTAATTTTAATTAGTAAAAAATGTTAATTTTGAAAAAAAAGATTAATTAAAAAACCTAAAACCTAATTAATTTTATTTAATAATAAAAAAAGGTTAATTTTGAAAAAAAGGTTAATTAAAAAAACCTAAAACCTAATTAATTTTAACAAAAAAAAAGGTTTTTTTAAAAAAAAGTTTATGTTTAATGATTAATAAAAAAAGATTAAGTTTGCCAAAAAATAGATAGAGGAAGAAGCATCAATGGAAAATAGGGTTAGAAAGTACAAATAATGCAAATGTTCGGGGTGCAAATGTCAGGGTTGGGTGTTGAATCAAAAATTAATTTAAAACCTAAAATTAATTATTCGAGTTTATTATGAAAAATCAAAGGTTTGTGAAAAATATTAGGTTTTATGAAAAAGGTTTTAAACAGAAAGAATGAAAATAGGTAAAATGATAAATAAAAAGGAATAAAACCAAAACCAATAGGGGTGGGTGTTGAATCCACGCCCTTAGCCTCCTCAGGAAGCCTGCCTTGCCATGAGTCATACATTGGTTGTTGTTCTGTTTTGGTCTCAGCATTTTGTAATAAACCTGCATGGGACCATGTCTAAATCTGCAACATTGAATCTCATGAACACATTAAATAAATTACTATCTCATGAAATACAAAGAAAACAAATATATAAAATTTTGTAATGTTAAAACCAATATGACATGTATGAATGCTTCTACATTCTTTTGATCATGGAGATCAAACCAGCCTTACCCTTACTGGAGAAGTAGTGAGATGGGGGTTTGTAACGAGGATGGCTTGTTTGTAGTGAGATGAGGGTTTGTAATAAGGATTTCAAGATTTTTAGGGTTCTTGAAAGAATTTGACATTTTGACAGGGTTGTGGCAAAGATTTTTCTTTTTTTTTGCCCTGTTTATGTGAAAAGAATAAGATTATATAATGGAAATTAGAGCAAAGATATGGGCTTTAAATGTGCAATTGGGCCTCCAATAACCACAAGCAATAGTGCAGATTTTTAATCACTTGAGTCTGTCACATTCCAGGCTAAATCGCAGGTACTTAAGTGTAATTTTTTAAGTTTAAATATGAAAACAAAATGTAGCCAACATCGAGAAAAAACTCCTTTCCAAAAATGAGCTCAATCGGATAAATGGTGAATTAGTTATGAATTTTTGAAGTTTCACCTCAGACAAACTTATTTTGGGCTCCAGTGTCAACTCTGACACGTTCTTCAATAAAAAACTGGTATTGATCGGAGAAGAACCCGGTCTCGACTTTGGAAGAAAAATTATATATCTCTGAGTCAGTAACCTTGTATAAAAAGATGGGCCTGATCTGATAAAAATTGACCGAGTTATGAATTTTTGAAGTTTCGACCCAAATGAAATAATATTCAGCATTCAGGATTTTTGGCGCGTCACGTGCACTCTGGGAAAAAAACGAAGGCCTTTTGGTTACCGTTCAAACTCGATACCTTCTGTAAAAATGTAGCCAACTCAATTTTTGAAATTTTGGTGCCGGAACCAGCTCGATTCAATGAAAATTGACCAAGTTATGATTTTCTGAACATGACACGAATAAACTTCGGTCACCAATTTTCTGTACAAAAATACTTGTTAAATCCACATTTTTGAAGACCTTCTGATCGAAATTGGCTTCCAGCCGTGAGAGATGAAAACATAGATGACATCAAGAAGGAATTTTAGCCACCAGAACGGGTTCAAAACAAGCCACGATATTCAAGTTATGAATTTTTTAGTGTGTAAAAACTGCACTTTCACCACACATTTTCACCACATTTCTTCGAGAAAAATTGCACATTCAGAGACCTTCTTTATAGAATTGGTTCTCGAGTCGAACCTGAATTTGAGAATATGCTATCAGGGATATCTTGGCGAAAGAACACCTGAATATGACGCACTGGGTTGGACTTGTGAATCTTTGAACCCCGAATCGTTGCGAAATGGCGAACCGATCTTCAGCACAGAAAATACTGAGAACGTCCATTGGCGAAATAAATGTCACTTGTAACCTGACGAAGCTTGCTAAATATACCTTTATTCCATAAATATAAAATCAATGATATGCATGTATGTAATAATGAAATGTAAGCCAAAAAGGTCGAAATAAAGAGGGTAAATTTTGGGGTACAAAACATAGAAGCAAGTTGAGCATTCATCCGGGAGCTACAAAATGTATCAGGATTTGAAGAAATTGTTTTGGTGGTCTGGGATGAAGAGTGATGTGGCTCGATTTGTGTATGCATGTTTGACTTGTCAGAATTCGAAAGTTGAACATCAGAAGCCCGCGGGGTTGATGCAACCGTTAGAAGTTCCATAATGGAAATGGGACACCATTTCGATGGACTTTGTGACGGGGTTTCCTAATAGTCTAAGAGGACATGATTAGATTTGGGTGATTTTCGATAGGCTTATGAAGTCGGATCATTTTATTCCTATTAACATCAGTTTTCCAGTATCGAAGTTGGCAGAGATTTACACTAGTGTAATTGTAAAGTTGCATGGTGTTCCTTTGTGCATTATGTCAGATAGAGATCCGAGTTTTACTTCAAATTTTTGGAACAGTTTGCAAGAGGCGTTAGGTTCTAAGTTGAGGTTGATTTCGGCGTATCATCCTCAGACAGATGGTCAAACTGAAAGGACTATTCAGTCGTCAGAATATTTTTTGAGAGCATGTGTTCTTGAGCAGGGAGGTTTGTGGGATACTTATCTTCCATTAATAGAGTTCACTTATAATAAAAGTTCCCATTCTAGTATTGGAATGCCACCTTTTGAAGCGTTGTATGGTCGGAGATATAGAACTCCTTTATGTTGGCATGAATCTGGAGAAAGTGTAGTGCTTGGACCTGAACTTGTTCGTGAGACTACTGAGAAGGTGAAGTTGATTCGAGAAAAGATGAAAGCTTCCCAAAGTAGACAAAAGAGTTATTATGACAAGCGAAGGAAAGACTTAGAATTTCAAGCATGTGACCATGTGTTTCTGAGAGTTACACCTGTGACTGGTGTTGGGCGAGCATTGAAGTCTAAGAAGCTCACTTCTCGTTTTATTGGTCCGTATCAGATTTCAGAAAGAGTTGGGAATGTTGCTTATGAGTGGCTTTACCACCTAATATTTCGAATTTGCATGATGTGTTTCATGTGTCACAACTCAGGAAGTATATTTTAGATCCATCTCATGTGATTCATATGGATGATGTGCAAGTACGTGATAATCTTACTGTGGAGACGATGCCTGTACGAATCACGGATTGTGAAATGAAGACTCTAAGAGGCAAGGAGATTGCTTTGGTGAAAGTAGTCTGGTTAGGAGCTGTCGGAGAAAGCATGACGTAGGAGTTTGCAGGACTTCTACCCTGAGTTGTTCGAATGAGGTAAATTTTCAAGGACGAAAATATTCTAAGTGGGGGAGAGTTGTAACACCCGTTAATTTAATTAATTAAATTATTTTTGGATTATTTATCGAAGTTGTGAGATGTTGAGAATTATTGATATCAGTTGATGGATTATTATTAATTAATCAATTAGTTGATTAATAATAATAATAATAATGTTGGAATTAAGGGAATATATATTGTTGGACTTATGTTATTGGTTGGAAGTAGTAAAGTGGGAGTCTGTAGGTTAGGCCAAATAGGATTGATATATAAGGTTAAGCTTACACAAGGATTTGTTTTAGTTGGAGAATAAGAAGTTCTGTACGTTGACCGAAAGAGCTATGCGGAAGAGGAGCAGGCTGCCCAGTGTCGAGTAGAGCAAATCAAGGATTACAGCCGGAGCTTTGGTGGAGCGAGCTTAAATCCAGGTAAGGATGGGGTTCTGACCTTATAATGGGATTTATGATGTGTATCACGTGGGAATTGGTCGTTGTAGGTCTGTTGTGCGTTGATGTTTCTGAATTTGCTATCAAAGTTGCCTGATTATTTGTTGTAGACGTTTTGAGTTATCTGTGTGACTGCCCAATTTAATCGATGGATAGGTTAGGATAATTGATCACTGGTTGGGGTGGTCATTTGTATGTTAGGGTATTCCGAGCGGTTGGCAGGAAAATTAGTAAATTGTTGAAGTGGTCGTTTAGGGAGGTTTCTGCGTGACATGTCTTGTATGATTAATGAATATGTTGATAGGAAATATAGTTGCCCGTTGGTGTGTTATTCTGAGCAGTTGGCCGTAAATTATGAATTGTAGTGGTGTGGTCGTTAAGACGTTGTATTATGTCTGTGCTGGTGGCCAAACTAGTGGTCGAAGAGGATGTTAATGGTGTTAGGTACCGAGCGACATTTAGGCTGCGAGGTGTGTCGAGGGGGGGGGGGGGGGGGGGGTTATGTGTTGGATTGTCGAGCGGTATTAGGTTACAGGATGTGCCGAGGAGCATAAGTTAGTTGTTATTCTGTTTTCTCTGTGCGTGTCAAGGAGTATGAATTTGTTGCTATGTTGTCCTAGTTGCTATACATGTCACGGGGCACGTAGTTCCCCATCCCTTTTTCCGTAAATGCTATGTTTTGGTCGTTACCAATGTTGTGTGAATTATTGTTAAGTTGTTGTCTGATTATGCTAATGATTTAATAGTTGATTGATATGGTAGCCTTATGACCAATGTTGATTTATGTTGAGTTGTTGTGTTGTTGTGATTGTCACTGTGAATTCTTCTTGATAATGCGAAGTTGCAGGGAATTTTAAATGATGATGAATTACCTCTATTTATTGGTAATAATGGTGATATAGGCTTATGCCTTGCGATGAATGATGATTGTTATGAGTATGTGATAGTGCATTCATTGAGTCATATACATTTACATACTCTACGACGGCCTAAATTTGCAAACTGCGAAGAAGGCTTATGCCTTGTTAATGCCTCTATTTATTGGCATAATTTTTAAGATGGGAGTTCTGCTCCGTTGGTACAACATGTATTTTCATAAAGACGAGTTGCATTCTGTGTTACATTTTGAGTCGTTGTGTGGTTGATCTGATTATGCTTATGTTGTTAAAAATCTGAGAAGTGGTGAATATGTATGAACTGATTCTAATGTTTTATTTATCATGCATTCTATTATAATGTTCGATATCTCACCCTTCTGTTTAAATGTTACCCCGGTGTTGGTAACATGCAAGTAATCCAAAGTGAAGGCGATTTACCTTCAGTAGTTTGAGTCAGTGTCATTGCTCTGATACGTAACACTCGGGGGGTGAATACTTGCTGTTTTATTGTTGTTATTATTTCTGTTGATTGAACTTTAAACATTTGTTCTTTAAATGGTTGTTATTTAAAGTTGTCTTAGTGGGACAAAGATGTTACATTCTTTTAAGTTAAATATTATGACTTCGCTGCATAGTTATGAAAGTTGATGTTTCTTTTAAGATTGAATTATGTTTACTGTTGGTTCATCCAAGTTTAATGTGTTATGTATCGGTAATGAATGTCATTGTTTTAAGTTGAATTTGTGGCATCCTGATTCAGTTATAGAATTTCCATAACTCTGATTTATATATATTGTTGGGTAGAATTGGGGTGTTACACTCCTAGCTAGGGGAAAAGCATATAAAGAAAAACCCTATAACCATAAGCCAAACTAATGATTGTAGGGGTATATCACATGAAGATCCTATTGAAAATGGGTGATCATTCTGAGATTCAATCAACTCGGATCACATTTCAAACTGTCGTTCAATCAGGGGCATACCTTTCAAAGGGGCATTCCTTAATCAAGTTCATATCACAACATGGTAGTAATTAGTTTCTTCCTTTGACAACTTCTCAAGGCCCTAATAATCAGGGGGTAATCTTCGAGACTTAAACGTTGGGGCAGTACACATCAAGTTCATCTTACACCATGTAAAGATCCAAGGTCCCTTTCAAGCAACTTCAAATATAAACTTTTCAAAGATTCAAATCTTGGGGAAGTCCATATCAGGTTCACATTACATCATGGTTAGGTCCAATTTCTTTATGAGGGTACTTCCTCCAGATCCTAGAGGTTGGGGGCATATCTTTCAAAATTCGAATGTTGGGGAAAACCACTACGAGGCTCGATCAAAGAGAGTTGATTCAAAATAGTTCATCAAGGGCAAATCATCAAGAGCCCATTACTCAAGGGCATAATGTTTCAAAGTGAAAGATAGTGGGATCATTCATACTATGATCAAACTATTTCCAAGATCATATCAAGGAGAATATCTCCAAGGACCCTACCAGCAAATTAGGGCAAGACACTCCACGAAGGGGCAAGCTCTTTGAGTACTATCATGATCCCTTAGTGGATTCTTCTCGCACACCAGCAATCTTCAAGTTTAAATCGAGTATCGATAAATCATGTTAGGATAACATCCAACCATCATGTGACAAGCAACGTTGTTGCATAGACAACCTCTCCGCGTCTTAACCATCTGCAACCCTCATAGAGGCATCAGTCAAAAGCATACGAGTCTACATAAACCATTACCATACACTCATTAAGTTACTTCGATCCCGCATCAAGCTATACCTATCATCTCATCCATCTGACGAATTTCGATAACATGCATCTAACTAAGAGCCCAATCTCAATTGAAGTCTACCCTTAAGCCCATTTCTCATTGGCACATCAAAAACCCAAAATCCATTGACCCGTATCCAAGTCGCTCATTACATGCATTAGTCAATCATTATGTATTACGTATTAATACTTGCATATGCATGCGTACATGACATATCATAGACCAAGACTTAGGACCCCCCGTAAAAAAATCCTGAATCAATGTCCAGAGGAATCACTATTCTCAATCTACATGTAATCTCCAGCTAAGCCAGTAACATCTCCCTAAATATTCCTCCCAGTGAGTCTGTCATACAAGCATTCTTCTTCAAACTGAACCGTAAGCAGCCTTACGTATGACCATTTAAGACGTGAGCAACCTCACACATTCTTCTTTCAATACGTGAGCAGTCTCACGCATTTTCCATTAGCCTTAAGACGTGAGCAGCCTCACGCATTTCTTTATCTGCGTTTCATAAAAAAGATGTGATCAACCTCACGCAACCTCATCCACTATTTATTTGTAGGCAGCCCTACGAAGCATGAACAACCTCATGTGTCCATACTAAGCAACCTTATGTAAAATTCATGAGCAACCTCACACTTTCCAATCACCTGATCAATGTCTCCCGGTGACCTTACCAATATTATCAACCTTGTTGTCTGTTTCACCTTTCCAAGTTGATATTATTCCAATAGCCCTATTGACGTTGGTGCAAATCCCAGTTCCTGTCTGGCGCATCATTTAAAAAGTCCAGTTCTGGTTTGGTAGTGTTCCAATTTCTGTTTGGAAGCTAATTCTTAACCCCGATTCTTGTTTTGTAGCCTACCTTAATCAATGGTTTCACAGTACAAATAACACGGGCATTGCATTTATCAATCATCACATCATTTTAATTCATAACATTATCAAGCATACATACCATACATCATGCATACATCAAGTATAATCATATCAAACATGCATACATACATTACATTCAATTATATATGCCCATGAAAAACTGCAGAAAGTCTCAAGGAATGCTTACTAGCTAAGACACACTTATTTTAAATCCAAGCTAAACATTATCCTTTCATATTGCTATCACTATAGCCACCTTGGTTGAGAACGAACACAACCGTTAAAGGTACCGCTATCAAAATTTCACTAGGTAGCTTACCTACTATTCATATCCAATGCCTAGTGATCACCAACCTTCAGGCGCTATACTTTCAAATATCAAATTTAAACTTTTAAAATTCAAACCTTTCAAAAATTCAACTTCATTTGGTTATCAAGCCTTGGTTGAGAACAAACATACCCGGTAAACTTTGATCTTATATTTAGTTTAGTTATCTAAAATTCGATTATTAGAACACTTTTCAAATATGTAACTTGTATTATCTACCCCATAGGTTGTGGTAGGTATGGGAATTATCAGGTTTGTGTTATTTATCTTCTAGGTCGTGATAAATACATAAGCCTACCCTCATATTATCTATCCTCTAGGTTGTGGTAGATATGTGAAAATATATAATTCATAGTGTAAGTCTTTAAGCGATAATGAATTATCAGGTTTATGTTATTTATCCTCTAGGTAGTGATAAATACACAAGCATATCCTCATATTATCTATCTTCTAGTTTGTGGTAGGTATGCGAAAATCTTTAGTTCATTATGTTAGTATCTAAGCGATAATGAATTATCAGGTTTGTGATGTTTATCCTTTAGGTCGTGATAAATACACAAGCCTATAATCGTGTTATCTACCCCCTAGGTTGTGGTAGGTATGTGAAAATCTATAATTTATCGTGTTAGTCTCTAAGCGATAATGAGTTACCAGGTTTGTGTTATTTATTCTCTAGGTCGTGATAAATACACAAACCTATATTTGTATTATCTATCCCATAGGTTGCGATAGGTATGCGAAAATTTGCGTTATAAGCTTGCTATGTTAGTCTCTAAGCGTTAGTGAGTCAAATTTTCAAAATTGGTATTGTTCACTTTATAACCGCGATATAGCTTGTTGCATCAGTCTCAATGCAACAATAAGTTGTCAATTTTCAACTTATCTATTTTCCTCCTAGGTTATAGTAAATACATAACATCTATAATCTCTTTTCTAGGTATTGGAGAGTTATCTGCATCGTTGTATCTAGGTCAATCTTACTCTTCAATCATACTCTCTGTTCAAACTCTGGTAGGATGATGCATCATCATCTTTGCCTATTTTTTCGTACTCTTGGGAATGTTGTACAATGTATCCCTATAATCTTTGGTCCAAATTTTGGGGTCTTCCATTATTTAATAACCCTCTGATCCGAATATGCAAAACTTCTTATACTCGCACGCTTGAATTGTAGAGTAATTAAATAGGGGCAGTTGCCATACTTTTCCCGCCTTGGTGCTACAGTCAAAATTATTTTCAAAATGAGATTTTAAAATTCTTTTGGTTCGTTTACACTAACATTTTTTGGTATTCAATATTCATTTTTAAATTATTTTTCTTATTTAAAATATACATAATAATTTATTTGAATTTTTTAAAATAACAAATACTTACTCGTCTTCATATACTTTCAATTGGGTTTTTGTTTCAAATAAGCAACATAGCACAATTTGTAATGAATAAAGCTTGCAAACATAAGGTCATGGATTCGAATATCACTTGGTGCACTTTGAATATTTTTTTGTCTATATGTTACTAATTTTATTTCCATTTATATTAAAAAAAATCACAAAAAAGCTATTTTTTTTATTTAAATATTATTTTTGTGCTTTTAATTAATGCATGTTTTTAAAAAATTACTTATTTGATTTTATGCACTTTTTACCAAAATTAAGTGTAAAAATTATAATAAATACAAAAAATATTTTATTTTATATTTAGTTATTTTTATTAGTCAATCAATGTCAATTTGTGTCATACTCATCTTATGATTGGTTAGCTTAGTGACCAAGGAAAATTTGAATTGTCAATTAACTTTATTTCCTAATTTGTAGACCTAATTATCACTATAAATAGGTCACTCTTTCACACTATTTTTCATCGACAACTCACTAGAGTTCTCCTAAAAGTTGTTGCTCTTCACATCAAAGAATAACAACAAAGAAACCCTGGAGTCTCTATTAACAATCATCTGGAAATCAAGAATCTCTTACAATCAACAATTTTTCAATATTTTCCTGTTATTTTCTTTAATAGACAATGGCGAACAGTTATCAATAATTTCTACACTTTAGAGGATACCACTTTTTCACACACAATTATTCAAGTGGAGAGAAAAGGAAAAAGACATGGAGTTTTGGTTACTTCTGAAGAAGATGAAGAAGAAGAAGAAGAGAGACAAGGAGAGAAAAAGGTTTTTTTTGTTGTTCAAGTATTTTCTTTTCAAAACAATATGAAGTGTGTTGTCTTGTACTAGTAATATTTAAAGTCAAATAAAACTCCTTAGCATGTAGTACTAGTATTCTTAAAGTCAGTATTATATATTATATAAATTTCTAAAGTAATAGTATTATATTGATTTCATAAAAAGAGAGATAAATTTGTCATTAAAAAGAGATCACTATACTGACACACATGAAAAAATTTGATTCTCAATGGATTCAATCTGTACCATTTAGTTATAGTTTAGTTTTAGTTGTTTCTTTTGTATATGGCTAGTAAAATAAAAAAATAAGAGGGCACAGATAGTTATGGGCCAGGCCCAAAAGTTTGGGAGTCTGTTCGGAATCAGTGTGAGAGAGCACATGGTAATATGGTGGGCGCGTTTTTTGTAACGTCTGATGGTGATCATGCGATTGAGGCTGAGAGTGCACGACAAGGCGTATGACACCAGATTACATAGTATAATATATTTTAATTTTACAAAACGAAACATTTTATCTCATTATACTCTTCTCTCTCTCTCTCTGTGTGTCTTTGTCTTTTCTCTTCTTCTTCTCTCAACCAACAACAGTGAAACCCTAACCTAAACACGACGGTATAACATTTCCTTCCCCCATCAATACAATAATAACCCTTACAATGAAAGAAACAAAAACAAAAAAAAACAAATTAAGCTCAGTAGTTACCATCCCTGCCATGATTTTCTCTCTCTTTGCGTTCCCTCTGTGACTCCTTCTAATCTCTCCTCTTTTGCCTAGTTTTTGAAGGTACAACAGTGGTGTTTTAATGATGGTGACGACAGTGTGATGGAGGAAGCTAAGGTTTCATATATTGAAACCCTAGGTATGTGAGGAACAGCGGTGCTTCAGGGGTTCCGACGAGCGCAATCAGAGCAAGTTCTCTCTCTATCCTTCAACCTCTCTCGTTTCTCTTTCCTTTTCAATTTTCTTTAAATTTCTGTCAAAAATTGTTCGTCCTTCTTCTGATTTCTCTTTAGGTTTTTATAGAGTTTTTTAGGAATTTGTAAATTAGGAAATAGACAAGTTTGGCTGTGAAGTTTTGTACAATTTAATTAGGTTTGAATTCAAAATTTGGTTTTGTCTTGTACTTATGTATTAGGTAATAAATTTGTATTAACTTTGTTACTAAAATTACTCTGTATTAATTCATTTCTTGTTTTTGATTCGATTGTGTGATATGGTGGAAGAACTGACTTGAGTGTTTTGTGTTTTATCGCAAATGTTGCGGTTAGCAAGAGTCGCCACCGACTTTTCTTTTACCTAAAAGGAAAGGTGAAAAAGCACAGGAAAGACCTTTGAGATTATTTCTTGAGTTCTGAGGGTAGATTATGAAAGGGGAAGGTATTAGCACCCTTTTCATCCATGGTTCTCCATGGGCTCTTAGTTACTTGCTAGATCACTTGCTTTTATTTGAAATGGTGCTTTGTGTGGTTTTTTGAAAGTATTTTGTAAAGAGGCCATTGTTTAGGCAAACTTTGTAATGATTCTCGTTCATAAGAATGTATACAAAGATGTTGATCTTTTGAAAATGTTTTCAAGTTTGTAAGATGTTTTGAAAGTGTAGGTGTTTATTTTGAAAATAGAAAGGATGCTTTATTTTGAAAGTGGAGAAAGTAATTAGGAGCATTCTACCTACTCAAAAGTCTTTCGTGTTCATTTCCTCTTTCCTTTGACATTGTTATCTTACCATTGATTTGGTAAGTAACCCTATCTTGGGATGTAAACGGGACGGGCGTGGGTCATCGTATAACCATGATTAGCAATGTTGCAAGGCATCTTAGCATTATCTTTTAGGGACTAAGATCATTTGTAAGGCAACTTAGATAGCGTCATCGAGGGACTATGATCTTGTATTCATTTGTTTTTGCTAAGATACCTCACATGCGTAATATGGCCATTTTGTAAGGCAACCAAGTGGATTTTACCCTAGGGGTGCTTATGTGCAAGTGTATTGTTTTCATACTTGTTTTTGTCTTGAGTTAGGGTTTTCTATTTGATTGATTTTATTCTTTCCATACAAACCCTAATTACTAGCATTGTATATAAAAGCAATAAATTGAGAAATTTAAAGTCACTACGCTATTACAACATTTATGGGGAGGGGGTATACAAATTACAAATGGGGATTGTAAGAATTTAAACCTAATTAGTCTATACAACCATATTGAATTGGTAAGAAATATACAAGGAATTTAAATAAATACAAAGTATAAAAAGGAATAAATATATAAGGATGCAAAAAATGTAAACAAAATGAATTTGTTTGATTTTTTATAAAAAAGATTTTTGTCTTAACATAATTTAAATAAAGAAAAATGGTTAATTAAGTTTGAATTTATTAAGAAAAATATTTTAAAAAGAAAGCCTAGTTCTATTGATTAATCAAAAGAAAATAATTTAAAGAAAGTATTTTTTGGCATTTTTATCTTGAAAATATTTATAGCATTATAAAATATTTTTAGTCCTTTTTTATTAAAGATAATATATTTTAAATGGTGTGAATAAAAATAAATAAATAATACAATATTAATTTATTTCATAAGATTTACTTAAATAAATAAATAAAGTATGAAGAATAAAAAATATTTTTATTTATGGAAAAATAACATAAAATAAGTCAAAATATAAAATATCATTTTTTTGTATTTTTTTTTTATCATTTTTAGTATTTAGAAAATATATTTGAGAAAATAAGAAAATAAGAAATAAAAAAATAAAAAGAAATTGAGCCAGGGTGAAATATGAAACAGGGGGGAGGAAGGTTAGAAAAAAAATCAGGCCCAGGAGGTGGAAGGCCCATGCGCTGGAAGGAACAAAAAAAGACAGAAGATGTAAAAAAAATTGCAAAAGGCAGCGCTGAGGTTCGAACCCATGACCTCTACCAATAACGCGCGCTGCCTTACCACTGGGGTGGCTATACATCCGTTAACTTAAATGAAAGAATAAATACATAAGGTAAAACGTCTCCATGGCCTGTACTTCGTCTTCAACCTTCAGCCAGCCGGACCACCTGTATCTCATTCATTTCTCAACAAAAATGGAAAATGCAAACATGAAAGTTGTGCTATTTTTCCTCACGAATCCAACCATATAACTTATGTAAGCTAAAAGTAAAAGATGAAGATTAATTTTTCTGGCCCTAAATTGAAACCTAATTTTTTCAGAAAGTTCAAATCTAAAATTCTCTAAGCTCAGGCCATATAAATGTAAATCATGGATATGTACAGCTTCGTGGCAATGGTATCTACATTTTATCTTCACAAACCAAACTCAAATGATGCCTGCATGAAGAGATAAAAGTTTGAAAACTTACCTCTTGCAGCTGGAGTCGTGTATGGAGTTTGAGCAACCTTTGTGAGGGCCTGATGATTTCTATAGCTTGCCTGGACCTCCTTGAATGTATTCTAACTCCTATTTTGCTTTTAAAGTCCCTGAATCTCCCTACTCAAGTCAACCTGCAAGCTTGATGTTTGAAAATGGTGAATGGTGATAGAGGGGTTACAGTCTTGAAATAGGGGCTTGGATCACTTGTGTATGGTGTATGTTAGGTGTTTGAATGACTAAGAATCAAAACGCACGAGTTGAAATGGAGATGGATAGTTTTGGCTCAAAACTGTCAAGTTAAGAAGTCTTGTGCAGCAAGGGTGTTTGAGACAGTTTTAGGATGCCTGAAATCGTGTCTTAGCTTGCAATAAACTTGTTAATATGTATGGAAAAGATTAGAGGACAAAATCACTCCAGGTTTCTGAGTTATAGGGTTATGGCTCTATAACTAGTTTTTGAAGAAAAGTGAAATGACACATCTCAAGTATTGTACAAGCATGTTCTGAGCTTTCTTAGGTCTTAGACACATTGCTTTTGGTTTATAGGAGTTATGTGTGCAGAAAGAACAAGTTAGAAGCTCAAGACAAGTTGACTTTGTGATTAAAGCAACTTTTCAAGAATGGAATGGTAGCTTTCTTCCAAAAATGGCAATTTGGCTTGGACAATGCTTGGAACACTTAGATAATAGCTCAAAAGCAAGTGTAGTCTTCTGATTATGGAGAGATCTTGAGGTTTAGAAGCCCGAACAACAGGATTGTGCAGCATAGGTTTGAAATTGGATTCTTGTTCATCACAAAATGCCATGTAATCCAAGTGACAAAACACCAACTTCATCTCTTCGATTCTACCTACTCAAGAATGATCTCAAGGAGTTCTTGGACATTTTGGAAAGCTTGCAATGTTCTCTACAACCCATATTTGAATTTATTTTGAATACTCCCCTTGGAACTATATGAAAAAGTGCCATGAAGTTAGGTCAAAATCCTGACCAAATTAGGGCAAAATTTCACTAAGTGTTTAGTTTCATGACCCTATGTTCTTGAAATTATAACTTGAGATCCAAGCACTTTTGGAAAAGGTTGTGTGAAGAAAAGTTGTAGATTTCATGGAGACATACAACTTTTATGTTGGGAGTTTCTCTCGATTCATCTTGTATCATGGTGAAAAATTGGCTCAAAGTCATGTAAAAACATGAATGTTCAACACTTAGAAAAATTTCTAAGTTTAGAAATTTGGACTTTTCAAAATTAAATCTTGACTTTTTGATTTCTTGATGAATAAGTTTCATATTTTTACATGCTTTGATGGATTATGATCTTTGACAGTTGAATTTGACCAAAAAGTCAAAGTTTGACTTTTCAGTATACAGTTGACTTTTGATCAGTTGACTGTAAAATTTATTTGTCAATCCAATGGACTTGTAATGTTTTGAACCATGTCATTAGGTCAAAATGATGCAAATGGACTCTTTAGATCATTACTTAAACTAATTGACCATTTGCTAGGTCAAAAATCAGAAATTTCCCTTTCCTAATCAAAACCCTAATTTTGACGATTTTGCCCTTTTGGAGATTTGATCAAATTTCTTGAGGAATTATGGTCCAAACTTGATAAAATGATACATATGAGTTTAAAATGTTGATGTGGATAAAAAATTATGAAGTTTGACTGTAAATTGGCCATAGTTGACTTTTTCCCCAATACAATTGATTTTTAGGTCAATTGCTCAATTGACTGATAAAAAATGTGATTCAAAGCTTGAAACTTGACATGAGTAATCTTGGGGTCTAAAATGATCCATGAAAGTCAAATGAAGCATTGATAGTTCAAAAATCCTTGTGCAAACTCAAACCCTAATTTTGGTCATCAGTGTCTAAGGAGGTGTCTTGAGCTGATCAAACCCTAGTGCAGTCTTGAGCTCAAGGAGATCTTGTGAGAAAATTCTTGATAAGTGGGAGGGAAAAATTTGGGGTACAACACCTGCCCCCGTTCAATCTTCTCAAACCTGAAGAGTTAGATAGGCGTGTTTTGCCATTCGTGACTCTAAGGTGGAAGATGATTGGACACTAGAGTGCCCAGAAATTTGCACTCGACGATGTGATGGTAGGGGGAATGGGCTTAAAGATGCCATTTGGAGAGGTGATAGAAAGTTGTAGGAGATGGGCTTGTAGATGCCATCCAAAATTGATTTTTTGAATTGTAATTTGTAAGCTGAAAGAATGAGTATTAGAATGGCGTCTGTATCTGAACTGTATATGGGAGCTGATTTTGAATGAGTATCAGAATGGCATCTGTGTCTGGAGCATATCTGAACTGTATCTGAAATTTGAATCTGAATGAGTATTAGAATGACATCCGTGTCTAGAGCGTATCTGTACTGTATTTGAAATTTGAGCTTGAATGAGTATCAGAATAACATCCGTGTCTGGAGCATATCTGTACTGTATCTGAAAGTTGAGTCTGAATGAGTATCAGAATGGCATTCATGTTTGGAGCGTATCTGTACTGTATCTGAAAGTTGAGTCTGAATGAGCATCAGAATGGCATCCGTGTTTGGAGCGTATCTGTACTGTATCTGAAAGTTGAATATGAATGAGTATTAGAATGGCATCTGTGTCTGGAGCGTATTTGTACTGTATCTGCAAACATTGAACATTGTTAATGGTAGCTATTAACCTTATCCTGAAAAGGGTAAAATGTTAGCTAAAATGTAAAGTCATGCTATATGAAATGCATGGTATAATGCATTCGTGTAATCAATGTTTATGATATATGTATGCAATGTATGCGTATGTGAGCTAATCTGCTGCACTACTGTTGGATTGGGGAAATAAACCCTTGACTGTTGCTGAAGATATGTAAGTCTTCATGTCTTGAAGTCGAAGTGTTGACGAATTTCCGTTTAGAGAAATAGACTATGTTGTAAGGGAGATGCCATGTACTGCTTGTAAAATCCTTTTGGGGAAATCCTGAGAATTTTGGCGACTTCTACCGGGGAGTGATAACTGTAAGTTTTGTTCCACTGGGGATTAAACTGTATACTGCAGGGGATTTTTATGGAGAATAACTTAGAGAGATTTCCCTATATCTTAAAGCCATCAATAATTGTCTTTTATTTTGTTTATTAGTAAACAGTAATTATGTTCAAATGCATATGTTCAACAATGAATCATTGGACGTTTTTGTAAACAAATCACAAGAGTAAAGAAAAAACAGATAATTTTGCACTTTCAAAGGAATATCTTTTTATTGACTTTGAGTAAGTATTTTTTTTACAGTGAGACAAACATTCTAGTAAGAGAATGCCGTCGTAAAAAATAAAAATTTTAATACAAAGAAAATATAGCTATGTGTAATAATCCCATGGGGTTCCCATTCTGCTATAGCCTTTGGATCTCTGAGCATCTTGTCTATTTGTTGCCTTGTCCGAAGATGATTGAATTGGTCAGAAATGTCGAGTTCGCAAGTTGTCTATAAGGTGATCCAACGGGACATAGTCATACACTTTCAATTCCCTAACTTTTGCCTGGACCGCCCTTTCGGGTTTTCTGTCCACCAGGAAACCCTTTTTTGCCCAAGCCGCCCTTTTGGGTTTTCAACTTGCCGGGTGTATAGATTTTTTTTTTATCCCTAATTTTTGCCCGAACCTTTTTGATTCGTCGGGATGCCCTTGTTTTGCCTAGGTGTGTCAACCTAGCGGGTCACTTATGCGTAGTATCTTTTGACTATGTCTACGTTCGCAGGGTGCAACATGTCGTCGCCATCCATGGTGATCAAGATCATTGCCCCACCAGAGAAAATGTTTTTGATTACAAATGGTCCTTCGTAGGTAGAAGTCCATTTCCCGTTGGGATCACCTTGTGGTAGTATGATGCGTTTGATCACTAGATCCCCAACTTGATACACTTAGCGTCTGACTTTCTTGTTGAAAGCCTTGATCATCCGTTTTTGATACATTTGACCATGACAAACAACAGTAAGTCTCTTCTTATCAATCAAGTTCAGTTGATCAAGTCGAGTCTGGATCCAATCGTCTTCGTTCAGCCTTGCATCCTTCATAATCCTCAGAGGGGGGATTTGGACCTCGATAGGTAAGACAACCTCCATGTCGTAAACCAGAGAATAAGGTGTTGCCCCGGTTGATGTACGAGTTGTGGTACGATATCCGTGGAGAGCGAATGGTAGCATCTCATGCCAGTATTTGTATGTGACTGTCATTTTCTGTATGATCTTTTTAATGTTCTTATTTGCGGCTTCAACAAAACCATTCATCTTCGGCCGGTAAGGGAAAGAATTGTGATGCTGAATCTTGAATTGCTCGCATAGGGCGGTGATCATATTATTATTCAGGTTCGTACCATTGTCTGTAATGATTTTTTCTAGGATACCGTACCGACAGATGAGATTCTGCTTGATAAACCGGGCGACAACATTCTTGGTAACAGAAGTGAAAGAAGCTGCCTCCACCCGCTTTGTAAAATAGTCAATGGCCACCAAGATGAAACGGTGCCCATTGGAGGATGTTGGCTTGATTTCCCCAATCATATTAATCCCCCACATAGCAAAGGGCCAAGGATCCGTCAAGATGTTCATAGGAACCGGAGGTACGTGCACCTTGTCAGCATAAATCTGACACTTATGGCAGGTTCGAGAGTGTTGATAACAATATGCTTCCATGGTAGACCAGTAATAGCCTGCCCGTAGGATTTTCTTTGCCATCGTATGCCCACTGGAATGGGTGCCAAAAGTGCCTTCATGTAACTCGGCCATGATCTTTTCAGCTTAAACCTTGTATACGCACCGAAGTAACACAGAGTCATGGTTGCGTTTGTAAAGAATGCCATTACTAAGGAATAACTTAGCATAGAATCTTCTTAAAAACTTCTTATCATTGAATGAAGCTCCTTCTGGATATTCTTGAGCCTCGAGATACCTCTTGACTTCGTGAAACCAAGGCTGGTCCACTACTTCTTCAGTATTAATCTCGTGACAGTGTGATGGTTCATCCATTCGTTCAATGGTGATATGGGGAGCCTCGTTATCCCAATTAAGTTTAAACATAGATGACATTGTGGCTAGTGCGTCTGCTAGCTGATTTTCTTCTCGCGGGAAATGCTCGAAGGTAATCTTCTCAAAATGTGGTAGCAATGTCAAAACATGTTCTTTATAAGGGATAGGGTTAGGGTGTTTGGTGTCCCATTCCACTTTGATCTGACTGATGACTAAAGCTGAATCTCCAAATACATTCAAGGATTTGATCCCCAAGTCTATGGCAGCTCTGAGACCAAAGATGCATGCTTCGTATTCTTCCATGTTGTTTGTACAATTGAAGAAGAGTCTTGCTGTAAAGGGAGTATGACACCCTTCCAGAGATATGAGTACGACACCAATACCATTTCCAAGTGCGTTGGGTGCCCCATCAAAGAACATGGTCCATCGGGATCCTTGTTCAGGTCCGTCATATGGCCTGAATTCTTTACAGTTGTCTAACGTCATGATGTCTTCATCCGGAAATTCGAACTTCATGGACTGGTAGTCTTCTACAGCTTGGTGAGCAAGGTGATCAGCTAATACACTGCCCTTTATTTCTTTCTGGGTAGTATATTGTATTTCATATTCTGTCAGGATCATCTGCCATCTCGTTATTCTCCCAGAGGGAGCAGGCTTCTCGAAGATGTATTTTATCGGATCCATTTTAGATATCAACAAGGTAGTATGGGTTAGCATATACTGTCTTAGCCGACGAGCAGCCCATGCCAGAGCGCAACAAGTTTTCTCGAGCAGTGAATATCTTATTTCACAGTCGGTAAACTTTTTTCTCAGGTAATAAATAGCATGCTCTTTTCGGCCAGACTTGTCATGTTGTCCTAATACACACCCCATTGAGTTTTCTAAAACAGTCAGATACATGATCAATGGTCTTCCCTTGACTGGTGGCATCAACACAGGAGGCTCTTGTAAGTATTATTTGATTTTGTCAAAAGCAACTTGGCACTCGTCATTCCATTTGACTACTTGATCTTTCTTCAATAGTTTGAAGATTGGCTCACAAGTAGCTGTCAGGTGAGAAATGAATCTGGCAATGTAGTTTAAACGTCCCAAGAATCCTCTGACCTCCTTCTCAGTACGAGGAGCAGGAATCTCTTGTATCGCTTTCACCTTGGCAGGATCTACTTCAATACCCTTGTTACTGACGACAAATCCTAGGAGTTTACCAAACCTTACTCCAAACGTGCATTTATTTGGGTTTAACCTCATCTTGTACTTCTTTAGTCTCTCAAACAGTTTCTATAAATGATCATGATGCCCTTCTTCTGTTTGAGATCTAGCTATCATGTCGTCCATATAGACCTCTATTTCGTGATGTATCATATCGTGAAATAGAGCTACCATGGCACGCTGATAGGTTTCCCCAGCATTCTTCAGTCCAAACGGCATCACCTTGTAGCAGAATGTGCCCCATTGTGTGACAAATGTTGTTTTCTCCATGTCCTCAGGTGCCATTTTGATTTGGTTGTAACCTGAGAAACCGTCCATTAAGGAAAACACTTTGTGTTGTACCGTATTGTCAACTAGGATATCAATGTGAGGGAGCGGAAAATTATCCTTAGGGCTTGCCTTATTCAAATCTCTGTAGTCCACACACATTCGTACCTACCGTCTTTCTTGGGTACGGGAACAACATTGGCAACCCATTGCGGATAGGAGGTGACGGCCAAGAATCCAGTGTTGAATTGTTTCATGGCTTCTGCTTTAATATTTTCTGACATATCTGGTTGCATTCGATGGACCTTTTGTTTTACTGGTGGACAATCCTCTTTTGTAGGTAGACGATGTACCACAATATCTGCATCAAGTCCTGGCATGTCTTCATACGACCAGGCAAAGACCTCAACATACTCGTGTAGAAACTGAGTCAAACGCTCCTGAACACTCGGTTCTAGATTAGCACCCACCTTGACTTCTCTTTTATCTTCTTCGGTACCCAGGTTGATTGTGTCCACTGGTTCCTCATGAGGCTGAATGGTTCTCTCTTCTTGTTGTAGTAGTCTGGCAAGTTCCCCTGGTACTTCACAATTTTCCTCACCTTCGTCTTTGACTTGGTAGATTAGATTTTCAAAGTCATAGAAAGTCATAGCAGAACCGTTACCCATGGGATCCCGAATGGATGTAGACCTGCATTATGAGTGTGAGTGTGTGTAAGGGTATAACTATCTTTGAAAGAAATGAAAATGTAAAAAGCAAAAACAATGAGCGCAAAGTTTGTATGAAAAACGTCCATGATTCATTGATGTCATATGGAAATGAGATAATAACCCTTACAAATGGACCATTGTGCATCGGGTAAGACACAAGGTTTTAAGAGTTTGAATTGTTTTAATATTACAGATCCAACAAAATATAAAGATAAATTACTGTGGCATAAAAGTGATCGGGACAAAATCTCTAGCCTCCCAATTGCTGAGCCCTCCATTGACAGTTGGGAAGATCCAATCCTCCAGGTTGCAACCAACTTCATCATTCTCTACCGTGTTGACTTCACAATTGCTGATCTTCAAGGGTGGTCCTCCAACACGAGCGCGGCGTACAGCCTCCTGAGCACTTGAAGTGAAAGCTAGGCCAAACTTGTTAGACTTATATGGGATATCTGGGAGTTGTCCCCAGATAGTGCACCCGCCTTCTTCTATAACTGCTTTGACATCCTTCAGAGATGACATCCGGAGTGGAGGCCTTGTAATATTGGGAACCTGAGACACAGCCTTGGTCACTGCCACATCTTGGGGGACTTCTTCAAAGTGTTGAAATGGAGTTTCAATAAATTCACCATCCAATTCCATATATCGGAAGGAATTGAGATGGCTGATCATATACTCTTCTTCTCCATGAACGGTTATAATCTTCCCTTGAATCAGATATTTTTGCATTTGGTGCAACGTAGAAGTAACAGCGCCAGCATTGTGGATCCATGGTCGGCCTAGCAAGCAGGAGTATGAAGGGCGGTTGTCCATTACATAAAAAGTTGAATTGAAAGTTTGGGTTCCAACCTTTATGGGGATATCCACTTCCCCATGCACCATCCTTTTCGAGCCGTCAAAAGCCCTTACTATTATGTTGCTTGGCTTCAACGTCAATCCCTCACAGTCAAGCCTATCAAGAGTTTTTTTAGGCAATACATTCATAGATGACCCAATGTCCACCAAAACAAGAGCCAGGGTTGTGCCCCTACATTCAACTGAGACATGCAATGCCTTATTATGCTTCCTTCCTCTTGGGGTTAAATCGGCATCCAAAAAACCTAGACCATTATCTACAGTCAAGCTGGCTACGCAGTCTTGAAACTGACCGACAAATGTCTCCTGGGGTACATGGGAAGTTTTCAGCAATTTTACCAAAGCTTTTGCATGCGCCTCAGAACATAGTAGTAATGCCAGCATGGAAATTTTAGAGGGAGTTTTCCCCAGTTGTTCAACTACATCATAGTCGCTTCTTTTTATGATCTTCAGAATTTCCTCGATCTCTTTCCGGGAGGTCTCAGGGATAGCCAATGACTGAGCCTTTGTCCGGACAGGCTCAATCATAATACTTTTACCCCGAGTCTCAGTTAACTCAGCAGCATGAGTGTTATTAGGAATGATAACAGGGGTTGTAACAACTTTGTTAGTTGGGGTATTAGTAGGGATGCTTGTAGGATTGGGAATAACTTTTGGAGGAGTAACAACAGGAATGATTACGGGTCCAGAAACTGCTTTTGGGGGAGAAATTTCTGGAGAGAATATCCTTCCGCTTCGGGTAATCTTGCTAGTTCCTGCAATATTACTGATATCGGAGCCAACCTTCTCAGAACTTGAATCTTCGGCGGCTGGCCAATCTTGCTTGATACCATGGTAGTAGACATCCCCTCCATAATTCCATGGTATGGTTTTGTCTGGCGAATACGGGACTGGTCCAGGCATTGTAATTATCAGAGGAGTTGCTTTTGGAACCGATGTAATTCTAACGGGTCTTTTGGTGGAGACCCTGGAAGAATTGGCGGAAATGGTAACAATAGAAACATCTTTAAAAGGAATAGGTGGAACAGAAGTCTTTTAAAATAAAATTTCTTTGTTATCTATTAGGCATTAAACGCCTGCTTTCAACAAAGGACAGCTGGTTGGTGAGGAGAAACAGGAATGACAAACTTCATCACAGCCCAGGAACACACCGACATTCAACAAGTTCATTTTAATAGTCAGGAGTGGGGTCATAAGCTCATCAACTGAAGTAACAAACATATCTTCCTCAATGGCGTTAGTATTATGGCCATGTTTGGGCATAAGGGCAGAAATGACGTTTGGCTTTTCGGCTGCATCAAATTCAATCTCTTTGGCTTCAATGAGGTCTTGTATTTTGTTCTTTAGAGCCCAACAATTATTAGTGTCGTGGCCGGGACTTTCAGAGTGGTATGCACAGCGGGCATTGGGATGATAGTGAGGAGATGTTGTGTTAGGGTTCTTTGGAGCTTCTTTCAAGGTCACTAGGTTGGATCTTAACAGATGTGGAAATACCTGAGATATGGTAATGTTAATTTTGGTGAATTGTCTAACTGGCCTTTCCATCCTTGGTTGGTTGTTTCTTTACTGATCAGGCGCAGGTTTAGGAATCATAACATCCCCCACCATTGGACGACATTCAGCCCTATCTTGATTTCTCTGAGGATATATAGCAACCACTTCTTTCCGATAAATGGATTCCTTAAAGCGGCAGAGGATGTATCTTTCTGAATCTTTCCACTCTTTATCCCGACTTCTACCCTTTCTCTGGTCAATATCAGTTCAGTAAAACCTGCTGATGAACTCCCAATTCGGTGATTGAATAAGGGACCAGACAAGGTGCCCAAAAACATGTCCACTAATTCTCTTTCAGATAAAGGAGGTTGAACTCTTCCAGCCAAGTCTCTCCATTTTTGCGCATATTCCTTGAAACCTTCATTGGAAACCATGGCCATACTCTGGAGTTGAGTACGGGTAGGCGCAAGATCAGCATTATATTAGTATTGTTTGTAAAAGGCTGCGGCAAGATCTTCCCAATTGTGAATGTTGGCTCTTTCTAGTTGGTAAAACCAGTCAAGTTGAGTTCCAGACAGACTGTCTTGGAAGAAGTGTACCCATAAATCTTTGTCAGCGGTATGGGGTTAGATTTTCCTCACATAGGACCGGAGATGCATTTTTGGACATGAGACTCCGTCATACTTGGCGAACACAGGTGCTTTGAATTTCGGAGGAATGACAATCCCTGATACTAAACCCAATTCCTCAAAGTCCAAGCCAAGCACTTTTTGGATTTCCATCGCACTCAACCGCTCTTCGAGATGTTTATATTTGTCATCAGCTGGAGGGTATTGTTATTCATAATAGTCTTCTTCTTCCTCTTCCTCTTCTGATTCTGACGAGAAAACTGTTTCCTTGCCTTCCCCATCTTGATTGTCTCTCTCACTGGATGTTGTTGCAAAGTCTAGGGTCCTTCTTGTCTGCCCATGAAAACTTCTTCCCATGTTCAGGACTCCGACTACCTTCTTTGTCTTCTTTTTCTTCTCCTCAGCCAACAAAGTCTTCAACTCTTCTTGTCCTTTGGCTAGGGTCAAGAGCAACTGTTGAAACTGTGCATTCTGAGCTTGGAGGTCCTTCACTGTTTGCTCGAGATCCATCTTACTGAAATAAATAGTAGAGAGATGAGAAGACTTGTTGCAAGAAACCTGCTTATGTAATGATGAATGATAAATGCGTATGTAATGATTTCAAGGATTTTAAGATTCGAATTTGTTTTAGACAAAAAGGGAACACAAGTTATATTAATAGATTAAAGCTTGAGTACAATACTGCCTTCTTGGGCAAAACAAATACAAGAAACTCTAAGATAAAAAGGTGGTGCGCATCCTCTTTGGTGTAATGTAGGCATTCATATTCTGCTCCTTACGAAGTAGCCTAGTGAGCTCCAAAACCTTCTTCTCGCTTGCGTAGAATTGGGCTTCGAAATTATCTCGCTCCCTCTTGAGTTGTATCAAATCCCTTTGTAGGTCTTCAAGAGAGGTAGGCATGTCAGGATGTAGGATAGTGTATGGAACATCTCCTTCCATGATAGGCTCAATGATTACCGGGAGAATGGAAGGATAAGGCATTATCAGACTTTTAGCACGAGTTCGTACCCATTTGAGGTAAGGCTCAAGAGGGATGTAATTATTATGCCCTAATGTCTTGCTATCTACCTTGTTTAACATCCTCCAAGCTCGGATAAATCTCTAGCGAAGACCTTGATCGTTGTTGTCATAGTCAAATACCAAACCTTGAATCAGCATCTCATGCGGGCCATCCCTTCAGGCATAACCAAACTGTCTTAAGGCTAAGCAGGGGTTGTAGGTTATACCTCCCCTAATGCCAAGTAAAGGGACATTAAGAAATTCTCCACAATGGTCAACAATGATAACATTCTCTTTAGATCGGGAGCACCAATGAATGTCTGAATGTTTGAGTGTCATCAGCCTTTGTGACCACCTTGAACCTTGATTATTCTTTAATACAGAATGGGGAAGATGAGAAATAAACCATCTTGCCAAGAGAGGAGTGCAACACATAAGAGCACCTCTTTTCCTCATTGTGCGAGCGTGAAAAGAGTGTAGGATGTCTCCTAGCAAAGTAGGCACCGGATTACGGGATATGAAGATTTTGACGGTGTTCACATCTATGAGTTGGTCAGGATTTGGAAACAAAACTATCCCATAGATGAGGAGATCCACAATTTCCTCAAAGGCTTGCAGATCCAAGGAATCCCAACAGCTTTGGGCTTTCTCGAACAAGAACTTTGCTAGGAAACCTTTGACACCACTCCTTGTTTCCCAATGAGTTGTGACATCAAATGAGTGCAAGTGTAGAGCTTGAGTAATCTCTTCTGGCTTTGGGTCTCTTTCCGTACCGTTGAAAGGTAATTGATTGAGAATGGGAATCCTCAAGAGTTGGGAGAATTCTTCCAAAGTTGGCACAAGTTGATAGCCGGGAAATGTGAAGCAATGGTGTAAAGGATCAAAGAACTGAAAGAGCACCTTCATCATGTCCTCATCTGTGTTAAAAGTGACCAAGTTGAGTAGGCGACCATGTCTCTCGGTGAATAGAGAGTTTTCTGGAATCCTTGAAGCTAGCTCCTTAAGTTGTGGAGGGATTCTTACAAGATTGACTTAAATAGTTTTTCTGTGAAGTGAATCCATATCCTACAAAACAAGAACAAAGATGAATCCAAAAATCCTTGAAATGGTTAGTGAATGTGCATGATGTTCATGATGTTCATGATGTTATGTACAAGTATGTATATACAAACAAAACAAACAAATCCTTAGGTTTAGGCTTGCATGGAGTTTTATAGGTAAGTACCCTCTTGAAGTTTAGTTGGCTTAAACCTGTCCTAGTAATAGTAACCGGGTTCTAAGGAGCTCAATATCACTGGATTGTTTCCTTGGTCATTGTTTCAGCTCAAGCCTCTTTAATGGCGACCGAAATATCCCAAGAAACCAAACCTTAATGAGTGTAGTATCGAGTATCTACCAACTTCGGACTGCACCAAATCCGGTCATCTCACTACATCCTAAATGGCCAAGTTGGTCAAGTAAAGGTTCTAAAAGTTCATTAGTGCTTCATCACATCACTCAGCGGCCCCGTATTCTCCTTGATTAACTTAAGGGCTATCGGTACCCACAAATATGTTGCACTAACATAGCCATTTCTTAGACCATGTCGGTATACCCCGCACAGTTTCCACAATGTATTGTGACTTACCTATAAGGTATCCCAAGTCCGGGTAGAGGATTCAAACCCAAACAAAGAACCATAATATAAAGCAAACAAGTCAAACAATTCAAAGCAAGTAAATGTGATCTAACCCTAAGGTAACACCACTTTTAGAATTTTCCCCAGCAGAGTCGCCAATTCTGTGATACGGTGGGAGAACTGACTTGAGTGTTTTAAGTTTTATCGCAAATGTTGCGGTTAGCAAGAGTCGCCACCGACTTTTCTTTTATCCAAAAGGAAAGGTGAAAAAGCACATGAAAGACCTTTGAGATTATTTCTTGAGTTCGGGGGGTAGATTATGAAAAGGGAAGATATTAGAACCCTTTTCATCCATAGTTCTCCATGGGCTCTTAGTTACTTGCTAGATCACTTGCTTTTGTTTGAAATGGTGCTTTGTGTGGTTTTTTGAAAGTATTTTGTAAAGAGGCCATTGTTTAGGCAAACTTTGTAATGATTCTCGTTCATAAGAATGTATACAAAGATGTTGATCTTTTGAAAATGTTTTCAAGTTTGTAAGATGTTTTGAAAGTGTAGGTGTTTATTTTGAAAATAAAAAGGATGCTTTATTTTGAAAGTGGAGAAAGTAATTAGGAGCATTCTACCTACTCAAAAGTATTTCGTGTTCATTTCCTCTTTCCTTTGACATTGTTATCTTACCATTGATTTGGTAAGTAACCCTATCTTGGGATGTAAACGGGACGTGCGTGGGTCATCGTATAACCATGATTAGCAATGTTGCAAGGCATCTTAGCATTATCTTTTAGGGACTAAGATCATTTGTAAGGAAACTTAGATAGCTTCATAGAGGGACTATGATCTTGTATTCATTTGTTTTTGCTAAGATACCTCACATGCGTAATATGGCCATTTTGTAAGGCAACCAAGTGGATTTTACCCTAGGGGTGCTTGTGTGCAAGTGTATTGTTTTCATACTTGTTTTTGTCTTGAATTAGGGTTTTCTATTTGATTGATTTTATTCTTTCCATACAAACCCTATTTACTAGCATTGTACTTAAAAGCAATAAATTGCGAAATTTAAAGTCACTACGCTATTACAATATTTATGGGGGGGGGGGGGGGGGGGGGTATACAAATTACAAATGGGGATTGCAAGAATTTAAACCTAATTAGTCTATACAACCATATTGAATTGGTAAGAAATATACAAGGAATTTAAATAAATACAAAGTATAAAAATGAATAAATATATAAGGATGCAAAAAATGTAAACAAAATGAATTTGTTTGATTTTTTATAAAAAAGATTTTTGTCTTAACCTAATTTAAATAAAGAAAAATGGTTAATTAAGTTTGAATTTATTAAGAAAAAGATTTTAAAAAGAAAGCCTAGTTCTATTGATTAATCAAAAGAAAATAATTTAAAGAAAGTATTTTTTGGCATTTTTATCTTGAAAATATTTATTGCATTATAAAATATTTTTAGTCTTTTTTTATTAAAGATAATATATTTTAAATGGTGTGAAGAAAAATAAATAAATAATACAATATTAATTTATTTCATAAGATTTACTTAAATAAATAAATAAAATATGAAGAATAAAAAATATTTTTATTAATGGAAAAATAACATAAAATAAGTCAAAATATAAAATATCATTTCTTTGTATTTTTTTAATCATTTTTAGTATTTAGAAAATATATTTGAGAAAATAAGAAAAATAAAAAAAAAGAAATTGGGCCAGAGTGCAAATATGAAACAGGGGGAAGGCCCATGCGCTGGAAGGAACAAAAAAAAGACAGAAAATGTAAATTTTTTTTGCAAAAGGCAGCGCTGAGGTTCGAACCCATGACCTCTACCAATAACACACGCTGCCTTACCACTGGGGTGGCTGTACATCCGTTAACTTAAATGAAAGAATAAATACATAAGGTAAAACGTATCCATGGCCTGTACTTCATCTTCAACCTTCAGCTAGCTGGACCACCTGTATCTCATTCATTTCTCAACAAAAATGGAAAATACAAACATGAAAGTTATGCTATTTTTCCTCACGAATCCAACCATATAACTTTTGTAAGCTAAAAATAAAAGACGAAGATTAATTTTGCTGGACCTAAATTGAAACCTAATTTTTTCAGAAAGTTCAAATCTAAAATTCTCTAAGCTCGGGCCATATAAATGTAAATCATGGATATGTACAGCTTCGTGGCAATGGTATCTACATTTTATCTTCACAAACCAAACTCAAATGATGCCTGTATGAAGAGATAGAAGTTTGAAAACTTACCTCTTGCAGTTGGAGTCGTGTATGGAGTTTGAGCAACCTTTGTAAGGGCCTGGTGATTTCTATAGCTTGCATGGACCTCCTTGAATGTATTCCAACTCCTACTTTGCTTTGAAAGTCCCTGAATCTCCCTACTTAAGTCAACCTGCAAGCTTGATGTTTGAAAATGGTGAATGGTGATGGAGGGGTTACAGTCTTAAAACAGGGGCTTGGATCACTTGTGTATTGTGTATGTAAGGTGTTTGAATGACTAAGATTCAAAACGCACGAGTGGAAATGGAGATGGAGAGTTTTGGCTCAAAATTGTTAAGTTAAGAAGTCTTGTGTAGTAAGGGTGTTTGGGAGAGTTTTAGGATGCCTGAAATCGTGTCTTAGCTTGCAATAAACTTGTTAATATGTATGGAAAAGATTAGAGCATAAAATCACTCCAGGTTTCTGAGTTATAGGGTTATGGCTCTATAACTTGCTTTTGAAGAAAAGTGAAATGACAAATCTCAAGTATTATACAAGCATGTTCTGAGCTTTCTTAGGTCTTAGACACATTGCTTTTGGTTTATAGGAGTTATGTGTGCAGAAATAACAAGTTAGAAGCTCAAGACAAGTTGACTTTGTGATTAAAGCAACTTTTCAAGAATGGAATGGTAGCTTTCTTCCAAAAATGGCAAATTGGCTTGGACAATGCTTGGAACACTTAGATAATAGCTTAAAAGCAAGTGTAATCTTCTAATTATTGAGATATCTTGAGGTTTAGAAGCCTGCAAAACAATATTGTGCAACATAGGTTTGAAATTAGATTCTTGTTCATCACAAAATGCCTTGTAATCCAAGTGACAAAACACCAACTTCATCTCTTTGATTATCCCTACTCAAGAATGATCTCAAGGAGTTCTTTGACATTTTGGAAATCTTGCAATGTGCTCTATAACCCATCTTTGAATTGATTTTGAAGACTCCCCTTGGAACTATATGAAAAGTGCCACGAAGTTAGGTCAAAATCCTGACCAAATTAGGGCAAAATTTCACTAAGTGTTTAGTTTCATGACCCTATGTTCTTGAAATTATAACTTGAGATCCAAGCACTTTTGGAAAAGGTTGTGTGAAGAAAAGTTGTATATTTCATGGAGACATACAACTTTTATGTTGGGAGTTTCTCTTGATTCATCTTGTATCATGGTGAAAAATTGGCTCAAAGTCATGTAAAAACATGAATGTTCAACACTTAGAAAAATTTCTAAGTTTAGAAATTTTGACTTTTCAAAATGAAATCTTGACTTTTTTATTTCTTGATGAATAAGTTTCATATTTTGACATGCTTTGATGGATTATGATCTTTGGCAGTTGAATTTGACCAAAAAGTCAAAGTTTGACTTTTCAGTATACAATTGACTTTTGATTAGTTGACTGTAAAATTCATTTGTCAATTCAATGGACTTGCAATGTTTTGAACCATGTCATTAGGTCAAAATGATGCAAATGGACTCTTGAGATCATGCCTTAAACCAATTGACCATTTGCTAGGTCAAAAATCAGAAATTGTGCTTTCTAATCAAAACCCTAATTTTGACCATTTTGCCCTTTTGGAGATTTGATCAAATTTCTTGAGAAATTATGGCCCAAACTTGATAAAATGATACATATGAGTTTAAAATGTTGATGTGGATAAAAAATTATGAAGTTTGACTATAAATTGGCCATAGTTGACTTTTTCTCCAATACAACTAATTTTTAGGTTAACTGCTCAATTGACTGATCAAAAATGTGATTCAAAGCTTGCAACTTGACATGAGTAATCTTGGGGGTCCATAATGATACATGAAAGTCAAATGAAGCATTGATAGTTCAAAAATCCTTGTGCAAACTCAAACCCTAATTTTGGTCATGAGTGTCTAAGGAGGTGTCTTGAGCTGATCAAACCCTAGTGCAGTCTTGAGCTCAAGGATATCTTGTGAGAAAATTCTTGATAAGTGGGAGGGAAAATTTTGGGGTACAACATATTGTATAGTGTTTTAATTTTGTTTCCGCATTTGTCTTGACTCTGTTCTGGAAAAAAATGAATGTAAGATCTGGTCTTGATCCTCGATTTGAACAATAACTGTTCATGGTTTTTACACAAGCATTATTTCTTGTTTAATCAACACAGTGGCTGTTCGTTAGTTTGAACACACATGTTTTTTTTCATTGGACTAGAATTTATAATGTGTTTGGACTCTGTTTGGTTGGGCTACTCATTTTTTGAAACAACAGCGTTTTAATTGGAATGGGCCTACTTGTTTTGGTTTCACAATAATTTTTTTTTAATCTGGATTGGGTTTGGGCCATACACGTTTTTGTTATCTGAACCAAATTTTTTAAAAATGAAATGGGATTGTGATGTTTGGTAATGGATTCTTAATCATTGTTTTAATAATCCAAACTGATATAATTTCTTGATCTTACTGGTTGATCAGAACCTGAGAAGTGGCCGGAAGATGATCTGTAGTCAGGCTGTGGTGTCGAGGAGAAAAAAGGGGTCATACATGCAAGGCAATCCAATGATCAAGTAAGAGTGGGAACAACGAGATACAAGCAAAGTATTAAGTGTTGAATAATGAATATTCGATACGTGGCCCTTACAGGTGTGAGGGTTTATATAATGCCCCTGGCGCATGGCCATTGGTTCCTGATTTCATGCCTGGATATGCGGGTCCATAAAATCAGGTAATTGCCAGGACTTGGTCAAATCGGGCGGATGTGCCCATAACTAGCCATTGGTTCTGAGGGGGAGGCCAATTACGAGCATCTCTCTGGTCAGTTCCTGGTGGCCTGCACGACTTTGATGTTGGGAAGACTGAGAGAATGCTCGTCGATCATCCTGGGCCAGTGCTGTTTCGGGAGGAAATTGAATGACATTACCCAACAGGTAGTGGGAAATCCGGGTCATGGTCATGTGGGTTGTACCAAAGGAAATGTCTTAGACTGGGCCCAGTCAAGCTATCGGGCCAGTCCAGAACAATAGCCCCTCAAGTCGTTGCTTCTCGGTACAAGAGTGATGACTTTAACATCTGCTCGCAGAACGTGGCGTGTCTTACAGGGAAATGAGTGTTTCCCGTTACGCCTTTCTTGCAGGGAGACGAGGACTTAGTCGTTAGGACTCTTGAATTTGGAGAGGTAGTGTGTTTTTTGAAGTGTGCTAGCGAAGCGACACAATGATGATATAGGGGCTAGGGTGTAATGATGACAACCCTAGGGTTTCCCAGACGCGTGTCTTGTATGCACGAATTGTTTAAGCTATAAATATGAGAGGAACATGGCATTTAGTATTTTTCGTCTTCTCTCTCAACTGCTCGTATTAGCTTGATTATCGACCACTATTGTTCGTTGAGTTTTTCTACTCGCAGCTGCTTACTTCCATCTTTTTTTCTTCTATTAACAGGTAAGTTTCTAATCTTCCATTGTTGTTCTCTTTCAGTAGTTCGCATTTTCACCTTTTACTTTCTAGAGATGCATTCGGTTAGGATTTAGGGTTCCGTTTGCGAGGATGTCATTGGAGAGTGTTGGCGGTAGATGGTGTTTCTGTAGTTTAGAATCACCAGAGCCGCCATGGGGTCTCCTCGGGGACCTCGTGGTGTGTCGTAGGCGGCTCATTAGGTCTTAGGGCTTTTTCTGCAACTCTTCCCCATTGATACGCCTCAGTGAGGGTTCTATTCGGGGATACATTCCCCGTTTCCCAGTGCCCTTTCTCTTGTTTAGCGATGGAAGGGTGTTTTTGGCATTGATATAGATCTCATCTTTTTCCTCTGCTTTTCAGGTGCTATGGCTGACAATGCCCGGGTCGATATTTCGAGCGAATCCACACAGTCTTCGGGAAGTCCTTCAGATAGGACGAGTAGTTCGTCGAGCATCTTGGAAATTTCAGGGGATGCGCAGAATCAAATGGAGCAGCAAACAGGGGATGGCGACATGGAGATAACTTCCGCCGACCAGGGTTTCCTGTTTCTTCCTGGGAACAGGGAGGTACCTCAGGATTGGGTTGTGAATGACCCCTGGGACTGGCCTTCGTATTTTTATTAGCACCAAGAGGATATCTTTACGGATGTGTACACTGAAGAGGAGGGGGCCCAAGAGGAATGGTCGTTATACATCCCCGAGAAAGAGAGTAGAATATGCTCGAAATACGATAGGAGGCGGATCCCAATGTATGACATCGTATTTCGTGATATGGGTCTTCGCCTCTCCTTCTCAGACTTTGAGGTGGCCGTATTCAGGCACTTGCGTGTGGCTCCCTCCAAAATGCATCTGATCGACATCGCATTCATGCGAGCGTTTGAAATAGTTTGCGACCATTTGAAGATAGGGGCCACCATTCCCTTGTTCTTCTACTGCTTCCACCTTCAGAGGAGCAAGGTCGACGGAAAGTGGGGATGGGTTTCCCTGAAGCAAGGAAACAGGAAGTTATTTAAAGCCTATTTGGAGTTTGTCCGCCATTTCAAAGATAAATACATTTTGGTGCAGCCTTCTTCGACCAAGGCGATGTTGAACGTCTTCAGGACCACACCAGCGCAAAATGAGCATGGTACTCCCCATCTGAACAATCTAGGGGAGCCCATTGTGAAGCTGGTTTACAAGTTCCCGTTCCAATGGACGAGGAAGCATTTTAATAGCGAATTGGGCTCCTATGTTTGGAGAGAGGGGGAGCTCGATGACGAGGATCTGGAGAGCTTCACCGTCCTGACCGCGTTCGCGGATTGGATCCCTCGGGTCTAGTGAGTTGGTCTGGGAGGTAAGCATGTGTTGGACAAAAACAGGGAGCCCGTATACAAGCCGAGCCTCATAAACATCAATGAGCTCCTCAGAAGCGAGGACCCCGTTAGATACTTGGGTGTATATGTATATATATATATATATATATATATATATATATATATATATATATATATATATATATATATATATATATATATATATATATATATATATATATATATAAGTTTCTAATAGTAGTAAGTGGTCGTCGTTTATTTGAATCCTCATTTACTGACTATGTTTATTTTTGTTTGTTTTGCAGATAACATGAATCCTGCTCAGGAGCACCTGGCTAAGACTCTTGTTGCCAGGGTGAGAAGGGCCCAAAAGGATGCATAGATTGGTTCGGGCCCAGCTCCTGCCTCGGGGTCGAGTGATTCATCCTCGGCCCAGGCTACAATTTCTCTTTCTCCTGTTTCTTTTTCCTTGAAGGCGAAGAGGCCACGAGCCGAGGGGAGTGTCGACCTGACCGGGGAAAAAGGGAAAGGAACGTACGACATGCCTCCCTGCTGGCTGAAGAATTCATTTTTCGAGGGTGTAACTCTCCGTCTTCTCCGGGCCGAATCTCTCCATCTTGAGGGAATGGGCCGCCCGAAGAATAGGGCGATGTTGGCGCAAGATGCTGGGGGTTTGATGCGGATCTTGGAGGTGGAGGTCGCTTACATCAAGGGAAGTTCCTCTTAGGAGACAGAGATGAAGAATCTTCTGGCCAAGTTGGCTACGAGTGACAAGGCCTTGGTTGAGAAAGATAAAGCCCTGAAGCTGTTTGAGGAAGAATCGGGGAGGCTCTCCGAGGAACGCATGGTTCTTTTGCTCGAGAAAAAGGACCTTGAGGGAAAGGCGACGACCCTGACTTCCGAGATTATGCCCGTTGAAGACGACCCGAAGGATACTAAGGATCTGAAGACTCGGGCCGAGCTGATTTCTCTTTTTCAGTTGGCCGTGGACGATGCTCAAGCTGCTTCCGAGGGGAGCTTTGAAAATGTTATAAAGCAGATGCGTGTGGTGAACTCTGATGTTGAGCTCAACACCTCAGGAATAGGGGTATATTATTATGTAATTGTCGGTCAGATTCTGGTCCCTGATTATCTCAAGGATATTTTCGCCCAGCCGACCAAAGGTCCCGCTTAACTATCGCCCGTTGCTGAAGGAGAAGTGGAAGGATAATTGTTTTATGTTTATTTTGACCCGCATGCCACATTCGTTGTATTTATTTTTCCGGGCTATTGCACGTTTATGTAATATTCGCACATTATCGGTCCAAGTGGTCGTTTTATTTAAATTCTGGCCAATGGTCGTTTTCTTTGAATATTTAACTTATGTTTTTTACATGTTTGTTGATAAACTAGCCTATTTAGGACATTTTTTATTTTGCTAAGAGTTTATAGCGGGGATTTGCTTGTTTGGTATGTTCGTCAGTGTGGGGAAACTGATCAAACAACCAGGGTGAATACCGGGCGAGGGCCAGAACTCAGGTCTCGTTTCAAGGGACCCGAGTTCGGAGGCGTGAACTTCACATTGTGAGTCATGCGTTCTACCATTATGGCAAAAGGATTATGGAGCTCGGTCGAGTTATCCATGTCGAGATAAAGGTGCCCTCGTCAGTAGAGCAGAGCCTCGCCCCTTATGAATACTTTGGGTGCTATGCTTGTTCCTAGGCATGCACGCATGGTTGGACCTGGGTGAGTTTGTTTTTATCGACCAAACTCGCTGAGTGATCAGTGTCTTTAACTGTAATATTGTTTTAGCTTTGCAGTGTTCCATGATCGAACGATCTGTTCCCCTTGTAAGTTTTCTAAGTAATACGCTCCAGTCCCCATTTTCACGTAGACGCGATAAAGACCATCCTAGTTCGCTGTGCGCTTTCCTTCACGAGATTCTTTGTGGTTTCTCTTTAAGACAAGGCTGCTGACCTCAAACTCTCGTTGTATGACCTTGGTGTCATAGCGCATGGCTATTTTTTATTTGATCGAGGCCTCTCCTATTCTGATATCTTCCACCAGATCTAGTTCTTCACAGACGACAGCGTCGTTCAGCTCCTCGCCAGGAGGTTCCTCGATCTCTAAGAGAATGACAACCTCTGTCCTGTAAGCTAGTCGAAAATAAGTTTCTCTGGTGGACGAATATGCAATCATTTGGTATCCCTAGAGTACACTGTGTAACTCCTCCACCCATCACTTCTTGGTTTCGTGAAACCTTCGCTTGAGGCCCCTGAGTATTACTGTATTCACAGACTCGACTTGGTCGTTTGTTTGGGGATGCTCGACAGAGGAGAAGTGTTGGGTGGCGCCTAATTTGGTGATGAATTCTTGAAAGGTGTGGTCCGTGAACTGGGTCCTGTTGTTGGTGACTATCGCTTCTGGGATGCCAAAGCGAGCGAGGATATTTCTTTTATAGAAGCGAAGGACATTTTGGATAATGATTTTGCCCAAAGCTTCGGCTTCTATCCATTTAGTGAAGTAGTTGACCACTACGATTAGGTATTTGTTCTGATTGGTTCCGACCACGAATGGACTGAGGAGATCCAATCCCCACCAGGTGAAGGGATAGGGAGAGGAAAGGTATTTAAGCTTGTTAGGAGGATCTAAATGCATGTCTCCGTGCCACTGGCATTTATCGCATTTCTTCATGTTCTCTTTCGCATCATGCTGCATGGTGGGCCAGTAATATCCTGCCCGCAAGGCTTTTCTCGCGAGAAATCTCCCGCCTAGATGTTGGCTGCTGATGCCCTCGTGGATTTCGAGTAAGACACGCTCAACCCCGCTTCGGTCGATGTATTTGAGAAGTGGAATGGAAAATCCTCTTCTGTAAAGTTTACCTTTGACCAAAACGTACGAGCAAGCTCTCCACCTGACAACAACCACTTCTTTCGGGTCATCAAGGAGTTTTCCCTTAGTGAGATAGTCGTGTATGGGGGTCATCCAACAATCGTTGTCCCTGATGGCGAACACTTCTAAGGTAGAACATGGATTTTGGGTGCTCGGTCGAGGAAGTATTTCCTGTATCACCGATTTATTCCCTCCTTTTCTCTTCGTGCTCGCCAACTTAGATAAGATATTTGCGCGGGTGTTATGCCCGCGGGGAACATGTTGTACGTCCACATATTTAAATTTATTTTTCCTCTCCCGGACCAGGGCCTAATATTCGGCGAGTTGGTCATTTTTGACCTGATATTCGCCTCGGACATGAGAGGCGACTAACTGAGAGTCAGTGAAGATTTTCACTTCCTCGGCCCCCAGATCTTCGGCCAATCGTAAACCTGCGAGGAATGCCTCATATTAGGCATGATTGTTGGAGGTTGGAAAGGATAGGGCGAGGGAGACCTCGATTAGGGTCCCTTCCTCGTTTTCCAATATAATGCATGCGCCACTTCCGGTCGAACTGGAGGCGTCATCAACGAAGATCGTCCAACGACGTGATCCGCTGGGATCTGTGGGCGAGGTCATTTCAACTGTGAAGTCGTCCAAGGCCTGGGCCTTAAGGGATTTCCTGCTCTTGTATTGGACATCAAATTCAGAGAGCTCCAAGGACCATTTCAACATTCTGCCGGCCATGTCTGGTCTTCCGAGCAGTTGTTTTATTGGTTGATCTGTTCGGACCACTATGATGTGGGCCAGGAAGTAGTGTCTGAGTCTCCTTGTTGTGTTAACGAGGGATATAACTACTTTTTTTTGATTTGTTGATATCTTGCCTCTAGGCCCTGTAGGGCCTTGCTCGGGAAGTAAATTGGTCTTTGTCCTTCTGGAGTTTCTCTTATTAGTGTCGCACTTATTGCCTTAGAGGCGACGGCCAGATAGAGGTAGAAGACCTAATCTTTCTCTAACCGAGAAAGGATGGGCGGCTGCAACAGTGCATGTTTCAAATAAACGAGGGATTGTTCGCATTCGGGCGTCCACTCGATGGTGACTTCCTTGTGTAGAAGTTTGAATAAGGGAAGCGCGTGCTGGGCGGACTTTGCCACGAATTGAGAGAGAGAAGTGAGCATGCCGTTCAAGATCTGGATGGAATTTCTCGAGATGGGCGTCGAAAATTAGGAAAATTCCCGACATTTGTCAGGGTTTGCCTCAATGCCTCGTTCCGTCATATAGAATCCGAGAAACTTTCACGCCTGTACGCCAAAGGTACATTTTTCTGGGTTGAATCGCATCTGGCACTTTAGAGCTTGCTAGAACACTTTCTTTAGGTGGGCGGCATGGTCGAGCTCTTCGATGGACTTGGAGATCATGTCGTCCATATAGACTTCAATCATGTCGCATATCTCGTTGTGAAAAACTTTGTTCATCATGCAGTGATATGTAGCGCCCGCGTTTTTCAGGCCGAAGGGCATTACATTATAGTAATAATTGCCCGACTCGATCATGAAAGCGGTGTAGTTTTTATCCGTTTTCGCCATAGGGATATGGTTATAACTAGAGTGTGCATCCATGAATGATAGTAATTTAAAATCGGCCGAGTTGTCGACCAGTTTGTCGATATTGGGGAGGTGATAAGCATCTCTCAGGAAAGCCCGATTGAGATCATTATAATCAATACACATGCGCCATTTTCCATTAGATTTTTTCACAAGAACTACATTTGAGAGCCAGGTTGTGTACTGGGCTTCAGAAATAAAATGTGCCTCTAGGAGGTCTTTTACAGCTAGTTCTGCAGCTTTTGCTTTCTCGGATGACTGCTTTCTTTTGCGCTGCACGACCGCCTTGAGGGAAAGGTCTATAGTCAAGTGATGGCATGCAACCTCTGGATCTAAACCGGGCATCTTCTCTGGACTCCAGGCGAACAGGTCAGCATTCTCCCTTAGGCAAGCTTTGAGTTTCCTTTTTGCAAGGTCAGGGAGGTCTGCTCTATCTTTACTCCTCTAGTGGGGTCTTCTCCAAGGGGAACTAACTCGAAGTTGCCATCCGTGATGGGCCGTGCGTGACTCAAGAGTTCGTTGTGATCAACAGAGGAGGTCGAACCTTCATCTTAGACCATAGGCTCTTTTCGTTTCCTTCTTTTCTCGACACGATCTTCCTTGGAGAAGTGACTTTCGAGGTCAATGGTATCAACCCTCGACAAAGGCTTGACTTCCTCGGAGTTGGAGGGAATTGTGGGTCTAGTGGTTGTTCGAGGTTGAACGCTGATGGAATTGAGGCCCTTGACTGAAGCTTCGAAACACCTTCTTGCTGCTTGGATGTCCCTGTTGAGGGTGGAGACCAACCCTTCAGCAGTGTAGTACTTCATCTTGAGATGCACAATAGAAGGGATCGCGATGAGTTCGGCGAGAGTGGGTCTCCCAAAGATGCACTAGTAGAGAGACGGGAAATCTACCACCAAGAATTGGGTCTTGATGGCTCTGGCCGTTACCCCTCTCCCGAATGTGACGATCAGCTCGACATATCCCCAGGGTTTCGTGCTGGCTCCATTGAAGCCCTAGAGATCAGATCCCATATAAGAGGTCAGATGGCTCTCATTCAGCTGTAAGGTGGTGAAACACTGAGCGCACATGATGTCTACTGAGCTGCCTTGGTCGACCAATATGCATCGCACGTCGAAATTCTGCATCCAAGCTCTCACGCGCAAAGGGATGGCCGAATTTGGGGCTCCGCCTGATAATTCCTCTCTGTAGAAGGACGAGGGGATGAGAGCCTCCTAAGAATTTATTGAGCTTGGCGTCCATATCTGAGTTGGCTTTGATGAGTTGGTTGAATCTCCTCTTCACCGATCCAACTGTGTGCCTGTTGAATCCTCCGCCAGAGATGACCATGGCTGCGGGGAAGGATTCCCAAGGGCTGTAGGAGGAGAAGTATAGGGGGACGTTCTCCATGTCCGGATAATAGAAATATTTTGGCCGTGAGATGCACATGGCGACCAAAATAGTGTCGAGATCGAGGGCCTTCTTCCCTTCCTCGACGTTTTTGGTTTCTGGTGCTTCCTTGCGGGCACCCTCCTTCTTTTTATACTGCTTGAGGTGCCCGTCTCTGACCAGTATTTCGATTTCATCCTTGAGATGAATGCAATCTTCTGTGTTATGCCCGTGGCTCTTGTGGAACCTACAATATTTGCTCTTGTCGCTTCCTGGTTTGGACGATGTTTGTCGGGGGAAGTGCACCCCGACTTGCTTAAATTCAAAATTGGCGTATTCAGAAAGAATACGCTCCTTTGATGTAGTCAGAGGGGGTGTAGTCATGGAAACAATAGGATGGCCCCTTGTAGTATTTAGAATCGTGGGACTTGCCCTCCTGTTTCTTCTCTCCTCGACGGGATGTTAAGGGTTATTCGTTCTTCGAGGACTTGACACTTTCTCTGTGCCTAGATTCCCTGGCGCTATTAGCCGCTTCCTTCTCCTCGTACTGTATGTACAAGTGGGCCTTGAGGAGGAGGGAGTCGAGCATGGCCAGCGTCTCAATGCCTACAACTTTGGCAAAGTCGCTGCGCTGATGGAGCCTGCACTCGAGGAAATATTTTTTCATGTTGTCGGTTGTTGAGACTTGGACCGCTTCCTTGTTGAAGCATTCAATGTATGCCCGCAGGGACTCGTCTCTGCCCTGGATAATTTCTTCGAGTGAAGCCTCCGATTTTGGGTGTTGACTAGAGGCGGTGAAATGCCTCAAAAGTATCCTCCCGAGCTGCTTCCATGAGGTGATGGATTCATTGGGGAGGCTCTTGTACCAAGACAATGCCCCCTTCTTGAGAGTGGTTGGGAAGAGTCTGTTTCATGCCCCCCCTGACTCCTCGATAATCGAGGAGAGTGTCAATATTTTCGATGTGCTCGTCAGGGTCTATTGTTCCATCGTAGGTCCCCAATGGAGGTGGCTTCTCCAGGCTGACATGGAGTGGGGCCTCAGTGATCTCCCTCGATAGTGGGCCACGGGGCTCATCATCCTTACTATCTGCTGGAGATGGAGAAGAAGAGTGATAGTTTCTTCCCCATCGATCATCACGGTCTCATTGGGGGGGAGGGGCTCCTCCATTTCAGCTTTGGCTCAGGTAAAGGAAACCGAGTACGGTCGATTTTTCAGTTGTCTTTCCTCTTCTTGAATGAAGGGGAGTCTTGGTCTCTTACAAGAGAAGTGCGATTGTGTTTCTTGAAGAAAGAAACGTCGTGCCTCTCCTTTCTTGGCGGCAGGCCACGCCTGGGCGGAGATATACTGAGGGAGTTTCGTCGCCGGAGTCTCCGAGGAGGAGATCTTGATCGCCTGTTCTCCCAGGCCCATATCCTTTAATTTTGTTGTAGGATGATGGCGTTGGTATGATTGATAGCAGCGAGGGGGATCGTTTGCATATTTACCATAACCTAGGAGGTAAAATAATACAAGTTTTGCAAAGCTGACTTACTAATACTTGGAGACTAATATAGTAAGTTTTAATTTGATTTTATTTATTCATCGCAACCTAGGGGATAAATAAAATAAAGTCTAATGATACATTGCTGCATGGAGACTGATGCAATGAATTACGTAGATTTATTCGCATATCTATCGCCACCCGAGGGATAAATAATTGAAAAAAACTTGATAACTACATCGCTGCATGGAGCCTGACGAAATGAATTATATCGCGGATTTCCCACATCGCTGCATGTAGGCTGATACAATGGGTTATATCGCAAGAAAAAGCTTGATAATAATATTGCTGCATGGAGACTGATGCAATGGATTGCATAGATTTATTCATATATCTATCGCAACTTAGGGGATAGATGAATGAAAAAGCTTGATAACTACATCGCTGCATGGAGACAGAGGCTGTGAGTTATATCACAATTTTCACACATTGCTGCATGGAGACTGAGGCAATGAGTTATATCGCAGATGAGGAAACAACATCGTTGCATGGAGACTGATACAATGAGTTATGTCGCAGATTTCTCACATTGCCGCATGGAGCCTGACGCAATGAGCTATATCGTAAGAAAAAGCTTGACAATAATATTGCCGCATGGAGACGGATGCAATGGATTATGCATATTTATTCGCATATCTATCATAACTTAGGGGATAGATAAATGGAAAAGCTCGATAACTACATCGCTGCATGGAGACTGAGGTAGTGAGTTATATCACAACTTTCACACATTGCTGAATGGAGATTGAGGCAATGAGTTATATCGCAGATGAGGAAACAACATCGTTACATGGAGACTGATGCAATGAGTTATGTCGCAGATAAAAAGTTGTTTTTGATGATTGAGTTTTAGATAACTAAATCAGAGATGAGGTTGTATTTTCACCAGTTGTGTATGTTCTCAACAAGGTAATAATCTGATCGAGGGTCCAAAGATATTGGTTCCGCCCAAAGTATGTTTGGAAAAATGTTATGCATAACGTGTATGCATGATGTCTTAGATTGATATGAACCCATAGTGACGTGCATTGAGTGTCTATATATGCCCCAAATTTTTACATATGTACTGAATGTGCGTGTATGCCCCTATAAGGTGCTATGAACAAATATTTTCGATATTCTCCTTCCAAACCATTGGCTTTGTTTTATCAACTCCCCGATGTTGTATGTTGCATCGTCGTAATATCTTTGAATTGATTTGAACATGATGATAAGTGTCAGCAAGATCTTGATATTGGTGTCGTAGGCGCAGGCGTAGGTATGGGCGTTGGCATAGGTGTAGACATAGACGTGGATGTAGGCATGGATTTCTTTTTGATGTTTTTCTAACCAAAATTCTTTTCGATATTTTACTAGTACTTTTATTTGTCAAATCCCCAAAATGATTTCAGCGCAGTATTCACAAGAAATAATTGTAATATTTTGCAAAAAAGTCTAAAAAGGAAAAACACTTTTTTGAAAAATGGAAAAAGTAAATGTTTTATTGATATGCCTCTGAATAGGTGAGATTACAAGATGTAATTCCTAAAAAGAGGTAATTACAAAAAGTTTTAAAACTGTAAATGGCAATGAAAATGATAATTGCTACCGTTATTCCCCAATGCTCTCTTGATAGCTCCAATCTTCTTTGCTTCTGAGTTGAATGATTTGTATCCAACTCTCTCTTCGTGGTTTGTGGTTGCAGTTCTTAGATCGCAATCTTTTTTTTCTTTTTTTTCTTTTGAATAAGATCCCAAATTTTTTCCTGGATCGCCCTTTTGGATTTTCAATCCACCGAGATAAATTTTTTCTGTGTATGTCCCTAATTTTTTCCTGGATCGCCCTTTCAGGTTTTCAATCCACCGGGACGCTCCTTTTTGCCTAAGTCACTTGTTTAAGGTTCGAACTTAGCAAGCTTTCTTATACATATTATTTTTTGACTGCATCTGAACTTTGTCAGATGTGGTAGTTCTTCCCCCTCCACTGTTATGAGGATGAGACCACCACTGGAGAATATTGTTTTTACCATATATGGACCTTCATAGTTGGGTTTCCATTTGCCACGCGAATCAAGGCGAGGTAGCATAATCTTCTTGAGCACCAAATTCCATACTTTGAATACTTGAGGACAAACTTTCTTGTCAAAGGCTTTCTTCATCCGCTTTTTATATAATTGACCGCAACACAAAGTTGTCAGGCATTTTTCTTCAATGAAGTTGAGTTGATTAAGTCGTGTCTGAAGCCACTCGACTTCTTCAAGCTTTATTTCCATTATAACTAGAAGTGATGGAATCTCTATTTTAACTGGGAGTACTACCTCCATGCCATATACTAGAGAAAAAGGAGTTGCACCTGTTGATATGCGTACAAAGGTATGATAGCCATGCAGAGCAAAGAGAAGCATTTTGTGCCAATCTTTGTATGTCTTCATCATTTTCTGAATGATTTTCTTGATATTTTTGTTGGCAGCTTCAACAGCCCCATTCATCTTGGGTCGATATGGTGAGGAATTATGATGCTCGATCGTGAAATCATCGCATAACTCCTTCATCATTTTGTTGTTTAGATTAGACCCGTTATCCATTATGATTCGGTTTGGAACTCCATATCTGCAAATGATATTTTGCTTGACGAATTGAGTAACCACTTGACTTGTCACATTCGCATAGGATGCTGCTTCTACCCATTTGGTGAAGTAATCAATGACAAATAGTATGTACTGGTGTCTGTTAGATTCTTTCGGTTCGATCATGCCTATCATATCAATTCCCCGCATAAAAAATGGCCAAGGAGAGCTCATGGAATTCAGAGGAGTAGGTGGCACATTCATTTTATCTACGTAGATTTGGCACTTGTGATAGGTTTTTGTATAATGATAGCAATCGGCTTCCATCGTTAACCAATAATAACCCACTCACAGGATTTTTCTTGCCATGGTATGCCCATTTGTGTGAGTTTCAAAAGTACCTTTATGGATTTATTTCATAAGTGTATCTGCTTCCTGTTTTTCCATACACCTGAGTAGCACCATATCGTAGTTTCTTTTGTATATCACATTACCACTCAGAAAGAATTTTGAGGCTAGTCTTTGCAAAGTTCGTTTGTTAGTGATAGAGGCATTTTCTAGATACTCTTGTTTTTCAAGGTATCTCTTGATGTCATAGAAACAAGGCTTGTTATCTGGTCCCTCTTTGATAGCAAGGCAATGTGCAGGCTCTTCAAAATGTATGATTGTAATGCACAACTCGTGGTTTGGCCAAGTCACTTTGAACATGGCCGATAGAGTTGCCAAAGCGTCTGCCATCTGATTTTCTTCTCGTGGGATATGACTGAAGGTGATCTTAGTGAATTTCGTAGCTAGCTTTAAAACATGATCCCGATATGGAATCAATTTGGGATGCTTAGTGTCCCATTCACCTTTGACTTGGTATATGACTAGTGCGGAGTCTACAAATACTTCGATATATTTAATTCTTAGATCAATGGAAGCTTCCAGACCCAGGATGCAAGCTTCATATTTGGCGATATTATTGGTGCAGTCAAAACATAACCTTGCAGTATAAGGTTTGTGATATTTCTTCGGAGAAGTCAAAACTGCCCCGATGCCTTGCCCTAGTGCATTTGAAGATCCGTCGAACATGAGTGTCCAACTTGCCCTGGTTCCGGTCCTTCGTCGGGCCCTGGTATTTCGTAGTCACCTATAACCATGACATCTTCGTCTGGAAATTCGAACTTCATTGGTTGATATTCTGGAAACGGTTGATGAGCTAGGTGAGCAGCTAGTACACTACCCTTGATGGCCTTTTGAGTAACATATTGGATGTTGTGCTCTGATAGTAACATCTTCCATTGAGCAATCCTTCTTGTAAGAGCCAACTTTTTGAACACATACTTCAAAGGATCCATTCTTGCTATTAACCACGTGGTGTGAGTTAACATGTACCGCCTCAATCTTTTAGTAGCCCAAGCCAATGCACAACAAGTTTTCTCGAGAAGTGAGTACCTGGTTTCATAGTTAGTGAATTTCTTGCTGAGATAGTAGATTGCATGCTCTTTTCTACCCGTTTCGTCATGTTGCCCTAATACACATCCCATCGATCCTTCCAATACTGTCAGATACAAGATGAGTGATCTTCTGGGAACTGGTGGCGTTAAGATTGGTGGCTCCTGTAAATATTGCTTTATTGTCTCGAAAGCTGTCTGGTAATCATTATTCCATACCATTGTCTGATCTTTTCGTAGTAGTTTGAATATAGGCTCGCACGTGGCAGTTAGGTGTTATATGAACCTTGAAATATATTTCAATCGTCCTAAGAAACCACAAACCTCTTTCTCTGTCCATGGTGCTGGAATTTCTTGTATGGCTTTTACTTTGTCGGGGTCCACCTCAATACCATGCTGACTTATAATGAAATCCAGTAACTTGCCTGATCTGACGCTGAATGTACATTTGTTTGGATTCAACCCTAGTTTGAACCTTCGCAGACGATATACTAACTTTTGTAAATGTATGATGCGATCCTCCTCCGTATGGGATTTGGAAATCATATCATCTACGTACACCTCGACTTCTTTGTGAATCATATAATGGAATAGTGTGACCATTGCCCGCTGATAGGTTTCCCCTATGTTCTTTAGACCAAACGACATTACCTTATAGCAGAAAGTTCCCCAAGGTGTCATGAAGATAGTCTTTTCCATATCTTTGGATGCCATTTTGATTTGATTATAGCCTGAGAAACCATCCAAGAATGAGAATACCGAAGCTTGAGCTGTATTGTCCACCAAAACATCTATGTGAGGTAGAGGGAAATCGCCTTTAGGACTTGCTTTTTTTAGATCCTGATAATCTATACACATATGTACTTTACAATCCTTTTTCGGTACTGGCACGATGTTAGCTATCCAAGGTGGATAATTTACCACCGCTAAGAACCCTGCGTCAAACTGTTTAAGGACCTCTTCTCGAATTTTTTTGGACATGTATGGACGAGTTATCTTGAGCTTCCGCCTGACTGAAGAGCAACCTTCCTTGAGAGGTAACCTATGCACCACAATGTCTGTATCCAATTCTGGCATATCTTTGTAAGACCAGGCGAATATATCCATGTAGTCATGTAACAACTTGATCGACCTTTCTTTGACACTTTTTTCTAATGTTGCTCCCAACTTGATCTCTTTTGAATCTTCCTCTGTGACAAGGTTAATGGTCTCAATAGATTCCTGGTATGGTTGTATGCTATCAGCTTTTTGCTTTATCCATCTCTCCAATTTTTCAGAAAGTTCAAGACCCTCATCATCTTCCTCTTCAGCTTGGTTGATGGGTGCATCAAAATCATATCAGATACCAGCAGTAACATTATCGGTGATTTTGGGCATGTATCTTCACATTTATCATGTTTTGGTGCAGTTTTTTTAGTATGTGAATTTGGAAAATGCATATGAAGGAAAGTATTTCCATTTTTAAATATGAAATATAAATGCAAAAGAAAAATAGGGATCTTAATTGAATACAAAATACATTTTTTTATTAATCGTGAATATTGTCTGGAACAAACAGGGGACCCTTACAAGCAACCCTTATGCCTCAGGCTCGAAATAGGTTCTTTCAAAAAATAAGGAAAAATACTTTGGAAAGAAAATCTTAGGAATCTCCACAGCTGTCCAGTTCTTGAGTTCTTTGCCTAGGGCGCATTCACGGTTGAAGTCAAATGCTCTTCTGATGTTGTTCTTATTGGATATCATTGCCACCTGCCAGCTATGTTCTATTCCTTTGTTGACGAAAGTTTTCTAGATTGGAGGAAACCGTGCTTTGCCTTTCAGAGTAGCCTTTGATGATTCGTAACCCAAACCAAAGCAATTCTTCTTCTCGGATATTTCTGGGAGCTTTCCCCAACCCTTCGAGTTACCACTCTTCACTGCTATTTGTAAATTCCTCTACAAAGTTACAATAGGTTTCTTGGTCTTTTCCACCGGTAAGGTCACCATTGAGGCAACCTCCAAGACTTGAAATGGTGTGGCTATGTAGTCTTTGTCAACACTGATATATCTGTAAGACTCAATGTGACATACAAAGATGTCCTCTTCTTCATCGATTATGAACAATCTTCCTTCAACAAATAATTTTAGTTTCTGATGTAAAGTCGAAGTGACTGCTCTGCTGCATGAATCCAAGGTCGTCCAAGTAAACATGTATATGTTGGTTCTATATCCATGACTTGAAAATAGAACATGTGTGGGCCAATCTTGATGGGAAGGTCTACTTCTCTGAATATCGTACTCTGGGAACCGTCGAAAGCTTTAACTATTGTGGAACTTGGTCTTATCACAACACTATTTAGTGTCAACCTCATCACACTGGATTTTAGTAATACATTAAGGGCAGAACCACTATCGGTAAGCACCCTGGACAGGGTTGTAGTACCTATATGAATTGAGATGTTCAACACTTTGTTGTGAGCTCGGCCTTGTGGAGGTAACTCACTATCGTTGAAACCCAGATATGACCCAGACGTCAGATTTTCTACAACATTATCAAATTGGTTCACAGTAATATCTTTTGCGACATGAGCATAACTTAAAACTTTCATCAGTGAATCTCTATGCGCCTCTGAATTAATAAGCAACGAGAGTATGAAAATTATGGTTGGGGTTTGGTGAAGCTATTCCACCATCCTATAGTCGCTTCTCTTAATTATCTTTAGAAATTCGTCTGCCTCTTGATTAGTAAAGTTTTTGCTTAGAGGCTCTTGATTTACCTCCACTACCGCTTTCCCTTTATCTTTTACTAACATGTCATTTTTACTCTTTACCACACTATCATTCTTCTTTGGTGGTTCAGGTCCGAGCACTCGACCACTGCGGTTCATGCCTCCTGCCCCTGCTATATTTGAGACTGCAGGTCCTTGACTTTATGATGGCTCACATTAGTTTTTTAAGCCATTGACATATACAGTTGAATCATAACCCCACAGTACCGCTTTGTCACTTTTGTAAGGGGTATGAGATAGCCCCCCAATCACCATTGTAGTCTTTGGAACTACTGGTATCCTTAGAATTTGTTTTGATGTCATTGCAGGTGTTTTCATTGACTCTCCCCATGGTATTACAAGATTCTTCTTATTATGGTTTGACCCTTGGCAAAGAATTACCAATGGATTCTTCGTACCTCCTTTAATTGCTGCTACATATTCACCTTCAGGGTATGGTCCAAATTGGACTATCCCCTGGTCCACCAATTGTTGTAATTTCCTTTCGAAAGCTTCATTATGTTCCAAAAGGAACTCACATTCACATAGATATTCTTCCAAGAGAATTATCGGGGCCTTTACTCGTCTGGCTTCCCCACAGTCAGTGACTACTTCAATGGCGTTTATTGTTGGTCCACCACGCAGAGGCATGGGGTTTAATTTGATATTTGGTTTCTCAAAAGTGATGTCCTGGGAATCCAACAAATCCTGAACTTTATGTTTGAAGGCCCAACATTGTTCTATAGTATGCCCCGGAGAATTGGCATGATACTCACATTTGGAATTGGCATTGTATTTTCGTGGAGGTGGCCCAACTGGAGGAGCTAAAGGTTTTAGCTCTACTAATGATGCCTTGATCAAGTGTTGTAACAGTTGACTAGGTGGCATAGGGAGTGGATCCAACTTCCTTTGCGGCCTTTCAAACTTGTTCTGTTGTTGTCCTTGCATTATTATTAATGGTTGTTGTTTCCTTAGTTGTGAGGCTACAACATTAATTTCCCCCTCTTTCCTTTTTGTGAAGTTAGGAACTTTTCTTTTCGCACTATAAGGGGAATTTGATGATCCCCCTTGTATCTTTCCATTTTTTACTCCAGCTTCAATCCTTTCTCCAATATTTACTAGATCAGAAAATCCAGAAGAGATGCTTCCTACCATCTTTTCATAGTATACTCCTTGTAAGGTTCCCATGAACATGTCGACTAGTTCTTTCTCCAGAAGTGGTGGTTGTACACGGGATGCCATCTCTCTCATCCTTTGGGCATATTATTTAAAGGACTCCTCTTTCTTCTGTGACAGGTTCTGGAGTTGCACGCGGGTAGGCACCATGTCCAAATTGTATTTATAATGTGTCAAGAAAGCATTAGCTAGATCTGCCCACGTCCTGGTGTGAACTCTTTCTAGATGCATGTACCAATCTAGAGATGCCTCACTCAAACTGTCTTGAAAGTAATGAATCTTTAGTTTATGGTATTAAGCATAAGTATGCATCTTCCTGCAATACATGTGCAGATGGTTCCTTGGACAAGTGAGCCCTTTGTACCTTCCAAAGTCAGGTACTTTAAATTTTGGCAGGATTACTACGTCCGAAACTAGACCCATCTCGAGAGCGTCGACATCGAAAGAATCATATCTCTCCATGTTCTTTAATCTTTCCTCTAGAGCTTTATGCTGATTCAACACTAGTGGATTCTCAGTAGCATGAGTATCGATCGTCCTCTGAGGTTCCTGATTGACATCCTCTAGGTCGTGGTCTCCATATTGTAAGTCTAAGTAGTTGTCTGCATTATTAACCGGAATCTGCAGGGTATGAGATTCCCCTGCTTTTGGTGGAGGTGGGTCAAACCCTTCAGTTTCTTGTCTTGTCTCTTACTGAGCCATGACATATTTTTGGAGTCCTGTCTTCGATCCTCTTCTCAGTTGGTGACCGCTCGATGCACCAATGGTCTGGGTTATTTCCTCAAAGGATACCCTAGGAATTTGCTCTTTCCTGTCAATGATGTTCTTCAAGTCTAGAAGAACCTGACTCATATATCCTCTCATTGAGTCGATGTTGCTTTTAACTTGTTCTAAATCCACTTTGAAAGGTGCTTTATTTTCTTCAATTTGTTCCATTACCCTCAGTATGGTGGCCAGAGAGGTGGTGGTTTTCTTCTACCAATGGTTCAACTGGAGAAGATTTTGAAAAATGAGTTTTTGTGTTATGAATTTATGAGATGCAAATGCTTATGAATGTATGAATGTGTATGAAAAATTCTAAGAATTTAGTTTTGAGTGTCTTATTCACTTGGATACATATAATTTATTTTTTTATATTAATTTTTTTAGGTTTTTCTTTTTTATTGGTGAGTATCTAGAAAAATGAATACGCAAGCGGAATACAGAATAAAATGCCTTTATTGAAAGTAACAATTGTCTTTAAAAGAGAACATAATTCAGATACTGAAAGATATTACAAATTTAAAACAATAACCTCGCTGAAAGAAAATAAACAAAGGGAAACAGTCTTCTAAGTGCGCTTGCGGATGTCTGCTCTGAAATGATCGACCATTGTTCTGCAAAGCATGAGGAAGTCATTGACATCTTTTGGGAGAGGAACCATCACACTTTCTGCGTCTCTCTAACTTCTACGGATGTCTTCAATGACATTGTTTTCTAAGAAGGCGAGTTTTTCATCCTTGTCCTTGTAGTATCAGTATTCTCGATAGAGGTTGGGAATTATCTTGTGGTTATCCCTTCCTGCTTGGGTGATCTTCGCATACTGCTCTTCCCAATACATCTTTTCAGCCCTTATTTTCGCATAAAGTCTCCATTGTATTAGGAAATCTTTTAGGGGGACTTCTAGCTCAAGGCACACTTGCTCATGTTCGTCAGTTTTCTGAGTAAGAAGTCTTTCTGCCCTCATCCTTGCAAGAAGTTCCCTTATCTCTGATTCTTTGCTATCCTGAAGTCTGGTGGTAAGATACTTCATTTTCTCTTCTTGATCTAAAGAAACTTGTGCCAAACATTGGATATTTGCCCTTAGATCTTCTTCCAACGCCTTCTTGTCTTGTACCACCTTTTCATACCATCTAGTTAATCTTCCCATTTCACTAGCAACATCTTCTAACCTCTGGTTATGGGAATCCAAATTAAAGGTATCACTTAACAACCCTTTAGTCGAACATTTCCTTTTTAGACTCTCCTTTTCAAATGCCTCACGATCTCTTTGAATCTGTTGGTCTTTTGATTCAAGTATGCACTGCATTTGTCTTTTTTCTTTGGTTAAGTTAAGGAGGCTGAGCTCTAGTTCTTCTTTTTCCCTTCGAGCTTGTTTCAAGGCTTTCTTCAGATCATCTATTTCTTCCAAGGACATAGGTATAACTATTGGGACTTCTGGCTTGTATTCAGGATCTATGTCAAAAGGCAGCTTAATAATTTGTACCCTATCGAGAACCCATCAAGTGTAGGGTTCTTTTTCCACAACATTCTTCTTTTCAACTTTTGTTTTGTTAACCCTGTTCCAGGCCCGAATAATTTTGTTGAGCAATTCTCGGTCGTTTTTTCCCATGTCATGAATGATCAATTGTTGAAGTTGTTCGTCTAAAGGTTTATTTTCCAAGGGATACCCTAATTGTCATAGAGCCAAGGTAGGGTTGTAATTAATGCAACCTTGTGATCCAATCAATGGAACATTAGGAAAGTCCCCGCAGCTGTAAATAAATACACCAATGTCCAGCTTCCTTGCATACCTTAATACATGATTAGTAGTAAGAGACCTTAATTTCTGAGGCCGCTCGTACCTTGTCAGATTTAGGATAATGTAATCTTCCTTGTAAAGATGAGTCATAAACCAAGAATACAACAGTGGGATACAACAATTTAGACTACCTCTTCTTTTTTCATACTGCATATGAATTGTATAATAGATGTCAGCAAGCAAAGCGGGAGTTGGATCCGTATTGAAAGTTTTTGTATCCCAAAATACGCTAATAGCCACAGAGTCAATATAGTCTAAAGTTCGTGGAAATAAGATAACACTGAATACAAGTAGTCCTAGACAATCAATATAAGACTCTAATTCCTTGTTATTAGCAAGATCAAAATCCTTAGTTTCTAAGTAGCATCTGTCAATCCCTCGTATGTCTTCCTCTTTCTTGTAATTAAGAGATAATTCAAGATAGGGGATCTTTAAGCCTTCTGCTAAGATTTTAACATCGATAGTTTTTCCGATACCCACATAAGCCTTCTCTTTAGAAAAGTTCAGAATCCTATCAAATTCTTCCAGAGTTGGTGCTAGCTGGAAGTATTGAAAGGTGAAGCATCTCAGCGGAGGGTCGTAAAACTGAATCAGAGCAGAAACAACATCCAATTGTACTTCTACTTTGGGCAAGTCCAGGATATCCCTATAGCGACGAGTGAACATTTTCAGAGCCCTTTCAAATAATATTTCTTTTACCTCCTTGATCTTTGTTATGTCTGGCTTGATGGCATTGATGCAGACGAGTTGTTTCCCTTTGGTATTCATTTTCAAGAACTCACCAAACCTTTGACTATTATATATATTTTTTAAAACCCTGTGAATAAGACAAACAAACGAGAATAGAGAATTATGAATATGTGAAATGCAAAGATGCATGAATGCATGAATGTAAGGCTTAGTGACGGGATTTCATGGATGGTACCCTTAGAAGGTAGGCTCTTAGTTTGGGCCTATGGATGTTCTACCCTACCCATAAGGTGGTTTCCTTAAGGGTTTCATGAATAACATTAGAGGGAAAGGCACAAGGGCCTCCCTTAAGTGGAGCATCATTACAGACCGAAACTTTCGTCTCTAGGTCAAAAAAGGTCTCATAATGAGATTTCAGTTTAAAGGTTGTACAAAGATCCATATGTGTCTACTTACCAAGAGGATGTCTCTTGAGAGGTATTCCTTTTTCGAAATTCCACCGTCTCTAGCGAAGTCGTCACGGAAACTCATAGGGCCGATGTAACCCCTTGGCTAATAGACGAACCTTCTTTCTAAGGGACTTTGAAAATATTTTTTGCAAAATTTAAATCCCACCACAGATATAAAAATATGATCAAATGCAATAAGCAAAAATAAATGAATAATTAAATATAGAAATATTAAAACTTTAAAATTAAGAAAAAAAACCCTAAACCCTAAAACTGAAAGGTAAGGCTTATAAACATAGTTTTGACTCCCCAGCAGAGTCGCCAGTTGTTATAACCGGTTTTAAATTTGAGAGTCGCCAACCTTAATTTTTATCCTAAGGAAGGGAATATAAAGGATAACCCTAAAAGTTAGAGATTCTAGGTTTTTTGGACTCGGTTCTAGACCAAGGGAAGGTGTTAGGCACCCTCATCAACCTTGTTCACAAGGATATTAGGGTTAGAAGAGCGATCTTAGGAAATAAGGTTTTAATTTTTATTAGGGGAACTTGCCACAATTTTAGTCGTATATCTACGTATCCTCTTATGAGGAACCAGAGTCCCAATTTGTAGTTCGCAGTTGGTTTGTGCTTTTATGGGTTAAGAATAATATTTTAATTTCCCGCATACTCAGGCTAGGTGTATGAATAGAGGAGATATTGGACAGATTGTGCAGTCAATGCGAATATACTCGTAACCCTTTTTTTGAAAATTAATTATTGAATTAATTTAGTTATAAAAAATCATTTATTGTTGGTTTGATATTTTTTATGTGTTAATTGTAGAAAACATCTTTATTTAAATGCATGATTAAAAATATTTCTATGTAATAAAGTAAATAATATTTTGGATGAAATTAGAAAATAATAGTTATGTGATTTTGTGATAATAATAATAAATATTAATTAAATAGAAAATATAAAATAATAAAATAAATAAAAGAAAAAATTTAAAAAAATGCAGGTGGGTGTGAATTATATTAAGGTAGCAAAATAGGGGGATGTTAACAGCACGGGCCTGAATTCAGATATTGAATTCAGGCCCAAAAGACAGGGGGTATGGTTTTGGTCTAGACAGTAGAAATGTAGGTGTAAGCAGTAGGGCCCAAGTCCAGATTTTAGACTTGGCCCATTTGGCATGGGGGTACATTTTTGTACATGGCTAGTAAAATAAAAAAATAAGAGGGCGCGGATAGTTATGGGCCAGGCCCAAAAGTTTGGGAGTTTGTTTGGAATCTGTGAGAGAGCACATGGTAATATGGTGGGACGCGTTTTTTGTAACGTCTGATGGTGATCATGCGGTTGAGGCTAAGAGTGCACGGCAAGACGTGTCACACCGGATTACACAATATAATATATTTTTAATTTTATAAAACGAAACATTTTATCTCATTATCCTCTTCTCTCTCTCTCCGCATATTTTTATTTTCTCTTCTTCTTCTTCTCTCAACCAACAACAGTGAAACCCTAACCTAAACGCGGTGGCGTAACATTTCCTTCCCCCCTCAATATAATAATAACCCTTACAACGATCAAAACAAAAACAACATAAAAAAATTAAGCTAAGTAGTTACCGTCCATGTTGTGATTTGTTTTCTCTTTGCGTTCCCTCCGTGACTCCTCCTGGTCTCTCCTTTTTCACCTTGTATTCGTAGGTACATCGACAGTGCTTTGATGATGGTGACGACAACGTGATGGAGGAAGCTAGGTTTTCAGATACTATAATCCTACGTTTTCAAGGAGCGGCGATGCTTTAGGGGTTCTGGTGAGCGCAATCAGATCAAGTTCTCTCTCTGTCCTTCAACCTCTCTCGATTATCTTTCCTTATCAATTTTCTATAAATTTCTCCCTCTTAATTTCTGTCAAAAATTGTTTGTCCTTCTTCTAATTTCTCTTTAGGTTTTTATATTGTTTTTAGGAATATGTAAATTAGGAAATAAACAAGCTTATCTGTGAATTTTTGTATGATTTAATTAGGCTTGAATTCAAAAATTGATTATCTCTTGTACTTATGTATTTGGTTATAAATTTGTATTAACTTTGTTTCTGAATTTACTGTGTATTGATTCCTTTCTTGTTTTTGATTTGATTGTATAATGTTTTTATTTAGTTTCCGCATTTGGCTTAACTCTGTTCTGAAAAAAATGAATGTAAGATCTGGTATTGATCCTCGATTTGAATAGTAGTTGTTCATGGTTTTTACACAAACGTTATTTCTTGTTTAATCAGCATAACGGTTGTTTGTTAGTTTGAACATACATTTTTTTCCATTGGACTGGCCTTTATAATGTGTTTGGACTCTATTTGGTTGGGTCACTCTTTTTTTAAAACAACAACGTTTTGATTGGAATGGGCCTACTTGTTTTGGTTTCATAATAAAACACTTTTTAATCTAGATTGGGTTTGGGCCATACGCGTTTTTGTCATCTAAACCTAAAACATTTTAAACGAAATGGGCCTGTGATGTTTGGTAATGGATTCTTAATCATTGTTTAAATAATCCAAACTGATATAATTTCTTAATTAAACTTAATAATAAAATAATAAGTAATTAATAAAGATAATCATAATAATAGTAATGATAATAATAAGATTAACAATAATTATGAGAAATAATGTCTAAATAACCAAAAGTCAGAAATTGACTTCTAGTCAACCCTAGCTCAATGGACCTCTCCAAATTGGGCCAATCTGATATATTCTTCAACTGGGTTATTAGTTTCAAACACATACCCCTAAAAAATGAATAAAAACCTTAGTGGGCCTTTTAAAAAAATATTGCAATGTCTTCATGAGGCCCAACTGATTACACCTCCTATGTGTACTGAAATGGACCACACAATTTATTGGGTCAGCATAAAAACGTATCCTCTTAGTTTATAAACGAGGAAAAAACGTAATGGGCCATCAGACTTTGATGGTCCATTTTGAAGCAGCATACCACCCTTTCATGAATTTAAACCCCCTATAAAATAATATTCAAAATAGAAAAATTAAAATAATATGATCATAAATTAGAAACACAACAATAATATGATTGTCAAATTGATAGGGAAAATTTGAGGTATGGCAATAAGCAATAAGAAAATAAAGCATTAAACGAAATAATAAAATAAACACAAATTCTATTGATCCAGTGCTCCAAATGGAGACTTGAGTTACATAGCGTGAAAATAAAACTGGAATAAAAACTGGATGGCCAACTGATATCTACCTATGAGTTTTTATAGGAAGTTCAAATAGTGGAACATATGTCACTAATTCAATGCCCATTAATCAGAAAATATCTAATCTAAACATGCTAAAATCATAAAACAGATGAAATCGGTCTGAAAAGAGAAACAAATCAAGTGACAACTCGCCTTCCTGCTACAGGTGGCCATATCAGGCTCACGTAAACACATGGGTGCACACAAAAGAAGGGTTGGTTATGGCCTTGCTGCTACGGGTGGTCGTAGCCACTGGATTTTGTATGGGAGAATTCTCTACTTTTTACCTTTTTCGTGTTTCGTCCATTTTGGTCCTTCTTTGGCTAAGAATTCTTATTAAGGCATGAAAATAGTGGAAAGGCAATACGAAAACATAAAACATGGTAAAAAGTAAATAAATAAAACGAAAATTGGAAAATAACATAGTAAAACAACTAATAGAAACAATGCAAAAACCACATACCAATATGCTTGATCTAGATGATGAGTTAATGCATCGAACTAAATGTTTAGTCACCAAGAGTGAAGATTTTTGGTTATGGCATAGTCATTTAAGTCACGTGCTTTTTGACTTGTCGAATAAAATAGCATGCAAGAATATAGTGATTGTTCTTCCTAAAATGAAATATTCAAAAGACAAATTATGTGATGCTTGCCAAATGGGAAAGCAAATAAGAGTGTCTCAAAAAGGTTGTTTCGACATCAAAATCTCTTGAGCTTCTCCATCTAGACTTGTTTGGCACTTTGCGGACGAGAAGCTTAAGATGCAATTATTGTGGATTTGTGATTGTTGATGACTACTCTAGATTCACTTGGATGCTATTTTTGACCCATTAGGATGAAACTTTTTAAGCTTTCATTAATTTTTCTGAGTTTGTCTAAAATGTTTTTAGTTTGAAAATTATCACACTCTGTAGTGATCATGGTGTTGAATTTGTTAACCATTAATTTCAAAACTTTTGCATCAAAAATGGGATTGCTCATAAATTTTCATAATCGAGAACTCCACAACAAAATTATGTTGTTGAGCATAAAAATCGTGTTTTAGAAGAATTGGCACAAACCATGATAAGTGAAATGAGTTTACCTAAGTATTTTTGGACGAATGCGACTAATATTGCATGATGTGTCTTAAACGAGGTGATCATTTGAACCATCCTAGAGAAGACACCCTATGAGCTTCTTAAAGGTAGAAAACCAAATATTTCTTATCTTTGCATTTTCGATTACAAATGTTTCATTTTGAATAACAGAAAGGACAATCTTGGTAAATTTGATGCTAAGTATGATGAAGGGATATTGATAGGATACTCATGTATGAGTAAGGCTTATAGAGTTTACAATCATAAAACTGATTTAGCAGAAGAATATATTAATGTTGTATTTGATGAGTCCTAACCCCTAAAGATGGGGAAAGGTATTTGTTCTAATGTTTCAGGTGTGATAACAGAGAAGTTGATCAACAACGAAAGTTTCAAAGAGGATCCTACTCCTTCAAAAAAGGATGAGGATATTAAGGAAGATAAATATGAAATCTTACACGAGGATGATAAACAAAAGACCTCGAATCAGTTGCCTCAAGATTGGACAATCGCAAAGGATCATATGCCAGATCAAATTCTAGGAGATATCAGAAGAGGTGTAAGTACTAGATCACATGTTAATAATTTATGTAATTACTATGCTTTCATTTCTCAGATTGAACCTAAATCAATATTTGATACCTTACTTGACAAGGGATGGTTACTTTCTGTGCAAGAAGAACTTATCTAATTTAAATGTAATAATGTTTGGGAGATTGTTCAGTGTCCGATTGATAACATTGTTATTGGTCCTATATGGGTATTTAGGAACAAAATGGATGAAAAGGGCGTAATTACTAGAAATAAAGAAATATTATTTGCAAAAGGATATAGTCAAGCTGAAGGAACAGACTACGAGGAGACTTATACTCCTTTATCATGTGCATGTATACTAGATATCAAGCATCATCTAAGGAATCTCACTTTAAGATCGTAAAATGTATTTTGAGGTATCTTAACGGGACCTCCCAACACAATATTTGGTATCCTAAAGGTAGTGCTTGTAGCTTAGTAGATTTTTTTATTCCAATTTTGCGGGGTGCCAGTCAGATATGAAAAGTACCAGTGAAACTTGTCACTTATTTGTAAGTTGATTAATTTCTTGGCACAATAAGTAGAAGCATAGCGTTTCTCTTTCTACTTTCAAGGATGAATATGTAACCGCTGGTAGTTATTGTATAAAAGACTTATGGCTAAAGCAACAACTGCTAAATTATGATTTAAAACTTGGTTGCATTCTGATTAAGTGCGATAGTAATGGTGTGGTAAGCCTCACTAAGATCTGATACTTCATTCATGAACTAAACACATTGAGATCCGACATTATTTTCTTAAAGATCATGTTGAAAAGAGGGATGTTATTTTTTAATACGTTGACACTTAAAGTCAGCTTCCTGACAATTTTACAAAATCATTATCATCAAAACCTTTTCTCAAGATCTGTAGGGATTTAGGAATTTTAGATTCCTCGTGCTTGAAATAAAATTATAATTCTTCTTAGTTTCATTTTCTATGTATATTCTGTTTTTTCTAATACTATTTTGTAGCAAATCATTTTTTTGCTGACTACATTGGTATGTCTATATAACTCTTGTATCCTACTTTATATAATTGTGTGTGTGTTTATTTTTTATATATTCATTGGTTTTCTTATTACCTTTTTTACTTTACTCATTCATCTCTATCATTTTTTGAATGTTCTTCTTTGCATTTAAGTCTTTTAAATGTGTGTTGCTAATTATGTGCTTTCGAGCATTTGTACACTTTTTCATGCATTATTTATGTTGTTAATGAATTCCTTTATATATTAGTTTTAATCACTTAATTATATGTTTTTGAATGTTTGTGGTGCATGTCTATCTTTCATTTTGTTGCATGTTGCATGTCTATCTTCATGTTTTGTATCTGATCATTGTTATTGTATATTCTTCTTAATTGATTAGCTCATGAGTTTATCTGGAATTATTTGTTTGTGGTTGGTTACTTGGTTTGTAGACCCATTTCGACCTATCTCTTTTTGATATTGTCAAAGGGGGATAACTTTAATGGAGTCTATAATTTCTTTATGGGTTTTATGATGTATTGTTTGTGTGCAATGTTTTAGGGGGAGCTCGAGCATTTTTGTTTTTAGCTCAAAGTCGACCCAATTTCAAGTGAAAGCTTTCCAAACATAAAACATGTGGGAGACTTAAGCTACATATTCCTAGGGGAGAATCTTGCATGTCCCTAACACATTCAAGGGGAGCACCTTTAATACCATTGTTTTGTTGTTTGTATTTTTGCTTTCGTTTATTATAATTTATTGAGTTTCCTTCATGATTGCACATCTCTTAATCAAGTTCGAATCAAATCATTAATCATTTTAGCATTCATAAATTAATAGTTATATTTTAGCTTGATCATGATACTTTCATTAAATTGCACGAGTCAATGGAATAGTAACCATGTGTGTTATTGATTCAATTTAGGTGGAAAGAAAAATGTCAAAGTATTTTGAAAGCTATGAAAATTGAGATTTATGTGTTTGATTCGAATCAAGCACACATCCTGACTCGAATCAAACTGAATAGAGGCAAACAAAAGGTTTTTAAACACTTTGATGCAAATCAAAATTTACACCTAATTCGAATCAGGCATTTTCTAGTCACCTTTGTTTGATTTAATTTGAATCAGACTTTACACCTGATTCAAATTAGATAGTTTTTCAAGATTTTCCATTTGGCTCTGTTTGAATTGATTCGAATCAGGATTTACATTTGGTTTGAATCACATTGTGATTTAATTCGAATCATAATTTACACCCAATTGAAAAAAATAGAGGGATTTAGGTGGAGAGGATTTTGGAAGGAATTCTTTTTATTCAAAAAACATAAATCCTCATAATTTTGGGAAACTGAAAAACTATATCAGAGGAGGAGTTTGGAGGGTTTTGGAGGACTTAGACAAATTGTTCAAATATAACTTATGTTATTATAGTATTCCAAAAATTAAAAATATGTTAATGATAAACACTCTTCTACCATTCTATGCAAATTATTCTTTTAAAAAATGTTAAAGTTCTCTCTATATTTAAAAAAAAAAACTTTTTTTGAAGTCCATCCTCCCCCTCCCCTCCAAACTCCCAAACAAAGTCTTAGTAAATTTTCCTAGGGTTTCATGCAACTTATCTACAATAAAACACATGTTTCACATTTAACTGGTTCTAATGATTAATAGTAGCACCTTCAAATGCCACTCCCTATTAGGATATCTCACATTTTGTTAGTAGCAATTTCATTAAAAATGGGCTTACCAAGTGCATTCAATTGATTAACAAGATGAGTGAACCTATTTTTCATATCGGCAATGGTTACACCATGCTTCATATGAAAGAGTTCAAACTCTTGGTTCAAAGTATTGATTCTAGCTTGTTTGACTTCATTTGTGCCCTCACGGGTAACTTACAATGAGTCTCACATAGCTTTATCGGTTGTGCAATGGGAAACACGATAATATTCATCAACTCCTAAAGAGGATATGAGAATATTCATTGTTTTCCAATCATACAACCACAATTTCTCATCATCTGCATTCCATTGTGCTTCTAGCTTAGGTACAATAACACCTTCTGCATTGGTCATGGTAATTTGAAAAGTACCATTTTGGACAATGCTCCATACCTTCCTATCAACTTAATTAAGATGGATACACATACAATTCGTCAAATAGCCATGGTTTTCGCCATTGAAAATAGGCGTTCTATTATATGTTGATGGAATTTTTCATGTAGGTTTGGAAAAACTTTTTCATGGATTACAAAACAAAATTTGAAAATCTTTTCCAAAACCTAAGAACTATCAGAGTTTCAAGATATTTTCTTAACTTAGCAACGAAAAATAATTTTAAAATAAAATGCAGAAAGTAAATAGTTAAGGAAAAATAATAACACCGCGATATATAGAGGTTCACACAAAACTAAAGGACCCACTCCTCTCCCTAAGAACTGGTCTTGATAGTTACCATTAAGTACTTGAGAGCTTTTAGTAGGTGAAGCTCACGAACCCCTTTATGCAACGAAATGCTGGTTTTCCTACAACCATGATAATAAAAGACGAAATATATAAAAATTTGTGTCTTCTCCATTATTGAGATCGAAGTGTCCAAGCTCATCTCCCAACCGACCCTTAGCGGCTCGAATACAAAATAAACTTGTTCCCAGCTAGAGCAAAGAAAACAAGTCAGCCTGAGTTCCATAAGTATCTGGATTTCCTCTTTTATGGTTTCATGCTGCAAAGAGTTCGAGACAAAGAAAGATCAAGGCAGTATATAAGCTAATGAATCTGATGGATGCCATTTATTATGTTCTGTTGTAATGCTAGCGAAAGGGAAACCAGGGGATAATAAGACTTGTCTGCATTGACAAAAAGATCGGTAAGGAACTAAGAGTTCCCTCCCTTATTAAAAGTTAAGATCATTCACTCACTCGATCACTTGTTAGCCTTGCTACACGACATTTTCCTTGGTTTAGGGGCCTGATTCATAGCAAATAACTAATGTCAAAACTCTCGCAGAAAAAAGGCCTGATAGGGAGAAGAATGTGAAATCGCTTGCTCGCATGAAGAATAAATGTATATTTCCTTTATAACTCTGATTACTCTAAAGAAGTGTGAGCGCTTGGCTTTTCGTGATAAAAAACTATCCTAAACTCTCTTCTTGAGAGAGAGAGAGAGAGAGAGAGAGAGAGAGAAAGAGATCCATTGCGTGAGCAACCGACTGTGTGTTACATGTGCTCTACAGGTTGCACTCCATCTTTCTTCCTTTTTTTATATTTTGAAGATGAGCGTTGCATTCGGCTTGAAAGGCATGGAGAGAGTTAAATATTGAGGCGTCTTTGTATATATAGGGTAACAGTATAATAGATGACTGAGATATAAAACTTTAGAGAGTAAATATATGGTCACCAACGTTAGAGACTCTACCACTCTCGATGAACAATCACTCACTTTTGACAGTTATACGATTCTACAAGATGATTTAGAGTTGGATTGAAGTACCATCACTTCTCTCTAATAAAAAATATCTTAGATCAATAGGGTTTAATAGGATAACCATTAACCTCTTGTGATTTTAATAGGATGAACAATTAACCTATGGTTTTATAATGGGCTAACCATGAACCTAACAATGATTTCATCAATATTGTTGATCTTCAACCTTTTAATAAAGAAGACCTTACAATAGTCTTAAGGGAAGCTCAACAACATTGATAACCTCCAACCTATATAAATCATGGGAACCTAATCACACAAATTCCCAACCAAAGATTTAACAGGTTTTGCTTCGAACCACATAATTTCCCCCTAAACATGGATGATGTTCATCAAGGTGAATCAAGAACAACCTTGAAGAACTTTCTGCATTTCTATCCAACCAGAAATATACAAACCTCTGCTCACAAAAGAACTTTCCTAATAAAAGAATTTGGATATAAGAGCTAGTTAGAGAAAGTGACAAAGAAAACTTAGAAAGAGAGAGAGTCTGTGTGTGTGTTAATACATATTTCATATTCTTGATTATTTGAATGGAGGAATGAGACCTCTATTTATAGTGTTCAAATCGTCAAAAAGAGTAAATAGAATTTAATGATTTTTTGCAGTTACTAATCGATTGACACAATCGAATAAGTCATTAAAGAGCAATGTATAAGTTATCCAAAATAGGCAAGAAGTAATTTATAGTCGTTGTCAATCTATTGGGTACATTCAAATTGCCTTTATCTTCAAAAACACGTCAATGTAATCGATTGGGCTAATCGATTAATTCCAGTTAAATTATATCTTTTGCCTTTTTTGAATGTTCCAATTTCTTTATAGGAAACTCCTACATATTTCTTCAAGACATTTGATTTTTAAAGTATTTTATAAAAAGGTTTTAAGTGTGTGTGCTTATAGCCAATTACTTCAAAGATAAAGTAACTCTTGCTTACATTGATTCGCTCAATTGCTATTTTAGGATAATCAGCCTAGATCGTGTGTTTGATGTTTTCCATATGTTTGACCATTGCTTTTGAGATGACCTGAAGCTTTTGATTTCCTTTATCCTTATTTGAGTCTTTATTATCAAACCCATGGCTTGAATTAATCGTTTAAGTGCATTGCTTGACTTTCTTAATTGTTGCATCTTTATTGTGTTGAGTATCATCGAATATTCTCTTTTATTCATCATGTTGCATCTCTTGTTATGCTGAATGTTCTTTTATTACTCTTCTTGGTTGACTTTACAAAATGTTGCATCTTTTACTTTTCTGAGCTTACTTTCATTGCTATTCTATATATTGCATCTCTATCGTGTTGATTGTATGTTGTGATATCTTATTGTACTGTTCTGCTCTTGCACCTTTAATATGTTGAATACACTTTATGATCTTTCTACAATTGTTATCATCAAAACAACATATGTTACATGCAAAACAATGAACCACATTCTCCCCCTTTTTGATGATGACAATGCATCTCCCAAGGGAGATGGTAAAAGAAACAAACCAATATATATATATATATATATATATATATATATATATATATATATATATATATATATATATATATATATATATATATATATATATATATATATATATATATATATATATATATATATATATATATATATATATATATATATATATATATATATATATATGGAGTGATATCACTTCCCCTGAGTTATATAGATTGGACATCCTCCCCCCGAGAGTATACTTATTGTAACACCCTCTAACCCCACATAGATATAAATAGCATAATCAAAGTAAATTAGCATACATCTCAAAGAGGGCGTCACAATTGACTTCACAAAACGATAAAGAAAACTCAAACATGCATACTGGTCATGATCATAACACGTATTCAAATTCACATTTCATACACCAACTTAAAATATGCATCTCACAGCAGAATAATCATCTCAACATAAAGATATAAATGATTGAAATATCATACTGACAATCATATCATAAGTACTAGGCACTAAGGTCAAATGTCACATAATATCATACATATCCAAATAAAAGAGAGTAATAACAAATATATCTCAAAACAAATCAAACACGAGTTTGAATATCCTCCATATTACATAGACCAGAGTAACAACTCACTACCTAGGAATAAGAAGATAAATAAGGATCTAAATCCTCCTCTAATCCTAGCAAGAAGTACCGCTATTTCTGGTACTTGATTGATATCGTATAAAACATCATTCCAACAGAAGGGTGAGAATTTATATCATTATGAAAATATATGATCATAACCAATTTAAAACATACATACACCAATATGAATCCATCACTCTTTATAAAACCACGTATTAGGCATAACATAATCCAATATACCAATCCACATATACAACATAGCTCATCAATCATATTCCCAATGAAATTCAATTCCAATTACCACAATTGTACAATTACATCAATTATCACATGTTGAACATCAAAACACCACATTCACACTAATATTACATAATGAGTAATAATGCAACAAATTCACACCGACATGTGCGAATCCAATGAAACTCAAATGCATTATACATGTGGTACCAATTTTATCCTTACCGGTACTTCCTGATCTACATGTCCAAGATATATAACCACCAATAAAAGCCTGATTCAACCTTAAGCTTTCAAACCCCAATTCAACGTTAGGTTTGGAACAAGTTATTATAACAATCTCAACAACTTATTATAATAACTCATCACATAATTCAACACATTTTGAATTACCTTCACAATATTGCACAACATACATCTTTCATGCCAACCAATCACATATACACAATCTCATAGTATAAATCATCTCAACACATCATTATAACACATCGAAATTAGATACAAATCATGTTATACTCAAACATCATCAAATTCCAACACTTACATACGCAATTCAAGTGTTAAGTTTCTCATCAAAACCCTTCCAAAACCAATCCGAATCAAGTCAAATAAATTATTAAAATATATATAAATCCATAATAAATCATAACATACAAGATCTTAAACCCATTCATGCATAAATCATTTTTTCATTCACAGCCACCCATGCTAGCGCCATAGGCCGCACTAAGCGCCCTTCCAATTATGCAGAAAAATTATGCTACGAGACAGTTATGTGTCATTACGAATTTTACCCCCAAATCATGTTCTAATGCTCATTTATTCACCAAATAAGTATATTCTAACATGTATACATCATAAGAGACCTATTTGTATCATAAAAACTAGATTTCCAACACCTAATTTCCAAATCCCTAAATCAAATTGGGTGATTCAAAACCTAAAATTCACATACTCAATTCTATTACATGTTACTATCCATCATATACTCCCATAATAACATATATTTTCACCCTTACCTTGATTGTAGCCACCTTAGGGTTCTTTCTCTTTCTTCCCTTCTTTTCTCCTCTTTTCCTCTTTTCTTCTCTCCTCTTCTTTTCACAAAAATGAGGATTCTAATCTTTATTTTCGCATAACCCTTATTAACTATTATTTTTCTTATTGGGCTTAACAACTCATACCCTCTTATTACTTCTATTTTTCATAATTAGGTCCAACTAGTTATTTTATTCATTAATACACCTAATAACCCAATTATTCAAATGACACATATATTCAAATAATTAAATAATTATCATGCCACATAATAATAAAATAAATAAACAACTAATAAAATTTCTAATAAAAATCGGGATGTTACACTTATCTCCCTTGTCATAATCAAAAAGACGGGTAAAATAATAGATATGAAAATAAATAGTATGATAACATACATGTAACATATTCAAGAAAACATACTTGCAAAATATATCAAGTATAACATAGGAACAATCATGACAAAGACTTTTAACAAACATATTATATAAAGAATCACGCTATCATGAGAAATATCTAAAAACATATGTTTTTATAACATTTATAGAAAACACTTGGCATACATGTCATAGGCAATTATCATGGTATCACGGAAGATTAATCAAGTGTACTAATAACATTTATCATAAAATATAATCTTTAGAGTCTTTCTAGTAATGGTCATACAATTCTCAAAAAAATGGTTTAGTAATAAACTTGTCTTTAAAAACATGGCATATAGGGGAAGAAGCAATTAGCACATATTTTATGGCATAGAGAAAACATATTCTAAAGTTTGCATAAACAAGGTTCCCTAAAATATATAAGCATGTCATAACAAGGGATACTTCTTTGAGTAGGGTTGTCAAGGCATAATGGAAAGGGATGCATACTTATTTGTAGACTATATCCTAAGGTGTAAGGTCAAGGATTTCTATTCACTTAGATATTATTCATTGGAAGTAAATTTTGCTTATGGTTTCTATGTACCTAAGGTATGTGACCTAAAATTTTCTAGCAGGATATTACTTTAGATATTGGAACAAAATTATTTTATCTTTCTAAGTTAGATTCCTTTAAAGTTCTTTATTAAGGGTATCCTAGGAAAATTAACTTGTAGGCATATTTTATTTTGTTACGACCTATCTATTAAATTTAAAGAGAATATTATTCAATAAGATAATTGTTATAGTTAATTAGAAAACATAATTTTATTTTAAAAAATCAAAAATCAGAAACTACAAGGAGGAAAGCGTTACAGAAAATGAGAAATTGCATAAGGGGAAATTAACTAAAATAAAAAGGTGCATGATTTGAAATGGGGTTTTATTCTGTTCCTTTGTTTCCATCATTTTTGGCTGTGAGTTCTTCTAAGTTCTTGGCTATGTTTTGGCAGAGTTCTATGACTTTGTCAACCTTTATGTTTTCCATTTCTATTGGTTCCTTTTCTTCCTCATCTTTGAAATATGTGTCTTCTTCTATTTCTCTATTCCCGATGTGAATTCTTATTTCTCTCAGGAAGCTAAGATTAATTTTGTGGTTTGTTTGATATTGTGCTTCACCAGTTGTGTCAATATTAAACATGGTGAGAAGTTTTGTGATCAGTGGGCCATAAAGTAGTTTTGCGGCTGGATTTTTCCTACAACGTGTCATGTGTCTGAAAATAATTTCTACCCAATTTGTCGGAATTTCTTGGGTTAAAAGCCACAAGGGAACTACATCTTCACAAAGAACATAATCATTGTTTATCAATCTAGCAAAGAGGATCCTAGTGAGAATATAGTGCAGGATTCTTACTTTTGGTTTAAGGTAGATAGCTTTGAATGATACCTTTTTATTTTCCATTGGATCTATTACTAAGTGGTTTATGATAGTGGCATGTTTGAAAATTTGGAAGCCCAAGGGTCTATCAAGGGTGTAAGATAACCCATCAGAGGGTATTTCAAAGGTTCTACCAAAATGGTCTTTATGAAGGGCTATTTCTTTCTCATTCACATAGGTAGCTAGGGAAGATTCTACAATTTTCAAGTTGAGGTAGAATTCCCTTACTAATTTTGGAAAGATCTTGTCAGGTATTTTTGTAAAGAAATCTTGGAGAGAGACTTGACAAATTTGGTGGTAAGGTTTGTGACTTTTTAGTAGGATTGTCTCTAGGTACCAAGGTTGGGTAATAACTCTATAATGGTTTGATAGTTTTTCTTCATGTTTTTGGTTCAAGAGTTCAGTTGGAAGGTATTGAAGATTGATAAGTTTATGGGGTTTTTGGTTTAACAAGGTCATGATAAATTCTAAGAAGGATACCATAGAGAGACTAATTTAAGATAGATATGGGATGCGAAGAAATTAAATAAGTGACTCCTATTTATAGCGTGTGATCTCATGGACTTGGGCTTGCAGTCGGGTCAAAAATTGAATGAATGACGCGCTATCCAAAAATCAGATCAAATCTTGCCAAATTTGAGGGTTTTAATCGATTGATTTAATCGATTAAAACTCTTGATTTTTCCCTTTCTGATGCGGATCCATCATTGCTCAAATTGGTTATTTCTTGTGCATCAGTCTGGTTTGGATTTAATTTTGAATTTTGCGCTTTCATAATATTTTAATTGATTATCTCTTTTTGTTATTCGATTAAATTTTCTTTGATTGACCTCCTTAGTGTTTTGGTTTGGTTGTTGGGCTTTGTTGATACCTCCAATTGATATTTTTGACACCCCTTTGCTTATAAACACTTAGGCAAACTTGTTTAGTGGGTTAGAAGCAAATAATAAATCAATAGTATTTAATTTAAAGTATAAAAAGGGTTTAGAAATAATTATTTTAAGGAGTTAGTCAGATTAACTGATTATTTTCAACCTTAAAATGATTTTACCTGGGTCAAGAAATAATTCTTAACAAAAGTCCCTTAGGGAGAACACTTTAATATTACATCCTCCTCCACATGTCATTAATATGAGAGTTGGTAAGTAAACAGATAAATAAGTCTATTACAAACTTATTCACTATATTGATCATTACAGATCATAAGTTGATAATTTCTCAAATCCTTTTTGATCATATCTATTGACATTTGTCATCAGTACTCTTTCTCAGAATCAAAGACTTGTAAAAATGTATACTCTTAGAGTATACTTTTATTTTTGTTACAACTTCATCAAGTAATCTTCCTTTAAGGGTCTAAGTTGTACAATACCGCCTTCAAAACAAAAGGATGTTAATCTGGTTTTTCATTTTATCTCCTTTCTTCATATTTTGTCTTCTTTGATTGGAGGATGATTTTTTATTTCTCCTCAAGGTTGTAAACTTATTTTCTTTGTTCAACTGATTGAAGAAATTTGTCATCATTTGTTGTTCTATGAACATGATTATTCTTTGATTGATATCAACTTTCATCTTTTTGCTTCTTCCTGAAACTTACAAAAGTTTTTATCTATAGACTTACGATTTTGGAAAATATTTCCAATTCTTAATTCTTTAGATAAACATTAGTAATAATAATCTAACAATTTGTAAGAAGAAAATTTTATTTGCCTCATGTGTTCATATCTTTTGGCTTGATACTTGGAGAAACTCCATATATCTTTTTCCAAAGTATCCTACATTTCCTTGGCGGTAAAACAATATAACTTTATCTTAGGTCAAAAAGGTTTTTCCACTTCTCCATTATTTATTTAATGAGAATGGTAAAACAGACCATTTAGTAATTTTCAAAGAAGAAGGACAAATTTATTTTGAAAAAGAATTTTGAATAATAAAGTTTTCAAAAGATGGCCGTGAATTTTTACAAAAGGAATCTTGTGTTAAAAGCCATCTTCCTACTAAGACGATTAGTCCTTTAAATAGAAGTTAGGCTCTGATGCCACTTATTGGACTTGAGACTTCACACATAAGAGGGGGGTGAATTGTGTGATTTGGAAAAACATGGTTCAAATTTTTTTCCAGATATTAAAAACAAAGTATGCAAATCTTTTTCCAAATCATAAGGTCTATAAGAGTTTCAAGATATTTTCTGTAACTTACCAGCGAAAAATAATTTTAAAATAAAATGCGGAAAGTAAAAAAGTTAAGGAAAAAAGAAGAACACCATGATATATAGAGGTTCAGTTAAAATTGAAGAACCTCTCTCCCCAAGAACTGGTCTTGAGAGTTCCCATTAAGTACTTGAGAGCTTTTAGTAGGTCAAGCTCATGAACCCCCTTATACCAAGAAATGTAGGTTGTCTTACAACCATGATAATACAAGACGAAATATATAAATGTTTGTGTCTTCTCCATTATTGAGATCGAAGTGGTCAAGCTCCTCTCTCAACTGTAGATTGAAGTACCGTAACTTCTCTCTACTAAAAACTATCTTAGCTAAATATGATTTAACAGGACAATCATTAACCTCTCGTGTTTTTAAGAGGCTAATCAACTAACCTATGGTTTTATAACGGGCTAACCATGAACCTAATGGTGAATTCATCAATATTTTTTATCTTCAAACTTTAAATAAATAAGACTTTATAATAGTCTTAAGGGAAGCTCAACAACATTGATAACCTTCAACCTATATAAATTATGGGATCCTAATCACACAAATTCCGAACCAAACATTTTAACATGTTTAGCTTTGAACCACATAATTTTTCCCTAAACAGGGATGATGTTCATTAAGGTGAAATCTAGAATAACCTTGAAGAACTTTATACATTTATACCCAACTAGAAATACATAAACCTATCCTCATAAAAGCATTTGACTATAAGAACTAGTGAGAGAAAGTAACAAAGAAAAAATTAGAGAGAGAGAGAGAGAGAGAGTGTGTGTCAATACACATTTCGTATTCTGGATTATTTAAACCGAGGAATGAGACCTCTATTATAGTGTTCAAATATTCCAAAAGAGGAAATAACATTTAATTATTTTTGAACATTACTAATCAATTGACACAATCAATTAAGTCATTAAAGAGTAACGACTAAGTTGTCCAAAATAGGCAAGAAGTAATTTGTAGTCGTTGCCAATCGATTGGGTACATTCAAATTGCCTTTATCTTCAGAAATGCACCAATCTAATCGATTGGGCTAATCGATTAAATCCAATCAAAATATATTTTTTTTGTCTTTTTGAATGTTCCCATTTATTTTTAGGAAACTCCTACATATTTCTTCAAGACATTTTATTTTCAAAAACATAATATAAAAAGTTTTTAAGTGTGTGTGTGTGTGTGTGTGTGTGTGTGGGTGCTTGTAGCCAATTACTTCAAAGAGAAAATAACTTTTTCTTACATTGATTCACTCAGTTTCTATTTTAGGATAATTAACCTAGATCTTGTATCTGATATTTTCCATATGCTTGACCTTTTCTTTTGAGATTACCTGAGGATTTTTATTCATTTATCCTTATATGAGTCTTTCTTATCAAACTCATAGCTTGCATTTACCGTTTAAGTTCATTTCTTGACTTTATTAATTGTTGCATCTTTGTTATACCAAGTATTATTTAATCTTCTCTTTTATTCATCATGTTGCGTCTCTTATTATGCTGAATGTTCTTTTATTAATCTTCTTGGCTGACTTTATAAAAGGTTGTATCTTTTACTATACTAAGTGTACTTTAATTTCTCATTTTATATATTGCATCTCTATCATGTTGATTGCATGTTGTGCTATCTCATTGTATTGGTTTGTTTTTGCATCTTTAATATGCTGAGTATGCTTTATGATCTTTCTACAGTTGTCAACGTCAAAACAACACACGTTACCTGCAAAACAAGGTTCAGAATCCATAATCTAATAAGAAATTTCAAAGCACAAAATAAAATGGTGCTTGTGATACCACTTGGTATACGATAGGCTACGATCTATAAGGGGTGAATTGATTGCAAATGAAATTTCCTTCGATTAAAAACTGTTTTAAAATTTGTTTAACTATGGCTAGCAGAAACAAATTCTGGATCGATAATCATCTATCTGAAACTGTTATAAAAATGATTGGATATGCATGTAAACCATAACAAGTTATACTATTTATGATAAAATTAACCATATATATATTCAGGTATAACATTTGAACAAAAATAACATGATGATATTCAGTTTCCAATGAAATATAAACAAAAACTTGATTTAAGCAATTGGTCGAACACTTAGTGTACAGTCAATTCAAACCATATTTTTAGTTGATTTTGTTAAAATGAAAACTAAATTTCAATCTTATATATTACAATCAACTCAACAAAAACAATTTGCAACATTATTAATTAAAGAGATTATCTCAATGTATTGATTGCACATACAATGAATTCATAATTTGCAATTAAAATAAAAGAGAGTTAGAGAGAGAGAGAGATAGATATAAAGATAGATAGAGAGAGAGAGAGAGAATTATTTGTTTAGGAAGTTCCCCAATCAACCTTGCTATGGGTACGTCTTCCCACAATTTCAATGGAATTAAGATAATGAAAATCAACCTTTGCAAATGTTGTTTACAAGAGACAAAGTAGCGATCCAACCCTCCAAACCCTATGTTTGATGTTGATCATATCTTCTTATTTTCCCTTGATCTTTACCTCAATTAAGTAACCCAATACTTCCAATTTGATCCTATGGTTACCATTACTCCTTTGATAGAAACATCGTTCTTCAAATATTTCACTTTGCTGAATCCAAATTGTGAACTATTGTGACCCAAGATTACCAAAATGATCCTTTGGTTACTGTTACTCTTTTGACAGTAACATCTTCCTTCAAAGCTTTCACTTTGTTGAATACAATTTGCAAAATCTTATGAAAAACTCCCAAATTTACCTTAATCTTGGAAGAAAACCCCAAATGAATTTATCTTGAAACCCTCAAAGAATTTCTGACCCAATTGATTACAACAAACCTAATTAGACCTTATCAAACTATCTCAAGATCACACGACAAAAATGATTATGTGTAGTTGTTGCATGTATGAATTGAGAGAGGATGAAGATGATGAATTTTTGTGTAAATTGTTGGTTTGTATCAATTTGAAATGATGCATGAATGACTATATATGTGTATGTGTGTCTAAAATAATGAAACAAAAAATCAGAATGAAAAATTACAAATTTGGACAATTTTAAGTCAGGGTGTATTGACTCATTCGCATAGGGAGTCAATACATATGAGGAGGGAGTCGATCCATGATGCCCTGGAGTCGACTCTAAGTGAACATAAAAGATTGTAAGAAAAGTACTTCAGTAGGAGTCGACCCATAACTCGAGGGAGTTGTCTTATTTGTGCTCTATGTCAACTCATAAGCCATTATGTATCGACTCAACTTGGGCAGAGAATTTTGTTTCAAAATGCTTTTAGTGGGATTCGACCCTCAACTCGAGGGAGTCAACCCATTTGTATTTTGTGTCGACTCTAAATGCATGTGTATCAACTCTAAATGAAAAGAATTTTATTTTCATTTTTCTTCAGAGGGAGTCGACTCCTAACACATATGTGTCGACTCCAAACATATTTTTTCATGAAAACTCACATTTTTGACATGTCTAAATGTTTTTGACTTGTTCTACGAGTGTCCTAAGATGTAAATGCAACCTTAGACATAGAGAGAAAAGGTCCCATGTAAAATACTAATACTACCTAGTTTTGTCATTATTCAAACATCTAAGAAGAGAATAATGCACTCACATACTCCCCCTTTTTGATGATAGAAAAAGTATGACATATTTGTAGTCTTTGATCATATCTCCCCCCCGAATATATGCATCTCCTTTTTTGTATTTGCAAACAAACTTTGTTCTTGCATAGCTTCTCCCCCTTTGACAACATCAAAAAGAGAAAAAGACATAAAACATAAGAAGCATCACGTAAAATACAGAACCACATGTACGCTATTCAGAGGCGTTACCAAGATAAATTGATCAACAATAACAACACTCATATATAATGACATTAAAGTTAAAATGCTTAAACATAAATAAAAAACAATGTATTCAAAATCAAAATTAGTTCATTGCAAACATACTACAAGATTGTATAAACGAAAATTACAATAAAACAACCACAACAAAGATATAACAAACATGAAAAAAAATTTAAATGCATGCAAAAATGTTGATTTTCATGCTATAGAGATAAATAATATTCTCAAGTAAAGTAGCATAAAAATAATTCAATTGTGAATAATTTTCATTATGAAATACATATGATGATGAAATACAAAATATTTAAAACATGACGTCACTATAAACATATAGATTGAGAACACTCATATGTTTACAATGAAATTTTTGGAAGTGAATAGTCATGGAGTTGCATCATACATCAAATATACCACACATTTTTGGAACATAAACGCACATTCAAATTATAAGTTAAATAGACAAACAATACAAGAAATAAAAACTTACAAGCAAAAAGATTAGTGAAACGATATTACCTCACCAGACAAAATATGGAGGATCCACTTACATGACAAGGAACTTTCAAACGAAAGTTGAAACAAATGTAAAGAGTACCTTTATATTTTTATACTACAATTTTCTCACCACTTTCATCTTTGTATAAGTTCCTATTTGTAGGCATTTGAGTGTCAAATGACTTTGCATCAACCATTTTGAACCGTTTAAGAATTTATTGGAAGTGCTTTGTTAGACACATAAACATGCCATCTTTGAGTTATCTTAGAGGTGTAGTCACGTCTTTAGTGATTTCTCCAAGAATATTGTTGATTTGATAGCCCTTGTAAGTCCTCCAAGCTAAGGGAAGATCATCCACTTCAATTAGACTTTCATTCTTGTCCTTTTTAGGATCATTTTCCTCCTCCTTCTCCTACTCCTCATCCTTCTCCTCCTCCTCGGGTTTTACCGCTTCATATTGATTAGTTTATTCTTTGGTGTCTTTGAGTATATCTTCTAAAGATATGCCTGTATCATGAAAAGAAATAACTTTCCCGACATTTCTAATATAAGATTCATAAAAAATAACATGCACAAACTTTTTCAACAGTAAGAAATCTCTAACCATAAACTCTATAAGTTTTGCTTGAATTACAATATCAGAGTTAAACATATAGATATTATTTACCCTTAAGCTCTTAAACGAGTAATCTTTCTTTTCAATATGTTCAATCATGCAACAATGATTTATGAAAATTATTTTATAACCTTTGTCGCATAGTTGACTAATATTAAGTAAATTATGTTTAAGGTCTTCAACAAGTATAACAATAGAGATAATAATAGAATATGGATTACCTACACTACCTTTACCAAGTATACCACTGTTATTATTGTCTTTGTAGGTCATATAGACCTTATTCTTTGTCGTGGGGTCAATGACATAAGGAAATGTCACCCGTCATATACCTTGAACATCCAATATCGAGAAACCACATTCTCTCCATGAAGCCCGTGAGAACAAAACTGGTTCAACATCTGGAATTTTGTTTTGATAATAACTTTACATGTTATCTTTAAGAATAATTGTATACTCATACATGTTTCTGTCTAGTGTGTGGCTTTTGTCATATAGGTTATGACTCTGGTAAGAAGGTGTGTGGTTTCATCAGGTCATGAACTCAACACCCTGGAAGAAAACCTTTAGTGTGTTACAAGATAAGTCAATATTAAGGAATGTGTCTTATGCAATAGTTCTAAGGAACATTAGTAAAAGAGCTTCTAATCGTGACTTATTCAAGGAAGCCTTTGAGGCCTCTTAAAGCTTTACTTCCGATGTTCCAAGTTATGAAGATGCTGAAGACAAAGGTTCTGCTGAATGAAGTTATGAAGATCTGAAGAAATTTCTTCTGAAGACCAAGTGTTGAAGACTAAAGAAGGAAAGAGGTCTATGAACAAGCCCTAAAAGATTCTGGAAGATACTAGTTCTAATCCTTCTACAATATGCTTCATCAACAAATATATCAGAAGCCACTGAAGACATAGAAGACGAAGATCAAAACTAAGGGTTTACATGTGATGACTAGTATAAAAGTACAATTGTGACCTCTACTTTTTAGAGTAGCACAATGACATTCCTTTTTGTACTATTGTCTACCAGTCTCACCATGATCGTTGAAAAGAATATAGTTGTATTTGTATTTCCTATTCTACCCTCCAACTGATTTCTTATTTTCAGCTATAAAAAAGTACTTGGAATAATTTGAAACCAACAAATCAGTTCAAGAAAACTACACTAAATTGCTACATAAAAACTCTGTAGAGAAATCTTTTATATAGTTTTGGAAATAAGCAAGGAGTTATTACTCGTACCTTGCTATTAACACTTTTGTGTTGCGGTACTTAAACATTATGTAGTCTGCTTGTGTAGAAGCATCTCTGTATACATATTTTTGTAATAAACTGTTATTGATAGGTCCCTTGAGAGACTCTGTAGTCTGGATTCTCAAGAAGACTTTGGATGCGGGCATACTGGTTTGCAATAAGGATCAACAGACTTATTGGGGGTTCCAATAGGGTTGATCTAACTTATTATGGTTGCCTATAATCTGGTTGATTATAGTGGATAAAGTACTTATGTATAAGGCAAATTACCTTGTGGGGTGGACCAGAGTAACTTAGTTAATAGTTAACCAGGATAAAAACAATTGTGTTCATCACTTTTTATTCACTTGTTATATTTTTGTTTTGAGTTGCAAAAAGATCATATTTGGTGCAACACAATTCAAACCCCATCCCCTTTCTTGTGTTTCTCGCACCTTCAATTGGCATCAGAGCTCAGGTTCTGGTATTGATATCTATCAAACACTTATCCGTGTCAGATAAAGATCCAGATGAATTTTAGAAACACTATGGTTGATCCTATTCCACCACCAGCTGCTTCAATTTCTGATAAAGATAACTAAACTACTTAACCTTCAATCTTTGATGGTGAAAAGTTTGAGTACTCGAAAGGTATACTAGAAAGCTTATTTCTAGGTCATGATGTTGATCTATGGGATATGTTAGTTAACGACTACGAACATCCCATAGATTCAAATAGAAAGAAGCTTGAAAGGAAAGTTATGATTGGTCAACAAACAAAAGATTGTAAGAATCATTATAAAGTAAGAACCATTTTGCTGAATGCTATTTCTTACACTGAGTATGATAAGATCACAAATATAGACTCAACTAAGTCTATATTTGACTATCTTAAAATGACTCATGAAGAAAATGATCAAGTTAAGGAAACCAAGGCTTTGGCCTTGATTCAGAAGTATGAAGTCTTCAAGATGGAGGATGATGAAACAATTGAGATGATGTTCTCAAGGTTTCAAACCTTAGTTGCAGGATTGAGAGTTCAAAGTAGAGGTTACTTAACAGCAGATATGTGAAAAGATCATCAGAAGCTTTCCATCCAAATGGAGGCCCATGGTAATTGCTCTCAAGTTTGCAAATGATTTAAACAACACTTCTCTAGAGGAACTGATGAGTTCTCTAAGAAGTCATGAGATCAAGCCAGATTAGGATGAACCTCAGAAAATAGGGAAATCTATTGTACTTAATTCTGTCAGAAGATCTAAGAAGTTCAAAGCTCTTTAAGCTGGAGAGATTGAGGATTCAAAAGAAGAGCCTGATGATGATGAAGATGAGTTGTCTCTACTGTCCAGAAGGGTTAGCCGTCCCTAGAAAAGAAATCAAGGCAATAAGTTCAGAAGTACTAGAAGGACATAAAGTCGCTTCAAGTCTACTTATGGTCAAAGGAAGTCTAGTGGCAAAGAAGTCACTTGTCATGAGTACAATAATCCAGGACATTATAAGAATGATTGCCCTGAACTTAAAAAGGACAAGCCTATGGAAAAAGATGTCAAAAGCAAAATGAAAGGCCTACTATCATTTTGGGATATCTCTGAAGAATACTCAGAAGAAGAACATGTTAACATAAATTTAATGGCTCATATCAGAACCTCTAAATTAGAGTGTTCTCTAGAAGTTGAAGCAAGCTCATAATGAGACGTAGAAGAAAAGTCCTTAGCAACACAAGTGAAACATCAATCATGGTATTTGGACTCTGGTTGTTTGCGCCACATGAAGGAAAGAAGGCATATGCTTAAAAGTCTGGAACTCAAACCTAGAGGTGTCATGGGTTTTGGAGGCGACCAAAAAGGAAAGATCATCGGCTCTGGAATAGTTTGTAATGGTTTTCTTCCCTCTATAACTAATGTTTTACTTGTTGATGGATTAATGCACTGTTATCTATAAGTAAATTAAGTGATAATGGTTATGATATTATTTTTAATCAAAATTATTGTAAAGCTTTTAGTCATAAGGATGGTTCTATTCTATTCAAGGGTAAAAGGAAAAATAACATCTATAAGATTAGACTTTTTGATCTTAAAGAACAAAACATAAAATATCTTATGTCGGTTAATGAAGAGCAATGGAGTTGGCATATACGATTGGGCCATGTTAACATGAGAAGAATATCTTATCAAAGCAAACTCAATTTAGTAAGATGCCTTCCCAATCTTAAATTCTCTTTAGAAGCTCTTTGTGAAGCATGTCAGAAGGGCGAATTACCAAAAACCTCTTTTAAAGAAAAAATGTTGTTTCTACCTCCAGACCATTGGAACTTTTTCACATTGATTTGTTTGGTCCAGTAAAGACTCCATCAATCAATGGAAAGAAGTATGGATTAGTCATTGTCGACGACTATGGCAGATGGACTTGGGTAAAATTTCTCAAACACAAGGATGAGTCACACTCTGTATTCACCTCATTCTGTAATCAAGTACAAAATGAGACGGTCTCAGAATTGTTAAGGCTAGAAGTGATCATGGAAGAAAACTTGAGAACAAACACTTTAAAAAACTGTTTGACGAAAATGGCATTTCTCATGATTTCTCCCGCCCTATAACTCCACAAAAAAATGAAGTCGTAGAAAGGAAGAATAAGACTTTGCAAGAAATGGATAGAACTATGATAAATGAAACCAGAGGCTGTAAACATAACATTTTACATTCAAAATAGAGTTTCTATAAGGCCTATTCTGGGAAAGACTCCCTATGAATTATGGAAGAACAAGAAGCCCAATATTTCTCATTTTCATCCTTTTGGATGCTCTTGTTTTGTATTAAATATTAAAGAGAATATCAACAAGTTTGATTCTAAAGCTCAAAGTTGTATCATGTTAGGATATTCTGAACACTCAAAAGGTTACAAAGTATATAATAATGAAACACTTATTTTTGAAGAATCAATTCATGTTAGATTTGATGATAAGATTGACCTTGAAAAGTCAAAGCTAGTTGAAGAACTTGGAGATTTAGAGATTACCTGCTCAGGCGCTGAAGGTAATGAAGCTGGTTCAGAATAAAAACAAGTCAAAGATTCAGAAGACGCTAAACTAGAAGAAGTCAAAGAACAGACATCCTTGAGGAAGCCCAAACATATATTATCACACTCTATAGAATTAATTCTAGGAGATAAAACTGAACCTGTCAGAACCAAATCATTTTTCAAACCTGCTGAAGATTCACTTCTTGATTTGGTGTCCCTAATAAAGCCTACATCCATTGATGAAGCACTTCTGGATAGTGATTGGATTATATCCATGCAGGAAGAACTCGGTCAATTCTCAATAAATGATGTTTGGGATCTACTACCTAGATCCAAAGAAACTCACATTATTGGAATAATTGGGTCTTCAGAAACAAGCTCAATGAGAAGGGATATATGGTAAGAAATAAAGCTTGATTGGTTGCACAAGGATATAGTCATTAAGAAGGAATTTACTATACAAAAACCTTTACACCAGTTTCCAGGTTTGAGTCCTTTCGTCTCTTAATTTCTTTTGATGTTAATCACAACATCATCCTGTATCAGATAGATGTTAAAAGTACATTTATGAATGGCTACATAACTGAAGAAGTGTATGCTCACAAATCTCCTGGTTTTGATAATATTAAAAACCCAAACTCGATTTTTAAACTTAAAAAATCATTTTATGGTATGAAACAAGCTCTTATAGCTTGGTATGAAAGATTAAGCAGTTTTCTTTTAGAAAAGGGTTTCACCAGAGGAAAGGCTGATACCGTCTTATTTTGCAAGTCATTCAAAAATGATATTCTAGTAGTTCAAATATATGTTGATGGTATCTTATTTCGTTTTTCTAATGCCACTGTGTGCAAAGAATTTTCTAAGACTATATAAGATGAGTTTGAAATGAACTTATTAGGATAGCTCAAGTTCTTTCTTTGGATCCAGAAAAATCAAGGATTGAAAGAGACATTTTTCATCAGAGCAATTACACCAAAGAACTTTTGAAAAATTTCAACTTGTATGAATGCAAGATCACCAAAACACCAATGCATCCCACCTGTATTATGGAAAAATACGAAGTAATCAGTAAGGTAAATCAGAAGCTATACAAAGGTATGATATGCTTTATACTACCTTTAACTACTTCTAGACCTGATATCCTATTCAGTGTGTGTTTGTGTTCTCACTTCCAATCAAATCCTAGAGAATCTCACTTGACTATTATTAAAAGTATTTTCAAGTATCTGAAAGGTACTACTAATCTTGGTTTGTCTTATAAAAAATAAAGTGAGTATAAATTAGTAGGTTATTATGATGATGACCACGCTGGTGAAAGACTCGAGAGGAAAAGTACTTCTGGAAACTGTCAGTTTCTTGGAGAAAATTTGATCTCATGGTCCAGCAAAAGGTAATCCACAATAGCGCTCTCCACTGTGGAAGTCAAATGCATATTTTCTTCTGGATGTATTACACAAATTCTCTAGATGAAGAGTCAGCTTGAGGATTTTCAAAATTTTGAAAATAACATTCCTATATTTTTTGATAATACTTCTCTATGTGTTTATCTAAAAATCCAATTTTACATTCTAGGATAAAACATATTGAGATAAAACATCATTTTAGCAAAGACTATGTTCAGAAGGGAACTTTATATTTAAACTTCATAGATACATACCATCAATGGGCTGATATTTTTACCAAACCCCTTGCTGAGGATAGATTAGTCTCCATTTTGAAACATTTAAAAATGGTTTCTTGCCCATACTGAAAAAGACGTTGTATCAAATTAATTTTTGATCAAACATATATGCTTACTCATTCATCTCACGCCTGTCAGTTACTGAGTTGGCATATTGGGTAAACAACTCCTTTGGAAATGAATCTTTCTAACACACATCATCCCTCTCTTATCTTTCATTTGTCTTGAAAAAATGTCCTTATCTGCTCTCTGAATTTCTTACTCCTTACGTTTCACCTCTCTACTTAAATCATTCACTTCTCTTCAAAAATCTTCATCTCTTGCATCCTCTTTTCACAAGTCTCTGAAGTTTGTTTCCATGTCTCTAATAACCTTTCGTCAAGATGAGAACCTTCTTGAAGTCATCTCTGAAGAACAAATCAATCTTTTTCATTTAGAGAAAGTGAGGCTGCTTTAAGTATCACCTTAACCATGTGTTACGACTTGATTTAAAATCAAGAGACGCCACTACTACTTTTTATCCTAAGGAAGGGCATCTGATAGGAAACCCTAATTTGTAAAGACAGAGATTCTAAGTTTCAAACTCCATCAGACGAAAGGAATGTGTTAGGCACCTTTCACCTACCTTATTCTTAAGGATACTAGGTTTAGGTTTTGGGTTAAATAGGGTTTAATTTTTTATAGGGAAACTCGCCAAGATTTTAGTCGTATGCCTACGTATCCTCTTAGGAGGAATCAGAGTCTCAATTCGTAGTTCGTATTGGTTTGTGTTTTTTAGGGGTTGCAAAAGTATTTTGAATCGCCTCGCATTTTGACGAGGTGTAGAGATTGTGGAATTTTGGACTAAATGCGCGATTAGTCAAAATATATTTGAAACCCTTTAGCAAAAATTGATTGTTTAGATTATGTTATTGCGAAAAAGAATTTAGTATTTGTTATGTATTTTTTATAATATTAATTGCAAAAATTCTAAATTAATGCATGATCAAAAATATTTTAATGCAAGTATATAAAAATGTACATGATTTTTTTTATATAAAATAATTACTTAAATGATAATAACAATAATATATGATAATAATAATAATAAGGTATGCAAAAATAAGAATTAAGAAAGTAAAATAAAATAATTTTTCTACAAAAGAAAAAAATTGTATAAAAAATTAAATATAATGATTATTATAAAAAGAAATAAACAATAATAAATAAAAGAATATAAAAAATAGAATAATTAAATAGAAAATAAGAAAATAAAAAAATAGAAAATATTAGTTAATATTCAGGGGGTGCATTTTTAGTTGAGTTAGTAAAAGTAGTGGGGTGTAAAAAGTCAGCGCCTGAATTCAGATATTAAATTCAGGCCCAACAAGCCTGGGGGTGTAAGTTGTTTGATGGTTTAGTAAAGCTACTGAAGGGGGTGCGAAAAATAAACGGGTTAGGCCCAAACACAATTTTTGGGAGGGTCTGGCTGATTGTATGCGTGAGGGTGCATATGGCATATGATGGACTTGGTCTTACAGTCGTCCAATTATGATCAAACAGATGTGACTTAAGGGTGTATGTTATTACGGTAGGCACTCGCGTACGGAAGAACAACATAACCTAAAAATTTGTTTCATCACATTATTCCTATTATTTCCAATTACCTTCTACTCTCTCTCTCTCTCTCTCTCTCTCTCTCTCTCTCTCAAATCCATACAAACCCTTCCCTTTTCTCTCTCTCATTTCATCTCCCTCTTCTAACCCTAAAACCCAAACACCAACACCGCGGATGCGCTCAACCAACCTTCCCATTTCTGTCGTAAACCATCCCAACACCCTCAATCGATATCAAAATAAAAAGCTGAGTTATTTTCGGCGGTCCTCGAGGGTGTCATGACGGTAGTTACGATGGCTTTGAAAGATTAAAGGTGGCCGTACGATTAGGGTTTCAGATATTGAAACCCTAACTCATTTTCTTATTCGATCTTCAATAGATAATTAGGTATTTGTTCTTCTACTTCGCGTCATTTCCGAGTCTCTCCTTCTTCGTCTTAGAAATTCTGTTAGCTCCTTTGTCTTCCAAAATATTTATTCCATCCTCTTCTCTGTATTTTTGACTTCGTATTTATAGGGTAGTACTAGGGCCTTGTTGTTACGAATTCATCTTAGATCTAGGGATTTAGAAATAAATTAGGGATTTGGATGTTATTGTAATTGATTGAGATTGATTTGTAATTGAATATTTGGATTTGATTTTGAGATTTGAGATAGGTTTAGATTCTGCATCTTTTTTTTAGATTTTGGTTGTAATAAGCATTATCGGCTTTGTTGATTCTGTGTATTCGATTTGCTATAATGAAGATTAAATGTAAACATTTGATAATATTTTTGTTTTGTATAATCTTCATAAATTCTGGGTTTTTACTTAGATAACAAGATCTGATTCACAACATAATTATGTTTTAGATTTGATTGATTCCAACAGTAAATGTTAATTGGACAAAACATGCACAAATCTGGTCGTGATTCACACAGTACTTGTTTCTAATATGGTCATGCGCTTGTAACTTTCGGTCCAACAAATGTTTTGAACTTGGGCCTGCCAGCACTTTTTCATCTTGGGCCTTTACTGCATTAAAAACGTTTTTCTGTCCATAGCAATTTTTTGTTTTGACCAACCCTATTCTCTATACGGATTGGGCCCCAAATGGCCTTCTATTTCTGACCCAACAACCACCATACTTCCATTAAACAAACAAAAAAATCTTAATTAATTATAAAAATGTTTAATATAATATCCTTTTTTTAATAATAAGTCATCATTTATGAAAAACCTTTTAACAGTAAAAAATTATAATATAATTTGTAAAGAAATATAAAAAGTTTTTAATAATAATGTCTTTTTTCCTAAAATAAAACAGTAATAAAAAGGACAAATGGGATGACTACAAAACCTTAACAGGCCTGTTATATATAATCTTACTCTTTGCCATTAAAAACGAAATGGGCCATATGACTTCTAATGGGCTTTTTATTGCAATTTCACCCTCTTCTTCTTACTAACAACAACAAAAATTTAAATGGACTTTATTACAACTTAAACTTTATAATTTTCTGCAATAACTTTCATATTCTAATCTCATGGGCCATTGACCAACATGCTTTTGTAAATGGGCCTACAGATACATGGGTCTTTCTGATTTAGAAATCCCCACTCTCTTGACTTAAAATACACCCCCTGGTTGACTTGGACTTAAGAATGAGCCATCAGATATTGCTGGACCATCCTTAACTAAAATATCCTCTTATATTTTTAATCTTGAAAATACGATCATAAAGGTAGGGCAAATTTGGGGTACGATAGTTGCCCATATTCAATTATCTTCCAATCAGATAGCGTGAGAATACACAAGTCTTGGGCATTGTGATTGGGAGTTTATTGAATACTTGGAATACCCAAAAAAATTTCCGACAAACATAAGGTTACGCTCATATAGCATACCCTTAAGAGTCTTGAGAAAATAGGCAAAGCTGATGATATATCGCTTACCAGGATTTGACGACAAGACATATGGTTTAAATCTTGAGAGAATAACATTGTATGTTTTTGCCTTGATTTTTCTTACTCATCCATTTGGGGGGATGAATAAAAAAACACTTGATAACGCATGGCTGCTTGGAGACTGAAGCAATGGGTTATGTTTTCGAATCGCTGCATGGAGTCTTAGGTGATGAGCTAAATTTTGGGTTTCGAACACCGCTGCATGGAGTCTTAGGCAAGGATATAATGTTGGGAGTGTCACACATTACTGCATGGAGTCTTAGATAATGGGTGAAGAGAGGGAAACACATCGTTGCATGGAGTCTTAGATAATGGGTCCTGTTACACTGCTGCATGGAGTCTTAGGCAATGAACTAAGTTTCACGCATTACGGCATGATGTCTTAGGTAATGGGTAAGATGAGGGGAATACAATTCTTCATGGAGTCTTAGGCAATGTATCGAGCTTCGTAAATTACTGCATGGAGTCTTAGGTAATGAACTACATTGTAGAAGGAAAACATCATTGTGTGGATTCTTAGGTGATAGGATGAACACGCCACGACATAGAGTCTTAGGTGACAAATCTTATTTGGATTTCGAACATTGCAGCGTGGAGTCTTAGGCAATGTACTAGGTTTTGCACATTACTGCATGGAGTCTTAGGTAATGCTACATTGTAGGGAACACATCACTGCGTGGAGTCTTAGGAGATGGATTAAACACATCACCGTGTGGAATCTTAGGTGATGGGTTGGATTTGTATAAGAAGTGTGCTTTAATGGATGACCCTTAGATGTCTAAATCGAGGGTGAGATTGTTTGTTTTCTATATGATATAGGCTTATGTTGTCTGATTGATATGGAATCCAAAGTGTACGTGTATTGAATATTTGTGTATGCCTTAGAATGTTATGAAGATGATCCCTACATTCTCTCCTTTAAACCATTGGTTTTGAGTTATCAATTCCCTGGCGTTGTATGTTGCATTATCGTAGTATCTTTGAATTGATTTGGACGCGGTGAGAAGTATTAGAAAGATTTTGATTTTTCTTATGTCGTAGGTGCAGGCGTAGGCATAGACATGTGTGTAGACTTTTGTGTTGCAAGTGCAGGCGTAGGTGTTGTACCCCAATTTATTCCCCTAAGATCCCTTCATCATACCATTTTGATTCACTCACAACAAGATCACACTAGGATTATTGGTTCCCCTCCCTACATTTAGTTTTGCATTTTTTGATGGATTACCAAGCACCTTGACTTATATTCCTTTTGTGATCATGAATATTGTTTTTATTTCTTCATTTAACTAATAAAATGCAATGTTGGTTTGTCTTGCTTGTTATCAATGTAGGTGAAGGCAATGAGATTTAACAAGCTACCCCTTGGGTTCATGATTTTATTTCCATTCCCTAGTCAATATAGCTTGAGAAGTTCAAACCTCACCATTGGATTGATTTTTGAATAATTGGCATGGCAAGGTTGATTTTTTTCATCACATTTCAAGGTTATTAGATTTGTCTCAAAAGTACAAGGGGTTGATTGGAGAAGTTGTCATGTTTGGACAAGGTCTTGTTCCTATTGGTAACAAGAGCATATTTCTATCAAATTTCAATATATGGAAGTGTTTTTGGTGGCTATGAGTCCTCATTATCATCCTCAATAACTTCTATTCACAAATCAAGAATATTGGTACAAGAAGTTTGTTCAAACTTGTCAAAGTTCCTCAAATCATTTTCTTGATCTAGGAGCTAGGGTTTTAAACTTCAGAGGAGTACATATTGCTCATATTTTGGTATTTTGGAGTGATTCCAAATACATCCTTCTCTCCAAAGAGTTATCAACAAATCACTTCAAAAGTTCCAAGGAGTTTTCATGTGGAAGAAACTTTATGAAGAAGAAAGATTACAAGTCATCCAGATGAATCCAGAATTTTACATGAGTGACTTCAAATGATCATAACTTGGTCAATTTGTATCACCTTGAGTCCATTATTTTTCCATAATTATCTTGAAGATGTGAACTTTATGCCTTCTTTTATGTGCAAAGTGAGAAAATGGATGGAAGTTGCCTTAAAGATGCAAAAGATTATAGGTCATTTCATGATTTTTTTGCCAACTTCAACAAGTCATAACTTGCTCAAATTTTGGAGATTTTGAATGATTAAAGTTTTAAAGTGTCATTCAAGAGATCTACTTCATGCCATATTTTTTGGTCAAGAACAAATTCCAAGTGGAAGGCCATGTTTGGATGCAAAAGATTATAGGTCATTTTTGAAGAAGAATTTGAAATATTTCTAAGTATGGAAAGTAAACCCTTTTCTCCAACTTTGACTCAATGCAACTTTCATATCAAGCATCCATTCAACTCCACTCTTTTTCCATTGCAAAGCTTGTAACCTCATCTTTTTAAAGCATTAAGAATCATGCCCTAAGACCCCTTGAGTTGAAAATTCCATTGGTCAGAAGTTGGCACTTTAAAATTGAATTTCTCACCAAGTCAGAATTTTGAAATCCATAACGTGGCCTCTAATCACAAGTTTTCCACGCGTTTTTGCCTCTAAACATGTTTAGTGAAGTTCTAGATTTGTTTAGCGCATCAAAACGCAAGAATTGGATGAGTTTTGATGAAGTTTGGATCACACTTCACTCGTGCATCAGTTTTGCACGAATTCCCTCCAAAACACATCATTCACTCTTCCTTTAGATCCCATTCTCTTCTCCTATAAATACATGAACTATCACATTCAATTTCCCAAGGTTGGATAGCCAGAATCACCCTGCCAAACTTGTTTCACAACACAAAATTTAGCAACTTCAAAATCCATCCTCGACCCTTTTTCAATCCAATTTTTCCATCAATTCACCTTCCTTGATCTTCCCTGAAGCTAACCTTATAATTACATTCGAGAATCGTGCCCTATACTGCTCCATAGAAGTCCAGTTTCAGAGTTCTGCAACTCAACTTCAATAGGTAGATTTCTTCATCAATTCTTTAAAACTTTGATATCATCGTGTTGCTCTCATTGCTCTGGTTCTAGTCGCAACACTTACCTTTTACTGGAAACACGTTTTGACCATGCAATTTCAAATCCCTTTTCAAAACTTTCCTTCTAAATTGCTTGAGCTATAGTTTATATAAATTTGGCGCGAGGGTGTGGTTGTCTTCGTCTTGAAGAGACGAAGCGAATGGCATAGGTCTGAGCTTCTGATTTTAGAGTTTAAGAGACCTGCAATTCGTGATGGCTGGAGGTTGAAGATGACCAACGTGTCATCTTCCAACAAATGAAGGCGCGCCATCTGTATTTTTCAAATTCTGATTTAATTAATGATTTTGTACAATATTCACTAATGACCATGATATGCAGAACACGCCAGATCCCTTGGATTTGACTACTAACGCGTTTTGACTCTCATCAAATGGTCCACATATTTTAATTTTATTTTCTTTTTCTGATTTTTATATTTTAATTGTTTTAAATTTCAAAAAATCATAGAAAATTCATTTTTAGTCCAAAAAATCTGAAAAAATTATGAATTTTTTTTTGATTATTCTCTTTCTGATTTTTATTTTTTCACAATTTAATTTTGTGTTTTGGTATTTTTTATAAATTTTACACTTATTTGATTTGTTTTAAATGTTTAAAAATATTTTTATGCATTTTTGAATTCTGGAAAAATTATGGAATGATCCAATGATATTGTGACAAATATTGGTGACCTTATTTTATTTTTGTTTCTGACTTTACTATTTTTTTTACTATTTTTTGTTTATTTTACCCATTTATTTTAATTTTAAAAAATAGTTTCTGACTTTAAAAAAATTACCAAAAAATTGGTAAAATTATTTGAGCCTTTTTCTGATTTTTTTCTATGGTCTTACTTTTCATTTCTTGATTAATTTGAACATAGTTGATATTTTTCTCATATTTTCCATTTTTAAAACCCTTTTTTGTGTATATTAAATGTGATATTATTTTGTGATTATTTTCTGGCTGATCTTGGGTTATGTTTTGGATCATAAACTTTATTAATATCATTGGATCCATGGTGTTGAGTTTAACTCCACAAAAATGGATGAATGATTTTAATAATAGTTTGATTAAAATTTAATTCAAATGTGGTTTGTATATTTTTTTCCCATCCCTCTTCATCTCGTCCCTTTCTTATTGCCCTAAATGTTGTTGGAGCATGATTTCTATATCATGTCTCAAAATAAATGGTGGATAGATTGCTATTGACCGGCCTCAAAATAGGTGCGACTTCTATATAAGTTCACTTACGATTGCTTAACATAGCGCTACATTTTGTCCCGATTCGAATAAATGATCATTCGTGGCCCAAACTTATGATTGCAAGCCCAGGTATGTTAATTTGATCTCTTTGATCCAATAACCTTGAGATTCATTGTGCGGAGGCTCTGGTTTTACCAATCCTCTAATGGATATACAACACCTTTGGTCAACGAGGATCACTTAAACATCGTTGATCATTAAATGGTACTTATGAGAACCCCTAATGGATGATATACTTGACAAAAAACAAATGCAACTTATTGTGTGGAGGCTTTGGTTCTACCAATCCTCTAATGAGTTCCAAATGCAAGCTTCAAGATGGTCTTCCAACTAACCACTAACTATTGACTTGTTTTACCTTATGCTTTTATTATTTTTTATGCTTTATGTACTATTTACTTTTACCATTTACATTTCATGCCATTTCATCTTTGCTCATTTGAGCATTTACTTTCTTGCCTTTTTTTACTTTGCTCACTTGAGATTTTTATTTCCCTTTCTTAAGATACTTAATAATCAACATAAACCCTAAAAAATTCTTTAATAATACTTGGACTATTTGGTTACTATCCTTGGCATTATGGAGCATGGGACTTTTCTTGGACTTAGGATTAGAAACTTTGACCTATCTTGGAGACCTTGTGATCTTATCTGATTATTTTGTCTGGAGTTCTTGAGGTTTACCTCAAGACATTGGGTTGCTTGTTTGTTTTTGTGTGCAGGTTTTTGTGATTACACCCTTTGTTTGTAATCTAGAATTCACCCGTATACAACCGTTAATCTGCCAAATTTTTGTGAAGACTTAATACACTTGAAGTTTGGTTATCTCAAGAGGTCTAGTATTTTTCTTGCTTAACTGGTTTCAATCCAAGGAATGGGAATTCTATCTTGGATCATAATGTCAAGTATTGGCTTCTTGTTGGTTAGATGGCTCTTATCCCTAGCTTTTACCTTATGCTTTAGGATAGTCCCTTCTTCTCCTCCCATCTTCGTTAATTTAAAAAATCTTCTTCCCCCCTTTTGAAAACTCTTCTTGTTTTTGAACTTAAACCATTTTCATAATAAACTTGGACTTAAGTCCATGCATCTTCAAATATTTTCATAAACAAACTCCAATCAACTTAATAATACCTTGACATTTTTTTTATGATAAGACTAAAAATCAATCAATCTCATTTCAAACCATTTTGCCACTTTCTCTTTTTTATCTTTAAATTTTTCTCAAAAGGATGAACTCTTGTCAACCCTTGTAGTGATGCAAACAACTATACTTCTACAATATGTAGTGAAGAGAGATATTTTCCACTCGGGTGTTAAGTGAGGCATTGTTGATTTTGAAATCCAAGCCATATCCTCCACTTTGAGATGATGCAAATTCTCCTTTCTCATGATTGTGGGTAGTAGGTATGTTTTCCACAAGGACAATGACAATGATGTTTTATCTCATAAAATTAACTAACACATTTGTGTTTTAATTTTTTTTAAAGAGGAACTACGTGTACCCTGATCCCCTAATACATGAAAAGGTGGTACTTAGGCACTAAAGGTTCGCAACCGCGACGGGTGCGAAAATTATAAAAATAAAAATATTTCTTTCCTCACCTCCACCATCCATTTTTTTATATACAACATTTTTTATAGCCAAAATATACAGATTTTACAAAGAGGCTCCTGCGAAGTACCGTAGATGTTTAGGGTGCTAATACCTTCCCTTTGCATAACCAACCCCCTTACCTTGAATCATTCCCCCTCTTTTTGGGTTATTTTCTCTTTTCCCATTCCTTTGGCAACAATAAAGCGCAGTGGCGATTTTTATTTTGATTTGTATAAAGTCTAGTAAATCCAATGGCTTAGTCTTAAACATTTCTACTGCTACAGTAGGTGTAGACATGTGCTATAGATGTAGACGTGGATTTTCTTTTTGATGTTTTCTAACCAGAATGATTTTTCGATGTGTTATCAAATGCTTTTATTTGTCAAATTCCCGAAATGTTTTCGACACAATATTTATAAGCAATAAGCGTAGTATTTTTTAAACAAGTCTGAAAAAGAATAAAAGAAATTTGAAAGATGAAAAGAAAGAAAATGTTTTATTGATATGCCTCTGAATAGGTGAAAGTACAAGATGTAATCCCTTGAAAGAGGTAATTACATAAATTTTCAAAACTGTAAATGGAAATGAAAATGATAATCGTTGCTGCTGTTCCCCAATGTTCTTTTAATAGCTCTTGTCTCCTTTGCTTCTGAGTCGTATGATTTAGATCCATCTCTCCCTTCATGGTTCGTAGTCGTAGTTCTTAGATTACTGTGTTTTTGTTCTTTATTTATTTTTTGAATAAAATCCCTAATTTTTTCCTGGATCGCCCTTTCAGGTTTTCAATCCAACGGGATAGCTTTTTTTGTATGTCCCTAATTTTTTCCTGGATCGCCCTTTAGGGTTTTTGATCCACCGAGACACTCCTTTTTGCCTAAGTTGCCCGTTTAGGGTTCGAGCTTAGCGAGATTTTTATACATAGTATTTTTTGTCTGCGTCTGAATTTTCCGGATGCGGTAGTTCTTCCCCATCCATTGTTGTGAGGATGATACCACCACTAGAGAATGCTGTTTTTACTACGTACGGACCTTCGTAGTTGGGTGTCCATTTATCACGTGCATCAAGGCGAGGTAGCAGACTCTTCTTGAGAACTAAATCTCCTTCTTTGAATATTCAAGGACGAACTTTCATGTCAAAGGCCCTCTTCATCCGCTTCTGGTGCAATTGACCATGGTATAAAGCTGTCAAGCGTTTTCCTTCGATGAGGTAGAGCTGATCGAGTCGCGTCTGAACCCATTCCGCTTCTTCCAACTTTGTTTCCATTATAACTCGAAGAGATGATATTTCTATTTCAACTGGAAGTACTGCCTCTATTCTATATACAAGAGAGAAAGGAGTCACGCCTGTTGACGTGCGCACAGAAGTGCGATAGCCGTGTAGAGTGAAAGGAAGCATTTTGTGCCAATCTTTGTATGTCTTCACCATTTTCTGAATGATTTTCTTGATATTTTTATTAGCTGCCTCGACGGCCCCCTTCATCTTTGGTATGTATGGTGAGGATTTATGATGTTCGATCTTGAAATTATCACACAGTTCCTTCATCATCTTGTTGTTCAAATTAGACCCGTTATCTGTAATAATCCCCCTCGGAACCCTGTATCTGCATATGAGATTCTGCTTGATAAATTACGTAACCACTTGACCTGTCACATTAGCGTAGGATGCCGTTTCCACCCATTTGGTGAAGTAATCAATGGCTACCAGTATGAAATGATGTCTGTTGGATGCTTTCGGTTCGATCATGGAAATCATATCAATTCCCCATATTGAGAACGTCCAAGGGGAGCTCATGACATTCATAGGAGTTGATGGCACATTTATCTTATCATCATAGATCTGGCATTTGTGACACGTCTTCGTGTAGTGATAGCAGTCGGCTTCCATCGTTAACCAATAATCCCTTGCTTGCAGAATCTTTCTTGCCATGGCGTGTGTGATACGGTGGGAGAACTGACTTGAGCTTTTGCATTTTGATCGCATTTGTGCGGATAGCAAGAGTCACCACCGACTTTTATTTTATCCAAAAGGAAAGGTAAAAAAGCACAGGAAAGACCTTTCGAGATTATTTCTCGGGTTCGGGGGGTAGATTATGAAAAGGGAAGGTATTAGCACCCTTTTCATCCATGGTTTTCCAGGGGCTCTTAGTTACTCGTTTAGATCACTTGCTTTTATTTGACAGTGTGCTTGTGGTGTGGGCTTTGGAAGTGTTTTAAAAAATCTCTTTTTAATGGTTCTCGTTTCTATAAGAACGCGTACAAAGTTTTGTTTCGAAAAATGGTTCAAAGATGTGTTTGTGGAACGTGTTTTCGAAAGTGATTTTGAAAAAGATGTTTTGTAATAGATCTCATCTCTATAAGAACGTATACAAAATGTTTTGTCTTTTGAAAATGTTTTGAAATGAAAGTGTAGGTGTAAAAATGTTTTTATCGTGAGCAAGCGAGTAACTAGGAGCAAATCTATCTACTCGAAAGGTTTTCAATTGTTCTTTTCTTCCTCCTTTTAATGTGTCTATCTTACCATTAATTTGGTAAGAAGCCCCTTCGTTGGATGTGAAGGGACAGGCGCGGGTCAATTTTACAGTCATCAAAAGCAACTTATGAGACACTTTAGCAATTTTCGTTAGGGACGAGATCGTTTTATCGAAGGCAACGTCGAGGGTCATCGAGGGACTACGATCTTTTTATCGAAGGGTCATTTCTAAGGCGTCCCATATTTGAGGAACATGACTGTATTTCCGAGGCAACGAGCGAGGTTACCCTAGAGGTGCGCGTGTGAAAAGTGTGTTTGTTTCAAGTTATTTTGTTCTTTGATTAGGTTATCTAGCGATTGATTTTTTTAATCTTTCCATACACGCCTAATTACTATACAGTATAAGGAAAACAATAAATTGCCGGAATTGAAGTTCTACGCTATTACAAAGTGTTCGGGAATGGGGGTACAATTTTTACAAATGGGGATGAGTCAAATGCGATTAAAAGGTCCAAATAGCAAACAATACAACCAAATTGAATTGGACAATTAAAAACCAAACAATCTTATGAAATAGTATTGACCAACAAAATATGGAAATAAATTCTTGGTATTTTATTTGTGAAAAAATTTGAAAAGAAGAAAATAAAACCTATTCTAAAAATAAAATAATTGACTAACAGAAATTAAATCGTATGTATTATTTTTGTATTTTTATTTATTTAAATAAAATCTAAAGAAGGATACAACTAAATTCTACTATTTTTTTGGTGTTTTATTATATGTAAATTAATTAATAATTTTATCTAAAACAAAGTTTATTTAAGAAAGAAAAAGAAATTGATAAAAATTAACCACAAAGTCTAGATCAAATTAATTATATAAAAAAATGGATGTTTTAAGTTTAGTTGAATTTTAGAATTAAAACTAAATATAAATCAAAAAAATTAGAGAAGATAAGGTTGAAAGAAAATAAGCAAAACAGAAATGCCCACAGGAGGAATCTAACTCAGGCCACTTGGGTTATCAAGGATGCACTTTGCCAACTAAACTGCGCCACTTTGCTTATAATTCAAATGGCTTAAATGATAAATGAAAGGAAAATGCTAGCATGATTGGCCCAAAATGCCTGACCCGATTCACAGTGGGAATGGAAGGGTTTGAAAAACCCTAGAAACGAACAAGGGTGCGGCGCCACTGTCCCTAGGGAAGAGGAAGGACTTTATCATTTTTATTATCCCAATTAACTCAGATTAAAGTGCTAATTAATTAAAAGAAAAAAGGTGTTCTCTCTTCACTCTCACGATGAACAACAACAAAACCCCCTCTTTTTGTTCTGTCTCCTTCTCTTTCGTTCTATCAACAAATCTTCCTCCAATTTCTATCAACCAAACCCATACCCTCTCTATTCAACACTATATCATTCTGTTCTGAAATTTGTTCAGGCTAGCATAAAATCCATGGATGATAAATTAAATGTGAAAAAAGATGATATGGTGGCAGAAAAGGTACCTTTTGAAGTTTTTCGGCAGAGCTTTGAAAGAGGTGAATCCCAAGATCCTTCTACTTTTGAAATGCATTTATGTTTCAATTCTCTTGTTCTATGACGATTACTTTGAGGATGCGGGTTGGTTTTGTCGATATTGACGCGAGAATTGTTGTTTGTGTTGATTTGCAGGAACTTAATGAAAGTGTGAAACGTTGGTTTCTTGATTTGGTTGGAAATTTCAGGAATTGGTGAAGCTTGAAGGAAACTTTAGGGAAGATATTGTCAAAATCTCTGCAAAATTTCTTTATTTTTTTTCGTTCTAATTTTTCTTTCTTGATGAAGGTATTTCCGTTCTTTGACTATCAAGTTGTTTTTGTTGGTTTTCTGTGATGTGAGACAAAGGGTGGTGGTCAACTTTGATTCTGAGTTGGATGAACAATGGTTATGTTTTCTCTGTTTTTTTTTGGGTGATGGTTATGTTGGTTCTGAGTTTGATGAACAATGGTTATGTTTTTTTTGCTCGGTTTCTTTTTTCTTGTTCTGTTACTTTGTTTTTGTTCTGTGAAGTTTTTTCTGTAGGTTTTGGATCCTGAATCAATCGTGTCTCTCTTTGTTGAATTGAACCTTTTTTATACTGTGGATTTAGGTCTTTGGTGTTGGTTATAGTTTTGTGATTACAACCGTTTTTTTGTCTTGGTTCTTACAGCAGGTTTTTGGTCTTGGTCATTACAGCAGGTTTTTGGCCTTTGTCAATACAACAGGTTTTTGGTTTTTTTGTGATTACAACAGGTTTTTGATTATTTGTGATTACAACAGGTTTTTGGTCTTTGTTATTACAGCATGTTTTCTTTTTGTAGCAGAGTTTTTTACAGGATGCACTTTGGGCAATTTTGCAGCATATATAACATGCTTATGGGCTGTAGCAGTGTTTGACAATTTTTTGGGTTGCTTGTGGCCTAGGTGATCTCTTTTCTCTTTCTCTTTCAATGAAAATAAACAAATTTTGTTTACTTATTGAACTCTGGAGGATTTGCCATATTAGGAAGATGATGACATAGAGCTTGGAGCTATTTTGATAGCTTTGTCATTTTTGAATTGTTGCTATTATACTTGGTTCTTGTGCTGCTGCTGTGCTACCTTGCTTGCCTAGTTGGCCATGCTGCTTTAGTGTTTTTTCAGCTTTGTGTTGCCTTGAACCGTGCTGCTGTAGTTTCACATTTTTTTTGCTATTCTTTTCCCTTTTTTGTGAACCAAAAAAATTCCACATTTTTTTTATTTGCAAAAAAAAGGAGGAGATAAATCATGATTGAAAAACCCTCTTAGTTTCTGATTCGAAAAGGCAAATTCTAATGATGAGATAAAAATTCTTACTAATTAGTTCTTGAATTTTCACATGTAACTAAAATTTTCTTTCTTTTGTTGCATGTACGATCAATTTGGACAATGGAGAAAAATGATGAAGAGTGGCCTGCCGTGTTTGATGAAGACTTGAAGATGACAAGAAAAATCAATCTCTTAGGAATTTTGTATTGTTGTAACTTTCCTAACATTGCGGCTTTCATTTGTAATTTGAATTTTGAGATTTGGAGAATTGTGAAATATATTCAAATAAAAATGACGCTTTGTTGTAAATCTTAAGTTCTTGAATAACTTGAATAACTTCGAGTTCTTGAATAAACATTGAATAGTCTTGAATTCTTGAATAAACTTGAATAGTCTTGAATTCCAAAGCGGCTTAAAAAAGTCTTGCGTTAGGTTCAACAATTGATTTGATTCATGAGAATTGTGACTTAGATAAACCATGAATCACAACATAGCTTTAATCATGTTTGCATTCCAAAGTTCGAATTAATTTGAAGAAACTTTAGCGAATTCGTTCTCTGATACCTTGAATTCAAAACCAACCACGCGAATCAACCGTAACAGATTTGGACGAAAGCTTGTGATGTCGTGTAATCCTTTGCTAATCAAGACAATATTCAAGTGAATCTTCAGGTAATTTTCAACAAGATCAGAAATCAATTTTCAGCATGGCAACTTGTGTTATAAGCAACATCTTCTCCGAACTCCATATGAATCTTCGAATTCAACATCTCGTTCTATGGACAGTCTTAACATAAGAATTGCAGCCTTTGAGAAATCAATTAGAAATTGAAAATACTCTAAATCAAGAAAATGACTTATGACAAATTGATAATCTCTAAGGTCTTTTAAATATAATTTCCTTCGATTCTTAAATAGGACTTGTTGATGACATCGCTCGTGACAATGTACAAAAATAGTCGTCTCGAGATCTTGAAAATTGGGGACATTATGACTCTTGAAAGGCAGACCACAATTATCCGAAATTAAGTCAGAAACAGAAAGTGACCTCTAAAATATTCGAATTTCCGATGATCTTTTGCACATAATCAAATCTTGACTTGTGAAGAGAAATTGGAGATGACGTTAAGGAGAGTCATACACAAAAGAAAAGCCCAAAAATATCGAATAAAGAAGAAGTTACAGTCACTTGAACTTGATGTTGCAAAAGGTCATCTTTTGGGTTAATGGAGTCATTTTCAGTCGTCTGAACCACTGACTGAGCAAACTCACGATGCGAGACTTGAAACTTGGCACAAACATATTTGATAACACATGAAGGACTATAAAGACCGTTTGAAACTTTGAAAACTCATTTTCTTTTGAGAAATGCAAAACCCTAATTGCTGATTTTACTGCCTCAGAAGAGAATCTGTCTGATTGATTTCTAAGCCAACTTGAATATCCGAGAAACCCTAGTATTGTATCTTGTATGAAAAATAGGAGGGCAAATTTTGGGTTACAACAGTTGCCCCTGTTCAATCTTCTTAAACTTGAAAAGTGAGATCGACGTGTTTGTCGTTCGTGGCTTGAAAGTAGAAGGTGATTGAACACTAGAGTGCCCAGAAATTTGCACTTGATGACGCGCTAGTTGATTGTGTACAGAAATGGGCTTAAAGATGCCATTTGGAGAAACAAAGGAGAATTGTCGGAGATGGGCTTATAGATGCCATCCAAAGGTGAATGTTGACAGAAAGTTTGAACTTGATCTTAACAGAGAATGAATCAGAATAAACCGTTGAGAGATTTATTTGAACCAACGAAATAATCTGGAGACGAATCAGAATAAATCGTTGAGAGATTTATCTGAACTAGTGAAATAATCTGGAGACGAAACAGAATAAACTGTTGAGAGATTTATCTGAACAAATGAAATAATCTGGAGACGAATCAGAATAAACCGTTGAGAGATTTATCTGAACCAGTGAAATAATCTGGAGACGAATCAGAATAAACCGTTGAGAGATTTATCTGAACCAGCGAAATAATCTAGAGACGAATCAGAATAAACCGTTGAGAGATTTATCTGAACCAGTGAAATAATATGGAGACAAAACAGAATAAACCGTTGAGAGATATATCTGAACCAATGAAATAATCTGGAGACGAATCAGAATAAACCGTTGAGAGATTTATCTGAACCAGCGAAATAATCTAGAGACGAATCAGAATAAACCGTTGAGAGATTTATCTGAACCAGTGAAATAATATGGAGACGAAACAGAATAAACCGTTGAGAGATTTATCTGAACCAATGAAATAATCTGGAGACGAATCAGAATAAACCGTTGAGAGATTTATCTGAACCAGTGAAATAATCTGGAGACGAATCAGAATAAACCGTTGAGAGATTTATCTGAACCAGTGAAATAATCTGGAGACGAATCTGAATAAATCGTTGAGAGATTTATCTGAACCAGCGAAATAATCTGGAGACGAATCAGAATAAATCGTTGAGAGATTTATCTGAACCAGTGAAATAATCTGGAGACGAATCAGAATAAACCATTGAGAGATTTATCTGAACCAGTGAAATTATCTGGATACGAATCAGAATAAACCATTGAGAGATTTATCTGAACCAATGAAATAATCTGGAGACGAATCAGAATAAACCGTTGAGAGATTTATCTGTACCAGTGAAATAATCTGGAGACGAATCAGAATAAACCGTTGAGAGATTTATCTGAACCAACGAAATAATCTGGAGATGAATCAGAATAAACCGTTGAGACATTTATCTGAACCAACGAAATAATCTGGAGACGAATCAGAATAAACCGTTGAGAGATTTATCTGAACCAATGAAATAAACTGGAGACGAATCAGAATAAACCATTGAGAGATTTATCTGAACCAGTGAAATAATCTGGAGACAAATCAGAATAAACCGTTGAGAGATTTATCTGAACTAGTGAAATAATCTGAAGACGAATCAGAATAAACCGTTGAGAGATTTCTCTGAACCAGCAAGAACCATCCTTTTCTAGGAAACTGATCTGTATTTGACTTGTTGAAAATTTATGTCTGTCGGAAGTTTGTTGATAATAACTGTCTAATGGCTCTTTCCTGTAAAAAGGTGAAGAGTTAATTGTATGCAATGTTATGATGTATGCGATGCATGGTGTGATGTTTTCATCTCAAAATAAATGATATTGCACTGTATGTACTTGAGTTGTCAATGTTATGACGTATGGATGCAAATGTATGGAATTAAAGATTGTTTGTGCCGTAGCGTTGCTGGAAGTGGGGAAAATAAATCCCTATTGAAGCACTGATGGGTGAGTTTGCAAGTATAAACTCTGTTGCAGAAGGGAAAAGTCAGACATTATTTGTAGTCTTCGTGATATCCTGTTGGGGAAATCTGAGAAGTTGGACAACTCACTGGGGGCATTTTGGACCAGTGGTTGGAAATTTTTGCTCTGGCTGGAGAAAGTACCTGCGGGGGTTTTATGGAATGGATTATAGATATTATCCTATTTCTTAAAGTCATTAGTAATTGTCTTTCCGTTTCTTTTTGTTTATTTGTAACAGTAATCACGTTCAAATGCATATGTTCAAAAATAAATCATTAGACGTTTTTATAAATAAAACATAGAAATAAAAAAAACAGATGGTTTTGCACTTTCAAAAGGGATATCTTTGTATTAACTTGAATAAGTATTTTTTGTACAATGAGACGAGCATTCTAGCGAGAGAATGTCGTCGTAAAAAATGAAAATTGATACAGAGAAAAGATAGCTATGTGTAATAATCCCATAGGGTTCCCATTCTGATATAGTCTTCATGTCTATGAATGTCTTGTCTGCTTGTCGCCTCGGCGAAGTCGATTGGATTGATTTAGAGCCAATTGAGTTGATTGGTTGACGCTGAAGACTATTTGCCATATGATTTAACGGGACATAGTCATACGCTTCAATCCCTAACTTTTGCCTGGACCTCCCTCTCGGGTTTTCAGTCCACCGGGATACCCCTTTTTACCCAAGCTGCCCTTTCGGGTTTTCTACTTGCCGGGTGTACAGATTTTTTAATATTTTCATCCCTTATTTTTCCCGAACCCTTTTGGTTCGCCGGGAAGCCCTTATTTTTGCCTAGGCCAGTCAACCTAGCAGGTCTTTGATCATGCGTAGTATCTTTTAACTATGTCAATATTTACAGGGTGCGGGAGGTCGTCGCCATCCATAGTAGTCAAGATCATTGCTCCACCAGAGAAAATGCTTTTGATTACAAATGTCCCTTCATATGTAGGGGTCTATTTTCCCCTGGGATCACCTTGTGGCAAAATGATACGCTTGATTACCAAGTCACCGACCCGATATACCTGACGTTTGAACTTTTTGTTAAAAGCTTTGATCATGCGTTTTTGGTACATCTGACCATGACAGATAGCCGTAAGCCTCTTCTCATCAATCAAGTTTAGTTGGTCAAACCGAGTCTGGATCCAATCTTCTTCACTCAAACCAGCATCCTTCATGATTCTTAGAGAGGGGATCTGGACCTCAATAGGCAAGACAGCCTCCATGCCATATACGAGAGAATAAGGTGTTGCCCCACTTGATGTGCGAGCTGTGGTACGATACCCGTGGAGAGCGAATGGCAGCATCTCATGCCAGTCTTTATACGTGACTTTCATTTTCTGTATGATCTTCTTAATGTTTTTGTTAGCAGCTTCTACATCACCATTCATCTTTGGCCGATAAGGGGAAGCATTGTGATGCTGAATCTTGAATTGCTCGCACAAGGAGGTGATCATAGTGTTGTTCAGATTTGTACCATTATCAGTGAGGATTCTCTCGGGGATACCGTACCGACAGATGAGATTCTGTTTGATGAACCGAGTGACCATATTCTTAGTAACGGAAGCAAAAGAAGCTGCCTGAACCCACTTTATAAAATAGTCGATGGCCACTAAGATGAAGCGGTGTCCATTGGAGGCCGTTGGCTTGATTTCCCCAATCATATCGATTCCCCACATAGCAAAGGGCCAAGGAGCCGTTAAGACGTTCAGAGGAACCGGAGGTACGTGCACCTTGTCAGCATAAATTTGACACTTATGACAAACCCAAGAGTATTGGTAGCAATCTGCCTCCATGGTAGACCAATAATAGCATGCCCGTAGGATTTTCTTTGCCATTGTATGCCCACTGGAATGGGTACCGAAAGCGCCTTCGTGCAATTCAACCATGATCCTTTCAGCCTCAGCCTTATCTATGCACCGAAGCAATACAGAGTCATGACTGCGTTTGTACATAATGCCATTACTAAGGAAGAATTTAGCCGATAACCTTCTTAGGAACTTCTTGTCATTCACTGAAGCTCCTTCTGGATATTCCTGCGACTCGAGATACCTCTTGACTTCATGAAACCAAGGCTGGTCCACTACCTCTTCAATATTAATCTCGTGACAGTAGGCTGGTTCATCCATCCGCTCAATGGTGATTTGAGGAGCCTCGTTATCCCAATTAAGTTTAAACATAGATGATATTGTAGCTAATGCGTCTGCTAGCTGATTTTCTTCTCGCGGGAAATGCTCGAAGGTAATCTTCTCGAAATGCGGAAACAATGTCAACACATGTTCTTTATAAGGTATAAGGTTGGGGTGCTTGGTGTGCCATTCCCCTTTAACTTGACTGATGACCAAGGTTGAATCTCCAAATACATCCAAGTGTTTGATCCCAAAGTCTATAGCAGCTTTGAGACCGAAGATGCACGCTTCGTATTCTGCCATGTTGTTTGTACAGTTGAATCAAATTCTGGCAGTAAAGGGAGTATGACATCCTTTTGGAGATATGAGTACGGTACCGATACCATTTCCAAGTGCGTTGGATGCCCCATCAAAGAACAGGGTCCATCGGGATCCTTGTTCAGGTCTGTCATATGGCCCGATTTCCTCACAGTTATCTAACGTCATGATGTCTTCGTCCGAGAATTCAAACTTCATGGATTGATAGTCTTCTATAGCTTGGTGAGAAAGATGATCAGCCAATACACTTCCCTTTATAGCTTTCTGGGTAGTATAATGTATGTCATATTCTGTCAGGATCATCTGCCATCTCGCTATTCTCCTAGAAAGAGCGGGCTTCCCAAAGATGTACTTTATCAGATCCATTTTAGATATCAACAAAGTAGTGTGAGTCATCATATACGTCTCAGCCGGCAAGCAACCCATGCCAGACCGTAGCAAGTTTTCTCGAGCAATGAATATCTTGTTTCACAGTCGGTAAACTTTTTGCTCAGGTAATAAATAACATGCTCTTTTCGGCCAGACTCGTCATGCTGCCCCAACACATACCCCATTGAGTTTTCTAAAACAGTTAGTTATAAGATCAATGGCCTTCCCTCGACAGGTGGCAACAACACAGGAGGTTCTTGCAGGTATTCTTTGATTTTGTCAAAAGCAACTTGGCATTCGTTGTTCCATCTGACTGCTTGATCTTTCTTCAAGAGTTTGAAGATTGGCTCACAAGTATCTGTCAGGTGAGAAATAAACCTGGCTATGTAATTCAGACGTCCCAAGAATCCTCTGACTTCTTGCTCAGTACGAGGAGACGACATTTCTTGTATCGCTTTAACCTTGGCAGGATCAACTTCGATACCCTTGTTGCTGACGATAAAGCCTAAAAGGTTACCAGACTGTACTCCGAACGTGCACTTATTTGGATTTAATCTCAACTTGTACTTCTTCAGCCTTTCAAACAGCTTCTGTAAGTGATCAAGGTGCTCTTCTTCCATCTGTGATCTGGCTATCATATCTTCCACGTAGACCTCTATCTCATGATGTATCATGTCATGAAATAAAGATACCATGGCGCGTTGATAAGTTGCCCCAACATTCTTCAGTCTGAATGACATGACCTTATAGCAGAAAATGCCCCACTGTGTAACAAAGGTCGTTTTCTCCATATCCTCATGTGCCATTTTGATTTGGTTATAGCCTGAGAAACCGTCCATGAAGGAAAACACTTTATGTTGTGCCGTATTATCCACCAGGATGTCGATATGGGGAAGTGGGAAATCATCTTTGGGGCTTGCCCTGTTTAAGTCTCTATAGTCTACACACATCCGCACTTTACCGTCTTTCTTGGGTACAGGAACAACATTGGCAACCCATTGGGGATAAGAGGTGGCAGCTAAAAATCCGGCATTGAATTGCTTCATAACTTCTGCTTTGATCTTTTGCGACATATCAGGCCTCATGCGACGAACCTTTTGCTTTATCGGGGGGAAATCTTCCTTTGTAGGCAGACGATGTACCATAATGTCTGCTTCCAGTCCCGCCATGTCTTCGTACGACCATGCAAATATCTCAACATAATCATGCAATAACTGAATCAGACTCTCCTTGACATTAGGTTCCAAGTTGGCACCCACCTTGACCTCATTCTTATCTTCCTCAGTTCCCAAGTTAATTGTTTCGACCGGCTCTTCGTGCGACTGAATGGTCCTTTTTTCCTGTTGCAACAACCTGGCCAACTCTCCTGGCACTTCATAATCTTCCTCACCTTCGTTGCCGGCTTGGTAGATCGGATTTTCAAAGTCACAATTGGACATAGCAGAAATGTTACCCATGGGATCAAGAGTGGATGTAGATATGCATTTTTAATATGTGAGTGTGTGTAAGAGCATAGCTACCTTTGAAAGAAATTAAATGTAAGAAAGAAAAGGCGAAGAAAACAAAATTTGATGCAAAAACGTCCATGATTCATTAATGACATATGAGGATGAAGTGACAACCCTTACAAATGGACCATTGTGCCTCAGGTAAGTCACAAGGTTTTAAAAAGTCTGAATTGTTTAAATATTACAAGCCTGAAAATATTAAAAGACAATTACTCTTGAATAAAAGTAATAGGAATGAAATCCTTCGCCTCCCAATTGTTGAGCCCTCCGCCGATGGTTGGAAAAATCCATTAGTCCATGTCACAGCTGCCATCACTATCTTCTATTGCATTGACTCCTTGATTGCTGATACGCAGAAGTGGTCCCCCTGCACGAGAACGTCGGACAACTTTCTGAGCCTCTAAAGTGAACCCCAAACCAAATTTGTCGGACTTGTACGGAATATCCGGAAGCTGACCCCAGATAGTACATCCTCCCTCTTCAACTACTGCTCGAGCGTCTTTCAACGAGGCCATCTTTAGTGGAGGTCTGGTAATCTTCGGGACCTTTGGAGTAGACTTTGTTGCTGCGACCATTGCTGGAACCTCCTCAAAGTTCTGACAGGGAGTCTCTATGAATTCACCATCCATTTCAACATACCTGAAAGAGTTCAAATGGCTAACCATGTACTCCTCCTCTCCGTGAACTGTGACAATCTTCCCTCTGATCGGGTACTTTAGGATTTGGTGTAGGATGGAAGTGACGACACCAACACCATGATCCAGGGTCGACCCAACAGACAAAAGTATGAAGGGCGGATGTCCATCACATAGAAAATTGAGTCAAAAGTCTGAGTCCCAATTTTTATGGGGATACTAACTTCTCCGTGCACTGTCCTCTTGGAACCATCAAAGGCCCTCACTATGATGTTTCTAGGTTTCAAGATGAGCCCCTCACAATCCAGTCGGTCAAGGGCATTTTTGGGCAAGACATTCAATGATGAACCGATATCCACCAAAACATGGGCAAGTGTGGTGCCCCTGCATTCAATAGAAATATGTAAGGCATCATTGTGCCACCTTCCCTTAGAGGTTAAATCAACATCGAAAAAGCCCAATCCGTTATCAGCAGTCAGACTGGCCACACAGTCTTAAAATTGGTCGATAGAGGTCTCTTGGGGCACGTGAGCGGTCCTAAGAAATTTTACCAAGGCTTTGGCGTGATTTTCAGAACACAAAATTAAGGACAACAATGATATCTTCGAGGGGGTCTGCCCTAATTGTTCTACAATATTGTAGTCACTTTTCTTGATTATCTTCAGGATTTCTTCTATTTCTTTTCTAGAAGCTTCGAGGATGACCTCGGGACATTCTCTTTCTTAGGCAGGCTCAACCAAAGCCTCTTTTCCCCTTGTATTGGTAATAGGGATAACAATAGGAGTATCACTGGTGGTGTCGATAGGAGTGGCAGTAGTAATGATCACAGGAGTAGCAACGGTCTTTGGAGAAATCTCAGGTGAGAAGACTCTTCCACTTCTTGTTATTTTGCTGGTTCCAGTGATGTTACCGATATCGGGATCAATATCTCTTACAACTTCATTCTTGACAGCCAACTGATCTTGCTTGACACCATAATAATAAACGTCAGCCTCATAACTCCAGGGAACATCTTTATTCGAGGAGTATGGTATTGGTCTTGGCATAGTGATGATTAAGGGTGCAAATCTGGGAGCGGATGTAATCCTGACGGGTGTTTTGGTGGAGACCCTGGGAGGATTGTCGAAAATGGTGATTATCGAAACATCTTGATAAGAGATTTTTATAAGAGGTAGCTTTTCAAATAGGATTTCTTTGCTGGTCATCAGGCGCTGGACGCCAATCTTTAGTAACAAACAGCCGTTCGGTAGAGACTTGCATAAGTGGCAATTTTCATCGCAACCTGGGAACAGGCCGGCTTGCAGTAGATTTTGTTTAATGGTCAACAGAGGAGTAACCAAATCATTCACAGAGAAAATAAAACGATCATCATCAATGGCATTGATACCTTGGCCATGTCTGGGCATTGGTGCCGTTATTACATTAGGTGTTTCTGGGGGCTCAAATTCAATCTCTTTCGCATTGATAAGGTCACGCACCTTATTCTTTAAGGCCCAACAATCATTTGTATCGTGCCCCGGGATTTCAGAATGATAGGCACATCGGGCATTCGGGTTGTAGCGAGGAGAAGAAATATTGGGATTCTTGGGAGCTTCCTTTAAAGTTTCCAGATTGGTCTTGAGAAGGTGTGGTAAAACTTGAGACATGGTCATGTTAATCGGGGTAAATCATCTCATGGGCGCTTCTGGTTTGTGCTGATAATTTCGCTGCTGATTTGGCGCAAGATTAGAAATCATGACAGCCCCTACTGCCGGATGACGGTCGGTTTTGTTTTGATTCCTATGGTCATATGCAGCACTGACCTCCTTCTTTCCAACAAAAGGTTTCTTCACCATACTTGAGTATGCATCTCTTTGAATTTTGCCGCTTTTTATACCGGCCTCAACTCGCTCACCAGTCATGATTAATTCAGTAAACCCAACTGAGGAACTCCCAATCAGGTGATTAAAAAAAGGTCCTGACAAGGTGCCTATGAACATATCCATTAATTCTCTGTCGGATAAAGGAGGCTGGACCCTGCCTGCGAGATCCCTCCATTTTTGAGCATAGGTTTTGAAACCCTCATCTGTTCCCATAAACATGCTTTGTAACTGTGTCCTAGTCGGAGCCAAATCAGCATTATACTGATACTGTTTATAGAAAGCGGCGACCAACTCTTCCCAGTTGCGAACATTGGACCCTTCTAATTGGTAGAACCAATCCAACTGAGTCCCCGATAATCTCTCCTGGAAGAAATGCACCCACAGATTCTTGTCAGCCGTGTGGGGTTGAATCTTTCTGACATATGACCTCAGATGTAGTTTCGGGCAAGAGACACCATCGTACTTGGCGAAAGTTAGGACCTTGAATTTCTGTGGGATGACAACCCCCGAGATGAGTCCTAATTCTTCAAAGTCCAAACCGGGTACCCTCTGAATCTCCGTGGCTTTCAAACGATCCTTTAGCTGTTTGTATTTATCATCAACATGAGGATATTGTTCTTCAGAGTAATCAGGCTCTTCCTCTCCTTCGGATACTGGGTCGTCGTTCACTTCTTGGGTATCAGATCCTTGATTATCTCCTTCACCCGATGATGTTGCAAAGTCTAAGGTTCGCCTGGTTTGTCCTTTAAACCTTCTTCCCATGATTACAACACCAGTCAGTTTCTTCATTTTCTTCTTCTTCTCTTTGGCCAGCAGATTCTTCAACTTCTCTTGTCCTTTTGTCAGAGCCATGAGCATTTGTTGAAACTGGGCATTCTGCGCCTGAAGATCTTTCACAGTCTATTCAACACCCATCTCACTGAAATAAATAGTAGAAGGATAAGGCGACCTGTTATGAGAAACCTGTATGATGTTATGATGAATGAAGATGCAATATGCAAATGATTTCAAGGAAATTTAGAGATTTAAATTTGTTCAAACCCAAAAGAACACACTTCATATTAAATAAAACCAAGTTTGAATAAATCATGCCTCCTTGGGCTTACAAAGAAAGAAACAAAATACATCAAAACTCTTAAGACAAAAAGACCGAACGCATCCTCTTTAGAGCAATGTAGGTATTCAGATTTTTCTCTTCATGAAGCAGTTTGGTGAGCTCCAGAACCTTCTTCTCACTGGCGTATTACTGGGTTTCAAAGGTGTCTCGTTCTTCCTTCAACTGAATCCAAGCTTTCTGCAGGTCTTCGATAGAAGTAGGCATGTCAGGATGAAGAACGGTGTATGGGATGTCACCTTCAATAACAGGCTCAATGATGACAGGATGGATGGAAGGGTAAGGCATCAAGAGACTCTAGGCACGAGCCCGTACCCACTTAAGGTAAGGCTCGAGAGGGATAGAGTTTTTATGTCGCAAAGTCCTACTGTCCACCTTGTTCACCATTCCCCAAGCACGTGTGAACCTCTGGCGGTAACCTTGGTCTTCTTTGTCGTAGTCGAACACCAAACCCTGGATGAGCATCTCATGAGGGCCGTCCCTTTGGTCATACCCGAACTGCCAAAGTGCTAAGCATGAGTTATAGGTGATACCTCCCATAATACCTAGCAGAGGTACATTAGGGAACTCCCCATAGCGGTCAATGATAGAGATATCTTCCAAGGATCTCGAGCACCAACGGATATCAGAGTGGGTGAGAGACATCATCCTTTGAGACCAAGTCAATATTTGCTCGTTCTTTAATGCTGACTGAGGCAGGTGTGAAGTGAACCACTTAGCAAGTAGGGGGATACAATACAAAAGGGTACCTCTTTTCTTCATGGTGCGGGTGTGAAGGCAATGCAAGATGTCTCCTAGTAAGGTAGGTATAGGATTGCGAGAGAGGAAAACTTTGATGGCATTAACGTCTATGAATTGGTCCGAATTGGGAAACAGAACCAAAAGATAAATGAGGAGAGCTAGCACGTCTTTGAAATCTTGGAAATCCATGTCATCCTAGAATGAACGAGCTTTTTCCAATAAAAACTTAGCTAGAAAGCCTTTAACCCCACTTCTTGTCTCCCAATTGGCTATGATGTCGGCCCTCTTCATATGTAAAGCTTCGACGATGACTTCGGGTTTTAGAATCCCTTCTAGACCGGTGAACGGTATCTGATTAAACACGGTCACCCCTAAAATTAGAGATAACTCTTCTAGTGTAGGTACCAACTGATAGTCTGGGAAAGTGAATAAATGGTGTACGAGATCAAAGAATTGGAATAATACACACATCATCTCTTCTTGGAAGTTGGATGTAGCCAAACTGAGGAGTCAACCATACTTCTTGGTAAAAGGAGAATCCCTGGTCACTCTTGAGGCTAGCTCTTGAAGTTGAGGATGTGCTTTCACAAAGCTGATTCAGATGGTGTTTCTTCAGAGAGAACTCATGTCCTACAAAACAAAAACAAAGATAAATTTCTAAATCCTTGAAATGGTTAGTGATCATGCATATGATGTTGATGATGTTTATGATGTTTATTTACAAACAAATATATACACAACAAACAAAACCCTATGTTTTAGGCTTGTATGAGTTTTGTAAGTAAGTACCCTCTTGAAGTCTAGTTGGCTCAACCTGTCCTAGAAATAATGATCAGGTTCTAAAGGATCTCAATATCACCGACCTTTCTTTTAGGCATTGTCTCAGCATAACAATCTTTTCTTGCGGTCGAGATATCCCAAAAGTATAGCCTCAATGAGTGTAGTATCAAGTATCAACCAATTTTCAGCTCTACACCGAAACCGGCTACCTCACTATGTCCTAATGGCCAAGTTTGTTCAATTAGGGTTCTAAGGTCAATTAGTGCTTCATGACGCCACTCAGCGGCCCCTTATTCTCCTGATTCACCATAAGGGATACCGATACCCACAAATGCGTCACACTAACATAGCCATTGTCTCAACCATATCGGTCTACGCCGTACAGTCTCCACAATCTATTATTATTTACCTAAAAAGGTGTCCCAGATCCGGGTGGAGGATCAAAGCAAGCCCAATACAAAGAACTAAATATAAAGCACACAAATAAAATAATGAAAGCGAGTAAAGGTGATCTAACCCTAGGTAACCCCATTTTTTTTATTATTCCCCAGCAGAGTCGCCAGTTCAGTGATATGGTGGGAGAATTGACTTGAGGTTTTGCATTTCGATCGCATTTGTGCGGATAGAAAGAGTCACCACCGACTTTTATTTTATCCAAAAGGAAAGGTAAAAAAGCACAGGAAATACCTTTCGAGATTATTTCTCGGGTTCGGGGGGTAGATTATGAAAAGGGAAGGTATTAGCACCCTTTTCATCCATGGTTTTCCATGGGCTCTTAGTTACTCGTTTAGATAACTTGATTTTATTTGACAGTGTGCTTGTGGTGTGGGCTTTGAAAGTGTTTTAAAAAATCTCTTTGTAATGGTTCTCGTTTCTATAAGAACGCGTACAAAGTTTTGTTTTGAAAAGTGGTTCAAAAATGTGTTTATGGAACGTGTTTTTGAAAGTGGTTTTGAAAAAGATGTTTTGTAATAGTTCTCGTCTCTATAAGAACGTATACAAAATGTTTTGTCTTTTGAAAATGTTTTAAAATGAAAGTGTAGGTGTAAAAATGTTTTTATCGTGAGCAAGCGAGTAACTAGGTGCGAATCTATCTACTCGAAAGGTTTTCAATTGTTCTTTTCTTCCTCCTTTTAATGTGGCTATCTTACCATTAATTTGGTAAGAAGCCCCATCGTTGGATGTGAAGGGACAGGCGCAGGTCAATTTTACAGTTATCGAAAGCAACTTATGAGACACTTTAGCAATTTTCGTAAGGGACGAGATCGTTTTATCGAAGGCAACATCGAGGGACTATGATATTTTTATCGAAGGGTCATTGCTAAGGCGTCCCATATTCGAGGAACATGACTGTATTTCCGAGGCAACGAGCGAGGTTACCCTAGAGGTGCGCGTGTGAAAAAGTGTGGTTGTTTCAGGTTATTTTGTTCTTTGATTAGGTTATCTAGCGATTGATTTTTTGAATCTTGCCATACACGCCTAATTACTATACAATATAAGGAAAACAATAAATTACGGGAATTGAAGTTCTACGCTATTACAAAGTGTTCGGGAATGGGGGTACAATTTTTACAAATGGGAATGGGTCAAATGCGATTAAAAGGTCCAAATAGCAAACAATACAACCAAATTGAATTGGACAATTAAAAACCACAACAATCTTATGAAATAGTATTAACCAACAAAATATGGAAATAAATTCTTGGTATTTTATTTGTGAAAAAATTTGAAAAGAAGAAAATAAAACCTATTCTAAAAATAAAATAATTGACTAACAGAAATTAAATCGTATGTATTATTTTTGTATTTTTATTTATTTAAATAAAATCTAAAGAAGGATAAAACTAAATTCTACTATTTTTTTGGTGTTTTATTATATGTAAATTAATTAATAATTTTATCTAAAACAAAGTTTATTTAAGAAAGAAAAAGAAATTGATAAAAATTAACCACAAAGTCTAGATCAAATTAATTATATAAAAAAATGGATGTTTTAAGTTTAGTTGAATTTTAGAATTAAAACTAAATATAAATCAAAAAAATTAGAGAAGATAAGGTTGAAAGAAAATAAGCAAAACAGAAATGCCCACAGGAGGAATCTAACTCAGGCCACTTGGGTTATCAAGGATGCACTTTGCCAACATAACTGCACTACTTTGCTTATAATTCAAATGGCTTAAATGATAAATGAAAGGAAAATGCTAGCATGATTGGGCCAAAAGGCCCAAAAGGCCTGACCCGGTTCACAGTGGGAATGGAAGGGTTTGAAAAACCCTAGAAACGAACAAGGGTGCGGAGCCCTGTCCCTAGGGAAGTCTAAGGACTTTATCATTTTTATTATCCCAATTAACTCAGATTAAAGTGCTAATTAATTAAAAGAAAAAAGGTGTTCTCTCTTCACTCTCACGATGAACAACAACAAAACCCCCTCTTTTTGTTCTGTCTCTTTCTCTTTCGTTCTATCAACAAATATTCCTCCAATTTCTCTCAACCGAACCCATACCCTCTCTATTCAACGCTATATCATTCTGTTCTGAAATTTGTTTAGGCTAGCATAAAATCCATGGATGATAAATTAAATGTGAAAAAAGACGATATGGTGGCAGAAAAGGTACCTTTTGAATTTTTTCAACAGTGCTTTGAAAGAGGTGAATCCCAAGATCCTTCTACTTTTGAAATATGTTTATGTTCCGATTCTCTTGTTCTATGACGATTACTTTGAGGATGCGGGTTGGTTTTGTCGATATTGACGCGAGAATTGTTGTTTGTGTTGATTTGCAGGAACTTAATGAAAGTGTGAAACGTTGGTTTCTTGATTTGGTTGGAAATTTCAGGAATTGGTGAAGCTTGAAGGAAACTTTAGGGAAGATATTGTCAAAATCTCTGCAGAATTTCTTTACATTTTTTCATTCTAATTTTTCTTTCTTGATGAAGTTATTTTTGTTCTTTGACTATCAAGTTGTTTTTGTTGGTTTTCTGTGATGTGAGACAAAGAGTGGTGGTCGGCTTTGATTCTGAGTTGGATGAACAATGGTTATGTTTTCTCTATTTTTTTTGGGTGATGGTTATGTTGGTTCTGAGTTTGATGAACAATGGTTATGTTTTTTTTTGCTGGGTTTCTTTTTTCTTGTTCTGTTACTTTGTTTTTGTTTTGTGAAGTTTTTTCTGTAGGTTTTGGATCCTGAATCAACCGTGTCTCTCTCTGTTCAATTGAACCTTTTTTATACTGTGGATTTAGGTGTTTGGTGTTTGTTCTGGTTTTATGATTACATCAGTTTTTTGGTCTTGGTTCTTACAACAGGTTTTTGGTCTTGGTTATTACAACAGGTTTTTGGTCTTTGTCAATACAACATGTTTTTGGTTTTTTGTGATTACAACAAGTTTTTGGTTTTTTTATGATTACAACAGGTTTTTGGTCTTTGTTATTACAACATGTTTTCTTTTTGTAGCAGAGTTTTTTACAGGATGCACTTTGGGCAATTTTGCAGCATATATAACATGCTTATGGGCTGTAGCAGTGTTTGATAATTTTTTGGGTTGCTTGTGGCCTAGGTGATCTCTTTCCTCTTTCTCTTTCAATGAAAATAAACAAATTTTGTTTACTTATTGAACTCTAGAGGATTTGCCATATTAGGAAGATGATGACATAGAGCTTGGAGCTATTTTGATAGCTTTGTCATTTTTGAATTGTTGCTATTATACTTGGTTCTTGTGCTGCTGCTGTGCTACCTTGTTTGCCTAGTTTCCCATGCTGTTTTGGTGTTTTTTCAGATTTGTGTTGCCTTGAACCATGCTGCTATTTGCTGCTGTAGTTTCATATATTTTTTTTCTATTCTTTTCCCTTTTTTGTGAACCAAAAGAAATTCCACATTTTTTTAGTGATTTGCAAAAAAAAGGAGGAGATAAATCATGATTGAAAAACCCTCTTAATTTCTGATTCCAAAAGGCAAATTCTAATGATGAGATAAAAATTCTTACTAATTAGTTCTTGAATTTTCACATGTAACTAAAATTTTCTTTCTTTTGTTGCATGTACAAGCAATTTGGACAATGGAGAAAAATGATGAAGAGCGGCCTGCCGTGTTTGATGAAGACTTGAAGATGACAAGAAAAATCAATCTCTTAGGAATTTTGTATTGTTGTAACTTTCGTAACATTGCGGCTTTCATTTGTAATTTGAATTTTGAGATTTGGAGAATTGTGAAATATATTCAAATAAAAATGACGCTTTGTTGTAAATCTTAAGTTCTTTGAATAACTTCGAGTTCTTGAATAAACATTGAATAGTCTTGAATTCTTGAATAAACTTGAATAGTCTTGAATTCCAAAGCGGCATAAAAAAGTCTTGCATTAGGTTCAAAAATTGATTTGCTTAATGAGAATTGTGACTTAGATAAACCATGAATCACAATATAGCTTTAATCATGTTTGCATTCCAAAGTTCGAATGAATTTGAAGAAACTTTAGCGAATTCGTTCTCTGATACCTTGAGTTCAAAACCAACCACGCGAGTCAACCGTAACAGATTTGGACGAAAGCTTGTGATGTCGTGTAATCCTTTGCTAATCAAGACAATATTCAAGTGAATCTTCAGGTAATTTTCAACAAGATCATAAATCAATTTTCAGCATGGCAACTTGTGTTATAAGCAAAATCTTCCCCGAACTCCATATGAATCTTCGAATTCAACATCTCGTTCTATGGACAGTCTTAACATAAGAATCGCAGCCTTTGAGAAATCAATTAGAAATTGAAAATACTCTAAATCAAGAAAATGACTTATGACAAATTGATAATCTCCAAGGTCTTTTAAATATAATTTCCTTCGATTCTTAAAGAGGACTTGTTGATGACATCGCTCGTGACAATGTACAAAAATAGTCGTCTCGAGATCTTGAAAATTGGGGACATTACGACTCTTGAAAGGCAGACCACAATTATCCGAAATTAAGTCAGAAACAGAAAGTGACCTCTAAAATATTCGAATTTCCGATGATCTTTTGCACATAATCAAATCTTGACTTGTGAAGAGAAATTGGAGATGACGTCAAGGAGAGTCATACACAAAAGAAAAGCCCAAAAATATCGAATAACGAAGAAGTTACAGTCACTTGAACTTGTTGTCGCAAAAGGTCATCTTTTGGGTTAATGGAGTCATTTTCAGTCGTCTGAACCACTGACTGAGCAAACTCACGATGCGAGGCTTGAAACTTGGAACAAACATCTTTGATAACACATGAAGGACCATAACGACCATTTGAAACTTTGTAAACTCATTTTATTTTGAGAAATGCAAAACCCTAATTGCTGATTTTACTGCCTCGGAAGAGAATCTGTCTGATCGATTTCTGAGCCAACTTGATTATCCGAGAAACCCTAGGATTGTATCTTGTATGAAAAATAGGAGGGCAAATTTTGGGGTACAACAGTGTGCCCATTGGTATGAGTTCCAAAAGTACCCTCATGGATTTCTCTCATGAGCGTATCTGCTTCCATTTTTTCCGCACACCTGAGTAGTACCATGTCGTAGTTTCTTTTGTACAACACATTGTTACTCATAAATAATTTTGAGGCTAACCTCCTCAGAGTTTGCTTGTCGATGATAGAGGCATTTTTTAGATACTCCTGCTTCTCAAGGTACTTCTTGATGTCGTAAAACCAAGGCTTGTTGTTCGACCTCTCTTCAATAGCAAGGCAATGTGCGGCCTCTTCAAAGTGTCTGATTGTGATGCGTGGTTCAAGGTTCGGCCAAGTTACTTTGAACATAGCTGATAGAGTAGCCAGAGCATCTTCCATTTGATTTTCTTCTCATGGGATGTGACTGAAAGTAATCTCCGTGAATTCCGAAGCCAACTTTAAAACATGATCCTGATATGGAATCAGTTTTGGATGCTTAGTGTCCCATTCTCCATTGACTTGGTATATGACTAATGCGGAGTCCCCAAATACTTCAAGGTGCTTTATTCTCAGATCAATGGCAGCTTCTAGTCCTAGTATACAAGCTTCGTACTCGGCGATGTTGTTGGTACAGTCAAACATAATCTTGCAGTATAGGGCTTATGATAATTCTTTGGGGAAGTCAAGACTTCCCCTATACCATGCCCCACTGCAGTTGATGCCCCGTCAAACATGAGTGTACAACGTGCCCCTGGTTCGGGTCCTTCGTCGGGCCCTGGTATTTCATAGTCACCTATAACCATGACATCTTCGTCTGAAAAGTCGAACTTCATAGGTTGATATTCTGGAAGCGGTTGGTGAGCATGATGATAAACTAGTATACTACCCTTGATGGCCTTTTGAGTGACATATTGGATGTTGTATTCAGATAGCAGCATGTGGCATCGGGCGGTTCTCCCTATAAGAGCTGGTTTTTTGAACACATATTTTAGAGGATCCATTCTTGCTATTAACCATGTGGTGTGGGTTAACATATATTGCCTCAACCTCTTAGTAGCCTAAGCCAAAGCACATCAGTTTTTCTCTAGGAGCGAGTACCTAGTCTCGCAGTCAATAAATTTCTTGCTGAGGTAATAAATTACATGCTCTTTTCTTCCTGTTTCGTCTTGTTGTCCCAAAACACAACCCATTAATCCTTCGAGAACTGTAAGATACATGATGAGTGGTATTCCGGGAACTAGTGGCATTAAGATCGATGAATCTTGTAGATACTGCTTTATTTTCTCGAAGGCTATTTGGCAATCACCATTCGGTACTACCGTTTGATCTTTTCGCAATAATTTGAATATAGGCTCACATGTAGCTGTTAGATGCGATATGAAACTTGAGATGTAATTAAATCGCCCTAAGAAATCACAAACTTCCTTTTCTATACTTTGGAATCCCTTGTATGGATTTTACTTTGTCGGGGTCTACCTCGATACCATACTAACTTACAATGAAACCCATCAACTTGCCTGATCTGACGCCAAATGTACATTTATTTGGATTCAACCTTAGTCTGAACTTGCGTAACCGCTCAAATAAATTTTGCAAATGTATGATGTGCTCCTCCTCCGTGTGGGATTTGGCTATCATATCATCTACATACACCTCAACCTCCTTGTGAATCATATCATGGAATAGTGTGACCATGGCTCTTTGATAAGCTTCCCCTGCATTTTTGAGACCGATTGGAATTACTTTGTAGCTGAAGGATCCTCAAGGTGTCATGAAAGTAGTCTTTTCCATGTCTTCGGGTGCCATTTTGATTTGATTATAGCCTGAGAAATCGTCCATGAATGAGAATACTGAAGCTTGAGCCGTGTTGTCTACCAGAACATCTATATGCATCAACGGGAAGTCATCTTTGGGACTCGCTTTGTTCAGATCTCGATAATCTATAGACATGCGTACCTTGCCATCTTTCTTGGGTACCAGAATAATTTTATTTATCCATGCTGGATAATCTACCACTGCTAAGAACCCTGCGTCAAACTGTTTAAGAACCTCTTCTCTAATCTTGCTAGACATGTCCGGACGAGTTCTTTTGAGTTTTTGCCTAACCGGAGAACAACCTTCTTTGAGAGGGAGTCTGTACACCACAATGTCTATATTTAACCCTGGCATGTCCCTGTAGGACCAAGCGAATATATCCATGAATTCATGTAATAGTATGATCAGCCTTTCTTTGACGCTCTGCTCTAACATTTCCCCTAGCTTGACTTCTTTCAAATCTTCCTCTGTGCCTAGATTAATGGTCTCAATAGCCTCTTGATACGGTTGTATGTTGTCAGCCTTTTGCTCTATTTCCTTTGCCATTTCTTCAGAGAGTTCAAGATCTTCATCACCTTCCTCTTCAGCTTGGTTGATGGGAGCATCAAAATTATATCGGGTCACAACAGTAATATTATCGGTGGTTTTGGGTATGGATCTGCACATTTATCATGTTTTGGTGCAAATTTTAGTATATGAACTTTGAAAATGCATATATGGAGAAAGTATTGCCATTTTTAGATTTGAGAGATAAATGCAAGCGAAAGACAAGGATCTTTATTGAAAACAAAATATAAATTTCATTAATTGTAAATATTGTTTGAAACAAAACAGGGTAACCCTTACAAGCAACCCCTATGCCTTGAGCTTGACATAGGTTCTTTCAAAACAAGAAAAATTACTTAGGAAAGAAAAAGATCTCGGGAATCTCCACGGCATTCCATCTTTTGAGTTCTTCTCTTGGGGTGCATTCTCGGATGAAGTCATTTTCCCTCTTGGTGTTGACTTTGTTTGATATCATCGCCACATGTACGCTATGCTCTATTCCCTTGTGGACAAAGGTCTCTTGGATCAGAGGAAACCATGCTTTATCCTCCATAGTAGCTTTCGATGATTCATAGCCCAAGCCGAAGAAATTCTTCTTCTCGGGAATTTCTTTCAGCTTTCCCCAACCTTTCGAGGCACCACCTTTCATTGTTGTTTGCAAATCTCTCCACTAGGTCACCTTATGCTTATTACTTTTCTCCGTGGGCAAAGTAACCATTGAAGCAATTTCCAGGGCTTGGAACGGGGTGGCTATGCAGTCTTCGTCGGCACTAATATATCTGTATGATTTGATGTGGCTTACGAAGATGTCCTTCTCACCGTCGATTAGGATTAGTTTCCCTTCCACTAAGAACTTCAACTTTTGATGTAAGGTCGAAGTGACTGCCCGTGCTGCATGAATCCAAGGTCTCCCCAGTAAGTAAGTGTATGTCGGCTCTATATCCATGACATGGAAAGTGATATAGAAGATATGGGGCCCAATTTTGACTAGAAGGTCCACTTCTCCCAATACCGAGCTTTGAGAACCGTCAAATGCTCTCACTATTGTAGAGCTTGGCCTCATCGCAACGTCATCTATTGTTAACTTTATCAGACTTGATTTTGGTAACACGTTAAAGGCAGAGCCCGTATCAGTGAGTACTCTGGATAGGTTGGTAGTACCTATTTGCATAGAGATATGGAGTACTTTGTTGTGAGCTTGGCCTTGAGGTGGAAATTCATTACTACCAAAACCCAAGTATGATCCAGATGTTAGATTTGCTACGACATTTTCCAATTGATTCACGGTAATTTCTTCCACTACGTATGTTGAACTAAATACCTTCATTAAAGAGTCTCAATGTGCTTTAGAGTTGATGAGCAACGAGAGTATGGAGATTTTAGCTGGAGTTTGGTGAAGCTGGTCCACCACCCTGTAATCATTTCTTTTGATTATTTTCAGAAACTCCTCTGCCTCTTGATTAGTAAAGTTTTTGCTCGGAGGTCCTTTTTCTTGACTCGTTTCCACCACTGCTTTTCCCTTGTCCTTTATTGGGGTCTCATCTTTCTTCTTTGGTGGTTTAGATCCAAAGACTCGACCACTTTGGGTCATACCCCCTATCCCCGCTATATTTGAAATTGCAGGTTCTTGACTTAGTGATGGCCCATCTTCTTGTTTCACTCTGTTAATGTACACGGCTGAGTCATAACTCCATGGCAATACTTTGTTACATTCGTAAGGGATAGGTGACGGTCCCTTAATTATCATCGTTGCTTTTGGAACTGTTGATATTTGGAGAACCTTGTTTGGTGCCATCCTTTGGGTTTTTGCCGATTATTCCCACGGGATCACCAGAGTTTTCTTGTTAAGATTTGGGCCTTGGTAAGGGATTACCAATGGCTTCTTTCCTTCAATCATTGCTACATATTTTCCTTTATGGTATGGTCCGAATTGGACTATCCCCTGGTTCACTAGCTTTTGCAGCATTCTTTCAATGGCTTCATTATGGCCCCCACAGTCATTGGCTACTTCAATTGCATTTATTGTCGGTCCACCATGCGGAGGCATAGGGTTTGATTTGATGTTAGGCTTCTCAAAAGTGATGTCTTGAGATTCTAACAAATCATGAACGTTATGCTTGAATGCCCAACACTGCTCTATGGTGTGCCCAGGGGAATTTGCATGGTATTCGCATTTGGCATCGACATTGTACTTTCACGGGAATGGCCCGACTGGAGGAGCTAGAGGCTTGAGTTCCACCAAGGATTCCTTGACCAAGTGCTATAATAACTGACTAGGTGGCATGGGGAGTGGATCAAAATTTCTTTGCGGCCTTCCAAATCTTCCTTGCTGCTGTCCTTGTGGGATCATTAACGGTTTTTTTTCCTTGGTTGTGAGGCTACAACATTAATTTCTCCCTCTTTTCTATTGGGGAAGTTTGAAGCGGGCCTTCTTGAATTGTAGGGGGAATTTGATGGCCCCCCTGTTATTTTCCCATTCTTTATTCCAGTCTTATTTCTTTCTCTAATAGTCACTAGATGTGCGAATCTCGAAGAGATACTTCCAACCATCTTATCATAATATAACCCTTGCAAGGTTCCCATGAACATGTCTACTAACTCCTTCTCCAACAGTGGTGGTTGCACACGGGATGCCATCTCCCTCCATTTCTGAGCATACTCTTTATATGACTCTTCTTTCTTTGGGAAATATTCTAGAGTTGCATGCGGGTAGGCTCCATGTCCATGTTATATTTGTAATTCTTTAAGAAAGCATTAGTAAGATCTGCCCATGTTCGAATATAAAATCGCTCCAATTGCATATACCAGTCTAAAGATACCCTGCTTAAGCTGTCTTGAAAATAGTGAACCATTAGATTTTGATCGTGGGCATGGGAATGCATCTTCCTGCAATACATGCGCAAATGATTTCTTCGACAAGTGAGCCCTTTGTATTTTCCAAAGTCAGGCACTTTGAACTTTGGTGAAATTACCACATCGGGAACTAGGGCAATTTCGAGAGCATCTACTTCGAAGGCATCAAATCCCTCCACAACTTTCAGCCTTTCTTCTAGAGCCTTATATTTTATTCAGCACCAATGGATTATCGACAACATGAGTACTATTCGTATTCAAGGGTGCCTGATTGACATCTTCTAGGTTGTGGTCTCTATATTGCAGGTCCAAGTAGTTGTCTGCATTGTTGATTGGAATTTATAGGGTATGTGATGCCCCTGCTTTTGTTGGTGGTGGGACGAACCCTTCAGTTTTAGCTTATGTCGTCTCTTATTTGGCCATGACGGGCTTCTGGGGTCCTGTTTCTGGCTCCTTTCTTAGTTGGTGACCGCTCAATGTAACAATCGTTTGAGCTACTTCTTTGAAAGCTACCCTGGGAATCTGATCTTGTCTGTCAATGATGTTCTTTAGAGCTAGGAGAACTTGACTCATATCTCCTTTCATGGAAGTCACATCACCTTTTACTTGGTTGATATCCTCCTTGAATGCTACCTGATTCTCCTCAATTTGTTCCACTGCTTTTTGCTGATAGGCCCTTGCTTGATATGGGGACCAAAGAGGTGGTGATCTTCTTCTACCAATGGTTCAATTGGAGATATTTTGAAAAATTGAAATGAGCTTTGATATGATATGCATGTGTTTGCGAATGCATGCATGCGAATGAATATGTATGAATATGTATCGGTTTCTTATTTTAAATGTCTTATTCACTTGGGTATATATTTATCTTTCGCTTATTTTTTCGTGTTTTTTTTATTTGGTGAATAGCTTGAAAAAAGATACACAAACGAGATATGGAAACAAAATGCCTTTATTGAAAGTAACATGATTCAGATATTGAAAGATATTACAATCTTAAACCAAAACTTGTTTGCATGAAATTAAGCAAAGGGAAACAAATATTCTAGGTGCGCTTGCGGATATTTGCTTTGAAACCATCGACCATTGCTCGATAAAGCTTGATAAATTCTTCAACATCCTTAGGATTAAGGGTATCCCCATAGCGGCGAGCGAACATCTTCAGAGCTCTTTCGTATAATTTCCCTTTTATGGCTTTGATTTCAGACATGTCTGGCTTGATGGTGTTGATGCAGACAATTTGTTTCCCTTTTGGTATCCATTTTAAAAGATAATCACCAAAATCTTGATTTTATTTATTTTTGTTTTCTTTACCCTGTGAATAAGGCAAATAAAAGAAACAAATGATGAATATACGAAACGTATGAATGCATGTCTGTATGGTTTAGTGACGTGATTTTGTGATAGGTACCCTTATAAGGCAGGCTCTTAATTTTGACCTACGGTTAGTCTACCCTACCAAAATGTGGTTTCCTTAAGGGTATCATGAATAACATCAGAGGGAAAAGGCACAAGGGCCTCCCTTAGGTGGAGCCTCTTTACGGACCGAGACTTTCGTCTCAAAGTCGTGAAAGGTCTCATCATGAGATTTTGGTTAAGGTCGTGACAAAGAGTCATGGGTAGCATTCTAAAGTCCCACTCGTCAAGAGGATATCTCTCGATAAGTATTCCTTTTGCGGAATTCCACCGACTCTAAGCGAAGTCTTCACATAAACTCACAAATATGATGTATCCCTTAAGCTAATAGACAAACCTTCTTTCTAAGGGTGATGAAAATATTTTTTTTGAAACAACAGTCCCGCCACGCAGTAAATATACAATGATAAAAAATATACATGAATAAATAAATGCACTAAATAAATAAATAATGAAAATAAAAACCCAAAATAAAACCTAAAACCTAGGGTTAAGTCCCCAGCAGAGTCGCCAGCTGTTGTGACCGGATTCAAAATCAAGAGTCGCCACTACTAGTTTTTATCTTAAGGAAGGGCATCTAATAGGAAACCCTAATCTGTAAAGACAGAGATTCTAAGTTTTGGACTCCATTAGATGAAAGGAAGGTGTTAGGCACCTTTTGTCTACCTTATTCTTAAGAATACTAGGTTTAGGTTTAGGTTTCGGGTTAAACAAGGTTTTAATTTTTTATAGGGGAACTCACCATAATTTTAGTTGTATGCATACGTATCCTCTTAGGATGAATCAGAGTCCCAATTCGTAGTTCGTATAGATTTGTGTTTTATTTAGGGGTTGTAAAATTATTTTGAATCGCCTCACATTTTGACCGGGTGTAGAGATTGCAGAATTTTGGACTAAATGCGTGATTAGTCAAAATATATTTGAAATCCTCTAGCAAAAATTGATTTCTTAAATTAGTTTATTGCGAAACAGAATTTAGTATTTGTTATGTATTTTTTATAATATTAATTGCAAAAATTCTAAATTAATGCATGATAAAAAATATTTTAATGCAAGTATATGAAAATGTACATGGGTTTTTTATATAAAATAATTACTTAAATGATAATAACAATAATATATAATAATAATAATAAGGTATGCAAAAATAAGAATGAAGAAAGTAAAATAAAATAATTTTTATACAAAAGAAAACAATTATATAAAAAAATTAAATATAATGATTATTATAAAAAGAAATAAACAATAATAAATAAAAGAATATAAAAAATAGAATAATTAAATATAAAATAAGAAAATAAAAAAAATAGAAAATATTTATTAATATTCAGGGGGGTGCGTTTTTAGTTAAGTTAGTAAAAATAGTGGGGTGTAAAAAGTCAGGGCCTGAATTCATATATTGAATTAAGGCCCAACAAGCCTGGGGGGTGTAAGTTGTATGATGCTTTAGTAAATCTACTGAAGGGGGGTGCGGAAAATAGATGGGCTAGGCCCAAACACAGTTTTTGGGAGGGTCTGGCTGATTGTGTATGTGGGGGTGCATGTGGCATACGGTGGACTAGGCCTTACGGCCGTCCAATTATGATCAAACATATGTGACTTAAGGGTGTATGTTATTACGGTAGGCACGCGCGTACGGAAGAACAACATAACCTAAAAATTTGTTTCATCACATTATTCCCATTATTTCCAATTACCTTCTGCTCTCTCTCTCTTTCTTGAATCCATACAAACCCTTCCCTTTTCTCTCTCTCTCTCTCTGTTCATTTCCCTCTTCTAACCCTAAAACCCAAACACCAACACCGCGAAAATGCTCAACCAAACTTCCCCATTCTATCGTAAACCATCCCAACACCCTCAATTGATATCAAAATTAAAAGCTGAGTTATTTTACCCTTTCGCAAGTTTGTATTCTAAATTTTGCTTCTGAGTGGTGCAGTTCTGATCTCCCTTTGTTTCTCTTGTTCGCAGGTTTCCGACGGTCCTTAAGGGTGTCGTGATGGTAGTTACAATGGCTTTGAAAGATTAAAGGTGGCCGTACGATTAGGGTTTCATATATTGAAACCCTAATTTGTTTTCTTCTTCGATCTTCAACAGAGAATTAGGTATTTGTTCTTCTGCTTCACGTAGTTTCCGAGTCTCTCCTTCTTCGTCTCAGAAATTGTGTTTGCTCCTTTGTCTTCCAAAATTTTCTTCCCTCCTCTTCTCTGTATTTTTGACTTCGTATTTATAAGGTAGTACTAGGGCCTTGCTATTATGAATTCATCTTAGATCTAGGGATTTAGAAATAAATTAGGGATTTGGATGTTGTTGTAATTGATTGAGATTGATTTGTAATTGAATATTTGGATTTGATTTTGAGATTTGAGATAGCTTTAGATTCTGTATCTTTTTTTTATAGATTTTGGTTGTAATAAGCATTCTGGGCTTTGTTGATTATGTGTATTCGATTTGCTGTAATGAAGATTGAATGTAAACATTTGATAATATTTTGGTTTTGTATAATCTTCAGAAATTATGGGCTTTTAGTTAGATAACAAGATCTGATTCGCAACATAATTATGTTTTTAGATTTGATTGATTCCAACAGTAAATGTTAATTGGACAAAACGTGCACAAATCTGGCAGTGATTCATACAATACTTGTTTCTAATATGGTCCTGCGCTTGTAACTTTTGGTCCAGCAAATGTTTTGAACTTGGGCCTGCCAACACTTTTTCATCTTGGGCCTTTATTGCATTAAAAATGTTTTTCTGTCCATAACAACTTTTTGTTTTAACCAACCCTTTTCTCTATACGGATTGGGCCCCAAATGGACTTCTATTTCTGACCCAACGACCATCATACCTCCATTAAACAAACAAAAAAACTCTTAATTAATTATAGAAATGTTTAATATAATATCCTTTTTTTAATAATAAGTCATCATTTATGAAAAACCTTTTAATAGTTTTAACCGTAAAAAATTATAATATAATCTGTAAAGAAATATAAAAAGGTTTTAATAATAATGTCTTTTTTCCTAAAATAAAACAGTAATAAAAAAGGACAAATGGGCTGACTACAAAACCTTAACGGGGCTGTTATCTCTAATCTTACTCTTTACTATTAAAAACGAAATGGACCATATGACTTCTAATGGGCTTTTTATTGCAATTTCACCCTCTTCTTCTTCTTACTAAGAACAACAAAAATTTAAATGGACTTTATTACAACTTAAACTTAATAGTTTTCTGCAATAACTTTCATATTCGAATCTCATGGGCCATTAGCCAACAAGCTTTCGTAAATGGACCTAGGGATACATGGGTCTTTCTGATTTAGAAAGCCCCACTCTCCTGACTTAAAATACACCCCCTGGTTGACTTGGACTTAAGAATGAGCCATCAGATATTGCTGGACCATCCTTAACTAAAATATCCTCTCCTATTTTTAATCTTGAAAATATGATCATAAAGGTAGGGCAAATTTGGGGTACGACACCATGCACTGTCAAGACTGGTCAAAGTACTTCACCATGCTGCATGGACCCCTCTACACAAATCTTGTAAAATATTTATGGAAATAAGCTTTTGTTAGGTGTGAAGGGTGTTCCATTTCATCTCGTGTCTTTGATGTCCCCATCATTATCACTCCTTTCTCCATCGTTGTTCCTATTGGCTGTGAGAACATTGGCTTCATTGTTGAACATGTTAAGTTTCAGTATTCCCTTATTGATGAGCTTATTTATCTCCACGACATGTCATCTAGTTATTAACCTACCAATCCTGAAAATCTTCTCCCCATCCCTAGAGTTTAGTTTAAGTTGTTGTTAACCAATTTTCGTCCTCGAGAAGTAAACAAAGACATCCTATCTCATGATGATAAACTTTTCCTCTTCCTCCTGGCCAATCGAATCCAGATAAATCCACCTCAGACTATCTTCAACTTTCTGCAGAAATCAAATACTATCTTCAAAGGTCATAATAATTCCTACATACCTTTTGGGAGAGTTATGTCTGAAGTCTTCTTTGAAGAATGGATTGTTGAAATAGTCTGAAGAAATGTGCCAGAGAATGGTCTTTTGGAGAAAAGATGTAAAGTCTTTGATGGTTGATGAGAAGTTCTGTTGTTCCTTATTTTGCATATATTTTTCTCGTAAGGGTATCATGTTTGTACTCTTTTATCCTTTTAATGAAGAAAAGTTTATTTTGTTTTATCTATTTTTCTCATTCTGGTATAATGTGTGCTAACATTCATTAATGTTCATTTCCATAAAGTTATCCTACACATATCTTTTGGTTTTCAATTAAAATTTCTTATTTTGCTTGTTAAATCCTTTTTGATTTCTGACTAAAGGGGAGAAAGAGTAAATGATTTTGATAGTACTTAATCTCAGATCTCAAATCCAAACATGATATAATGCTTTTACTGCTAACAATTTGTTTGATGTTTGATTCAAAAGCTTTGCAAAAGTTCACTGGTTTTCATAGATTGGTAAATTGGCTATCAGAAGACTATCATCTTCCAACCAGAAGATGAAGATCAAATATCAAGATGCTCGGAAAATGCTCTGATAAGCTAAAGCATTCGGGAAGTAATCAAGAACAAGATGTCTGAAGAAAATCTCTAATGAGTTAAGCATATATGAACATGTATTCATTAGAAGTTGTAAACTGTCTAAACACAAATCAAGAACTGAAATTGTGATTTGGTCAAAAGGCTCTGACTAAGTTAAAGGCTGAAATAGACGTTAATTTATCTATTATTCAAAAGGAGTGAACTTCATTGAAATATGGTTAAATCAAGATATGATAATCCTACCGTTCAAAAAGTTGTGAACTGGAAGAAAGTAAGGAATCATGTGTTGATAATGCCTATTGTTCGGAAGGAGTAAACTTCGTGAAAATATGGTTAAGAAAATCTCTGATATTCCTACTGAATCAAAAAGTTGTGAACTTTATGAAAATAAAGAAATTGTAAGTTAAAAGTACCCATTGTTCATAAGTTGTGAACTTTCTAAAAATATGGTAGTCAGAACTTTGTCGTTTCAGAAGTTGTGAATTGTCTGGAAGCTTAACAAAGATGTAATGTTACTTAGCATTCATTTCAGAAGTCATGGACTATCTGAAAGAATGTCAACATGTGCTTTTGTAACGTCTTATCCATAAGACTGTTCATAAGTTGTTAACTATCTGAAAGTGTTTGTAATCAAGTTACGTGTTATCAGATTCTGATACTTCAGAAGTTGTGAACTGTCTAGAAGTATAGTTATTCTGTTGTTAACTAAGTTGTTTCAGAGGTTGTGAACCGTCGGAAGACATGGTTTAAGACATGTTCTCAAGACGTGGTATAAAAAGACATATTCTGAAGACATGGTTTAAAAGACATGGTCTAAGACAATGTTCTAAAGACGTGGTCTAAAAAGACATATTCTGAGACATGGTCAGAACACATGTTCAAAAGACAAGGTCATTAAGGAAATGGTTTATATGCTAAACTCTCTGATGACATGATGTTGTGCACCTTCTGGTGGCACGATTCTAGTTTTTGGAAGAATCACATATTAGTTCTGATGTTTGATGCAAGTCATCAAGAAAGTAACTAAGTAGGTTCTAATGCCTTAAAGTGTTCTGATAGAAATCCAGATTCTGAGATGAAGACCAGGTATTTCTAGTCAGACGTTGATGAGCCATCAATGAAGAAGTACTCCTTCTATTTGTTACTTTGTGTACTGCAAAATTCATTTTGTGAGTCTTGGGCTCAGGGGGAGACTCTGAACAAGCTTTAATGGAATTTTGAATATTAACATATACAGGGGGAGCCAATAAGCTCTATTGAATTTGCGTTCCATAGTGATTACCATGTATAAATTGTTCCATCAAAATACATGGTTTTGTCATCATCAAAAAAGGGGAGATTGTGAGAACAAAGTTGGTTCTACATCTAGCCTTATGTTTTGATGATAATTTTACATGTTATCTTTATGAACAATTGTATACTCTAACATGTTTCTGTCTAGTGTGTGGCTTTTGTCATATAGGTTCTGACTCTGGTAAGAATACGTGTGACATAATCAGGTCCTGAACTCAACACTCTATAAGAATATCTTTGGTGTGTTACAAGCTAATTCAAGATTAAAGAATGAGTCTTATGCAACAGTTCTAAGGAACATTAGTAAAAGAGCTTCTTATCGTGATTTATTCAAGGAAGCTTTGGAGGCCTTTTAAAGCTTTACTTCTGATGTTCCAAGTTATGAAGATGCTGAAGACAAAGGTTCTGTTGAATGAAGTTCTGAAGATCTGAAGATGTTTCTTCTGAAGACCAAGTGTTGAAGACTAAAGAAGGCAATAATTTTCTGAACAAGCCCTGAAAGGTTCTAATGACTTAGGTTTTGGAAGATACTAGTTCCGGTCCTTCTACAACATGCTTCATCAACAAAAATATCAGAAGCCTCTAAAGACATAGAATACGAAGATCAAAACTAAGAGATTTCATGTTGTCGTACCCCAAATTTGTCCTACCCCGATGATTTTATTTTTTAAGACTAAAATAACAAAGAAACGTTTAATCAAAGGTGATACAACAATATCTGATGGCCCATCTTTATCCGGGACTAAGGGGGTGTATTTTAAATTCAGGAAAGTGGGGATTTCTAAATTAGAAAGACTCATGTAACCGTGAACACATTCACGAAGCATGTTGGCCAATGGCCCATACGATTCGTGAATGGAGAGCTATTCAAATAACTATTAAATCCAACTTAAATTTAAATGGTTATTAGTTGAAATTAAAGCCATTTAATTTATTTTTTTTTGCCAAAAGGGGGTGCGTGAAATATCAATTAAAAGCCCATTAATTCGTTGGGACCATTTTCGTTTTTTGGTCATTAAAAAGTAAATAGGGGGGTGTATGTCTTATTAGCCTATTTGATCCAGTTTTGAAAATCATTCTATTTTGTTTTAAGGAAAAAAATTATTATTAAATAATGTCCTGCTGATTATTTTCATAACCTATTTATTAAAAGAGTAGTTTTACAAAACTCAAGCTTTATATTGGGTCCGATCTGTTGCAAAGGGGCCCAATCTGTACCAAAAAGGAGCATTACAGTAAGCAAAAATAGTATGCTGGGCCCATTTGGCATTTTGAGCAAATTATTTGGTTTTTTATTGTTACTGTATTACCAATTATTTTTATTAAATACTTTTTATTAATTATTAAGGGATTTACTGTATTATTTTATAAACTGTATTAGATGTTTTCAAATTTATTTATTAAGAGTTTGTAAACGCGAATGGGGTATTTGAAAGAAGATTTGCTTTTATTATTATTGGATCTAATATTTGTAAGAGAAAAAAGAAGAGAGGGTAATCGGGCCCGATGTGTATTCAAATAAAAATGTTGTTGCAATAAGCAAATAAGAGAATTGGGCAGTGGTTTGAGGCCCAAAAAGCCAATTGGTAATGTGCTGGGCAGAAAAGAAATAGTGCAATCCCAGATACAAACAGACACTATGCAAATCAGAGCGGAATACACGCATTTCAATTAGACTAACATGTACTGTAGGAATCCAAAATCTAAACTGAATCAAAATTTGCTTATTACAAAACAAATCTTAAAACGCAATCTGCAAATCAAATATAACACCAAATCTGGAAAAAACAATCTTACAGGATCTTCAAAGGAATATATTACAAAAGTTCTATCACAGTACAACATAATCGAATCTAAAATGGATCAAATCATATATTATAGAATAAGAACCAAATCAATTACAAATAATCAGAATCAATTAACAAGTAAATCTAAATCCCTGATTTTGTTCTAAACCTAAGGCTAAACTGAAAAAAAACTCAAAACCCTAAATGTCTAAAGCTATAAATACAAAAGAAAATTTGATACAGAGGGTGATTTTTTTATGGAGAACAGAGGGGAGAAATTCTGGAGAAGAAAGGTATATCGAGCCAAGCTTGAAGAAGGTGAAGAAGCAGATAGAGTTTCGAGGTCCGAAACCCTAATCGCGTAACTGCACGTTTTCTACCGCGCCTCCCTAATTGTCGTCTACCACCATCTCCAACTTCAATCTTCACCGAATCCTGCGAATAAGAAGAACAAGGAGGGTCAGCATCAGCTCGCCACGAGAAACGCAAAGATTCAGAAAATGAAATCGCACAGAGGGTAAATACACTTAGCTTTTTGATGTTCTTGTATTTGTGGTTGTGGGGAGGGTTTAGTTTACAGCGGAGAAGGTGGTCGATCCTGCCGCCGCGTTGGTTCGTTTAGGCGTTAGGGCTTGAGGCAGAGAGAAAAAGAAAAGAGAAGAAGATGAAACCTTGCTGTAAAAGTTGTGAAGATGAAAATGAAAACAAAAAAAACAATGTAATGTTATGTCATAATCATGTGCTTGTGCGTATGTGGTGTTATAATGGACCTCATAAATCTCATCCGCATGATCATCAGTGGATGGCCAAAAGGCCAAGTCCACCATAACCTTCGTGCGCCCTCACACACCCAATGATCCGGACCTCTCTCCAATCACGTTTTGGGCCTAGCCCAATGATTTCCACACCACCCTTTTTTTTTCAAAATTGCTGAAGTAGGCCAAAAACGCACCCCCTCTGCCTCAATTATTTTGGGCCTGGCCCAGTCTCCTCTTTTAGCACCCCCACTTTTTACTTGCCAAAAGAAATTGCAACCCCCCCAGATTTACTTAAAATTATTATTATTTTTTAATTATTTCTTTTATGTTATTCTTTTATATTATTGTTTATTCTTATTATCATTACTAATTATTTATTTCCTTTTTATTTATAATAATAATTTTTTATTATCATGTTTTATCTATTATTGCTATTATTTACTATATGTAGATATTATTATATTAATAAATAATTTATTTTCATATTAAAATTACATATTATTTTATATATACATTTGCATTAAATCTTTTTTCCAATCATGCATTAATCAAGACTTTTTGCAATTAATACGATTAAAAATTACTCAAAAAATCTTAAAACTATTTTCGCAATAAACTAAACTAATCAACAGTCTTTTTGCAATAGGGTTTCAACTAGTTTTGGCTTACTACGCACTCAGTCAAAATCTCCGCAATCATTACTCCCGACCGAGTGCGAAGGATTCGAAATATGTTTGCGAACCCCTAGAAAAACCAACCCCATATGAACTACGAATTGGGACTTTGATTCCTCATAAGAGGATACGTAGGCATACGATCAAAAATCGTGGCGAGTCTTTCTAATTAAAACTTAAAATCCAGTTTACCCCGAACCTAAACCTAGAGTCTAATATCCTTGTGAACAAGGTGGATGAAAGGTGCCTAACACCTTCCTTTCGTCTTATTTAGTCCGAAACCTAGAATCTCTGTGTACGAATTAGGGTTTTCTGTTAGATTCCCTTCCCTAGGATAAAAAATAATAGTGACGACTCTGATAAAAAAAACCAGTTGCTACAGCTAGCGACTCTGCTGGGGACTCTCCTTAACACTAGGTTTAGGTATTTTTTTGGGTTTCTTATTTTTATTTGCTTTATTTATTTATTGCATTTATCTATTTTATTCGCATTTATTTATTTACTATCAAATTCCCTTATCATCATATATTTTCTATGTGGCGGGTTTTTATTTCGAAAATATTTCCAATAAACCTTAAAAAGAAGGTTCGTCTATTAGCTTAGGGGGTATATCATCCCTGCGAGTTTATGTGATGACTTTGCCTAGAGTCGGTGAACTTCCAAAAAAGGAATATGTATCGAGAGATATCCTCTTGACGAGTAGGACTTTGGAAGGTCACCCATGACTCTTTGTAACGACCTTAACCCAAAATCTCATGACGAGACCTTTCACGACTTTGAGACGAAAGTTTCAGTCCGTAAAGAGGCTCCACCTAAGGGAGGCCCTTGTGCCTTTTCCCTCCGGTGTTATTCAAGATACCCTTAAGGAAACCACCTCCTGGGAGGGTAGATTTACTGTAGGTCAAAATTAAGGAGCCTACCTTATAGGGGTACCCATCACAAAAACCTGTCACAAAATCCCATTACTCAACCCAACACTTATGCATTCATGAATTCATATATATCTCATGTTCATCATTTCTTTATTTTATCTGTCTTATTCCCAGAATACAAAATAAAAGATAACAAAATCAAGATTTTTGGTGATTGTCTTAAAATTGTATACCAAAGGGAAACAACTTATCCGCGTCAATGCATGCAAGCCTGACCTTTCTGAAATCAAAACTATAAAGGGTAAATTATCTGAGAGAGCTCTGAAGATGTACGCTCGCCGCTATGGGGATACCCTTTACTTGACTAAAGTAGAGGTTCAGATGGATGCAGTATATGCCCTAATTCAGTTTTATGACCCTCCATTGGGGTGTTTCACCTTACAAGACTTCCAGGTAGCACCGGCTCTGGAAGAATTTGACAGAATCCTGAATTTTTCCAAAGAAAAGGCCTATGTAGGTATTGGACAAATTGTGGAAGTCAAAGCTTTGGCAAAAGGCCTAAGGATCCCCTACCCTGAGTTGGTGCATAATTATAGAAGAGAAGGTCCAATACAAGGAGTCAAAAGGATATATTTGGAAGCTAAGGCACTAGAATTTGCTAATTATATGGAGTGGGAATCTTGTGTTGATTGTTTAGGGCTGTTGGTATTCGGCGTAATGTTATTCCCTCGGGCTGTGGACTACATTGACCCTGCAGCCATTCGAATATTTTGGGGTGCGAAAGACTTTAATGCGGATCCTACTCCCGCCTTGCTTGCTGACATTTATTACACTTTGCATATGATGTATGAAAAGAGAAGAGGCACACTAAATTGTTGCATCCCTCTTCTATATACTTGGTTCATGAATCATCTTTACAAGGAAGACTATATGGTCCCAGAATTGACTAGATGTGAGTGGCCACATAAATTAAGATCTCTCACTACGAACTCCATATTATGGTATTCAAGGAAGTTGGATATCACTATTAGCCGTGGGGACTTTCCTAATGTCCCTTTGATTGGATCGCAAGGTTGTATTAACTATAACCCTACTTTGGTCCTATGACCACTAGGGTATCCTTTAGAAGACAAACCTTCGGACAAACAACTTCGACCATTTATCATCCATAATATGGGTATAGAAGAACAACGGTTGCTTAACAAGGTTATTCGAGCCTGGAACAAGGTTAACAAAAGGAAGGCCAAAAGAAAGAATGCCATAGCAAGAGAACCCTACACCAAGTGGGTCCAGGATAGGGTACGAATTATCAAGTTGCCATTCAAAAAAGATCCAGAGTACAAGTCAGAGGTCCCAGAGATAACACCCATATCTTTGGAAGAAGTCAACAACCTGAAAAATGCCTTGAAGCAAGCTCAAAAGGGGAAAGAAGAATTGGAACTCAATCTCCTCAATCTGACCAAGGAAAAGAAACAAATGCAGCTTATACTTGAGTCAAAAGACGAGAAAATTGATAAAAGTCAAAAGGAATTGGAGAAAGAAAGTCTCAAACTAAAGCGTACAACTGAAGGACTATTGAGTGCAACGTTCAACCTGGATCCTCACAACCAAAGGTTAGAAGAGGCCGCTGTTGAAATCGATGGTTAACTAGATGGTATGAAAAGGAAACACATGACAAGAAGGTGCTAGAGGAAAATTTGAGAGCCCAAATCCAAAGTTTGGCACAAGCTTCCTTAGATCAAGAAGAGCAAATAAAGTACCTCGCCACCGAATTTCAAGACACCCACAAATCATAGGTCAAAGCACGCCTTGAAAGGGTAGAAGCATAGAAACTCCCGACTCAGAGAACTCGAGAATATGAGCATGTATGTCTAGAGCTGCAGGGTCTTCAAAAGGATTTACTCATTCAACGAAGGCTTTACACAGAAATGTGGGGTGAAAAGATGTATTGGGAAGAGCAGTATACCAAGATCGCACAAGCTGGGAGGGATAACCATAAGATAATCCCACATCTTTATCAGCAATACAGGTACTACAAAGACAAACATGAAAAGCTTGTCTTCTTAGCCAACAATCTCATCGAGGACATCCCTAGAAGTTTAAAAGATGCAGAGAATGTAATGGTTCCTCTTCCGAAGGATGTTGAAGACTTTCTACAACTTTGCCGAACAATGGTTGATGGCTTCAGAGCACACATCCGCAGGCGCACCTAGGAAATTTAGTTTCTTTTATTTATGTTTACACAAACAAGTTTTGATTTCAATTTGTAATATTTTTTAATATCTGGAGTATGTTACTCTTAATAAAGGCATTTTGTTTCCTTACCTCGACTGCGTGTCTATTTTAAAGCTAGTCACCAAATAAAATAATAAGCAAAAATACAAGCATGTACCCAAGTGAATAAGACAGTTAAAATAAGAAATCATTTCATAATCATGCATATCCATTCACATGCATGCATTTATAAAATATCTGAATGTCATATCAAAACTCATTTGCTTTAAAAATCTCTCCAGTTAAGCCATTGGTAAAAGAAGACCTCCACCTCCTTGGCCTCCATATCAAACAAGGGCCCATAAACAAAAAGCAATGGAACAGATCGAGGAGACTCAAGATATGTTCAAAGAGGATCTTGACCAGGTGAAGGGTGACGTAACCTCAATGAAAGGAGATTTTAGTCAAGATCTTATAGCTTTGAAGAACACTATTGACAGACAGGATCAAATTCCCAGGGTAGATTTTGAAGAAGTAGCCCAAACCATTGGTGCATCAAGCGGTCACCAATTGAGGAAAGAGCCGAAAGCATGACTCCAAAAGTCTGCCATGGCCCAACAAGAGGTTGAAACTGAAGGATTTATCCCACCACCATCAAAAGTAGGGGCATCACATACCCTACAAATTCCAACCAATAACGCAGATAATTACCTAGACTTGCAATACAGAGATCATGACCCAGAGGATGCTCACAAGGAACTCTTGAAGACGACTGGTACTTATGCTGCAGATAACCCACTGGTAATGAATCAGTATAAAGCCCTGGAAGAAAGACTAAAAGCTGTGGAGGGTTTCGACTCTTTTGAAGTAGATGCTCTAGAAATGGGTTTAGTCCCTGATGTGGTGATACCGCCAAAATTCAAAGTACCCGACTTTGGAAAGTATAAAGGGCTCACTTGTCCAAGGAGTCATCTTCATATGTATTGAAGGAAGATGCACGCCCATGCCCGTGATCAGAAACTAATGATTCACTGTTTCCAAGACAGTCTAAGTGGGGCATCTTAGGACTGGTACATGCAGTTGGAACGAACGCATATCTGAACTTTGGTGGATCTTGCTAATGCTTTCTTGAAGCATTACAAGTATAACTTGGACATGGCGCCTACTCGCTTGCAACTCTAAAATCTGTCCCAAAAGAAGAAAGAGTCCTTCAAAGAATATGCTCAAAGATAGAGAGAGATGGCATCCCATGTGCAACCACCACTGCTGGAAAAAGAACTCGTAGACATGTTCATGGGAACCTTACAAGGGCTTTATTATGAGAAAATGGTGGGAAGTGTCTCGTCAGGATTCTTAGACCTAGTGACTATTGGTGAAAGAATTGAAACTGGTTTGAAAAGTGGGAAGATATCAGGGGGTCGTCAAATGCCCCTTACAATTCAAAAAGACCGACTTCAAATTTTACAAGAAGGAAGAAGGGAGAAGTCAATGTTATGGCCTCACAACCAAGGACATCACAACCACTGGTGATCCCACAAGGACAAAGGAAAGATAGGTTTAAAAGGCCACCCATAAATTTTGATCCACTTCCCACGCCACCAAGCCAATTATTACAACACTTAGTTAAGGCATCCTTGGTGGAAATCAAGCCTTTAGCTCCTCCAGTCGGGCCATTCCCACAAAGATACAATGCTGATGCCAGGTGTGAGTACCATGCTAATTCTCCAGGGCACACCATAGAAAAATGTTTGGCCTTCAAGCATAAGGTTAAGGATTTGCTAGAGTCTTAAGACATCACCTTTGATAAGCCTAATATCAAATCAAACCCTACGCCTCTGCACTATGGGCTAACAATAAATGAAATTGAGGTGGTCACTTACTTTGGGGCAACCATAAAGGCAAAAACCCCTATCAACTTGTTGAGATAATATTTGTTCAAATATAGATTCTTGTTAGAGCATAATAAAGCTTTTGAAACAACTCTGCAGAAACTGGTGGATCAGGGGATAGTCCAATTTGGACTGTACTCTGAAGAAAAATATGTAGCCACGATTGGAGGAAAAAAGCCGCTGGTAATCCCTTGCCAAGGCCCAAGTCTTACCAAGAAGACTCTAGTCATCCCATGGGGAGAATCAGCAGAGAGTACAATAAGGGCACCTAAGAAGACTCTCTTAATACCCACCACTCGAAAAGCCATGATGGTAATTAAGGGACCGTCACCTATCCCTTATGAAAATAATAAGGCAGTACCATGGAGTTACGACTCAGCCATGTACATCAATGGAGTAAAGCAGGAAAGCGGGCCATCCCCGAGTCAGGGACTTGCAATTTCAAACATAGCAGGAACATGAGGTATGACCCGAAGTGGTTGAACTTTTGGAGCCGAACTATCAAAAAAGACAGATGTGATTCCAACGAAGGACAAAGGAAAAGAAGTGGTTGATTCAAATCAAGAAACATAATCTCTAAATAAAGACTTTACAGATCAAGAGGCAAAAGAATTTCTAAAAATAATCAAAAAGAGTGACTACAGAGTGGTGGATCAACTCCATCAAACACGAGCAAAAATCTCCATACTCTCGCTACTCATCAACTTTGAAGCACACCGAGATTCCTTGATGAAGGTGTTAAGTTCAGCTCATGTCACAAAAGAAATTTCAGTAAATCAATTTAACAATGTCATAGCAAATCTCACGTCCGGATCTTACCTGGGTTTCAGCAACAGGGAATTACCGCCACAGGGCCAGGCCCATAACAAAGCACTCCATATTACCATGCAAATAAGTACTACCTATTTGTCTAGGGTTCTTACTGACACCGGTTCCGCTCTTAATGTGTTGCCAAAGTCAAGTCTCATAAAGTTAACAATAGACGATGTGATAATGAGACCAAGTTCTATGATAGTAAAGGTGTTTTACGGTTCTCAAAGCTCGGTGTTAGGAGAGGTGGAACTCCCAGTAAAGATTGGGCCGCATATATTCAATATCACTTTCCAGGTCATGGACATCGAACCATCATACACTTTCTTACTGTGGAGACCTTGGATCCATGCGGAGGGGGCAGTAACATCGACCCTGCATCAAAAATTGAAGTTCCTAGTTGAAGGAAAGTTAATCATAATTGACAGTGAGGAAGAAATTTTCATAAGCCATATTGAATTATACAGGTATGTCAGTGCCGATGAAGATTGCATAGCTACCCCGTTCCAAGCCTTGGAAATTTCTTCAATGGTGACATTACCGGTTGAGAAGGGTAACAAGACTAAAGTGACATCATGGAGAGATCTACAAGTGACTATGGGAGGTGATGCCTCGAAACACTGGAAAAGCTCCCAGAAATTCCGGAGAAGAAGAATTGCTTTGGTTTGGGCTACAAATCATCGAAGGCTACTCTGAAAGGCAAAGCATGTTTTCCTCCGATCCTAGAGATTTTCGTCAGCAAAGGAATAGAGCATGGCGGGCACGTGGAAATGATATCAAGCAAACTCAATACCAAAAGGGCAACCGACTTCATCAGAGAGGGCGCCCCAGGAGAAGAGCTCAAAGGATGGACTGCTGTGGAGATTCCCGAGATATTTTTCTTTTCTAAGTAATATTTCTTGTTTTAAAAGAACCTATGTCAAACCCGAGGCATAGGAGTTTCTTGTAAGTGTTTTCCCTGTTCTTATTTTAGACAATATTTATAATTAATAAAAGTTATATTATGTTTTCAATTAAGATCCTTGTCTTTCTTTTGCATTTACCTATTAAATTTAACAATGGCAATACTTTCTCTGCATACGCATTTTCAAATTCCAAGAACTAAGATATGCACCAAAACATGATAAATGTGCAGATCCATGCCCAAAATTACCGATAACGTTACTGCTATGACCCAATATGATTTTGATGTTCCTATCAACCAAGCCGAAGAGGAAGATGATGAAGATCTTGAACTCTCCGAGGAAATGGAAAGGGAAATGTAGCAAAAGGCTAACAACATACAACCATATCAAGAGCCTATTGAGACCATTAACCTGGGCATAAAGGGAGATCCGAAAGAAGTCAAGCTAGGTGCAATGTTGGAGCAGAGCATCAAAGACAAGCTAATCAAGCTATTACACGAGTATGTGGATATATTCGCTTGGTCCTATAGGGACATGCCAAGGTTGGATACATACATCGTGGTGCACAGACTACCTCTCAAAGTAGGTTGTTCTCAGGTCAGACAAAAGCTCAGAAGAACACGTCCAGATATGTCCAGCAAAATCAGAGAAGAGGTTCTCAAACAATTTGGCGCAGGGTTCCTAGTAGTGGTAGATTATCCACCTTGGATAGCTACATTATACCAGTACTCAAGAAGGATGGCAAAGTACACATGTGAGTAGATTATCGATACCTAAACAAAGCGAGCCCCAAAGACGATTTCTCGTTACCCCACATATATGTCGTAGTGGATAATACAACTTAAGCCTCAGTATTCTCATTCATGGACAGTTTCTCAGGATATAATCAAATCAAAATGCCGCCTGAAGACATGGAAAAAACCACTTTCATGACACCTTGGGGGACTTTCTACTACAAAGTAATGCCATTAGGTCTCAAGAATGCAAGGGCAACTTATCAGAGGACAATGGTCACATTATTCCATGATATGATCCACAAGGAGGTTGAAGTATACGTTGATGATATGATTGCCAAATCCCATACGGAGGAGGAAAACATCATACATCTGCAAAATTTGTTCGAGCGGCTACGCAAATTCAGACTAAGGTTGAACCCAAATAAATGCACATTTGGCGTCAGATCAGGCAAATTGTTAGGTTTTATTGTAAGCCAGCGGGGTATCAAGGTGGATCCCGACAAAGTAAAAGCTATATAAGAGATTCCCGCTCCAGGGACAGAAAAAGAAGTACGTGGTTTCTTAGAGCGATTGAACTACATCTCAAGGTTCATATCGCATCTAATAGCTACGTGCGAGCCAATATTCAAGTTATTACGAAAAGATCAGACGGTAGTATGGAATGATTATTTTCAAACTGCCTTCGAGACGATAAAACAGTATCTGCAGGAGCCACCAGTCTTAATGCCACCCGTACCCGGAAGTCCACTCATCATATACTTGACAGTGCTCGAAGGGTCAATGGGTTATGTTTTGGGACAGCGGGATGAAACAGGTAGAAAGGAGCATGCGATATATTACCTCAGCAAGAAGTTCACTGACTATGAAACCAGGTACTCACTCCTCGAGAAAACTTATTGTGCGTTGGCTTGGGCCACCAAGAGGTTGAGGCAATATATGTTAACCAATACTAAATGGTTGATAGCAAGAATAGATCCTCTAAAGTACATGTTTGAAACGCTAGCTCTTACCCGAAGAATCGCATGATGACAAATGTTACTATCAGAATATGACATCCAATATGTCACACAGAAGGCCATCAAAGGTAGTATACTAGCTGATCATCTAGCTCACCAACTGCTATCAGAATATCAGCCCATGAAGTTTGACTTTCCTGACGAGGATGTCATATTTATAGCTGACTATGAAATACCAGGACGGACGAAGGGCCCGAACCAGGGGCACATTGGACACTCATGTTCGACGGGGCTTCAAATGCACTAGGTCACGGTGTAGGGGAAGTATTAACATCTCCCAAGAATTACCACAAACCCTACACTGCAAGGTTATATTTTGACTGCACCAACAACATCGCCGAATACGAAGCCTGTATACTAGGACTGGAAGCTGCCATCGATTTGAGAATAAAGCACCTCGAAGTGTTTGGGGATTCTGTGTTAGTCATATACCAGGTTAATGGCGAATGGGATACTAAACACCCTAAACTGATTCCATATCGGGATCATATTCTAAAGTTATCTGTGAAGTTTACAGAGATCACTTTCACTCATATCGCACGAGAAGAAAATTAAATGGCAGATGCTCTAGAAATCCTATCAGCTATGTTCAAAGTGACTTGGCCGAATCACGAACCACGTGTTACAATCAAACATTTCGAAGAGCCTGCACACTGCCTTGCTATTGAGGAAGGACCTGGCAACAAACCTTGGTTTTACGATATCAAGAAGTACCTGGAAAGGCGGGAATATCCAGAAAATGCCTCTATCATTAACAAGCGAACCTTGTGAAGGTTAGATTCAAAATTCTTCCTGAATAATGGAGTGGTATACAAAAGAAACTACGACATGGTACTACTCAGATGTTTGGAAAAGCAAGAAGCAGACACGCTCATGAGAGAAATCCACGAAGGCACTTTCGGAACTCATACAAACGGGCACACCATGGCTAGAAAAATTATGCGAGCAGGGTATTATTGGTTAATAATGGAAGCCGATTGCTATCATTACACGAAGACGTGTCATAAATGTCAGATCTACGCCGACAAGATAAATGTACCACCGACTCCTCTGAACGTCATGAGCTCCCCTTGGCTTTTCTCAATGTGGGGAATTGATATGTTTGGCATGATCGAGCCAAAAGCATCCAATGGACACCGCTTTATATTGGTAGCCATCGACTACTTTACCAAGTGGGTAAAAGCAGCATCCTACGCCAACGTAACAAGTCAAGTGGTTACACGCTTCATCAAACAAAACATCATATGAAGATACGGTGTCCAAAGCCGGATAATTACAAATAACGGGTCTAATTTAAACTACTAGATGGTGAAGGAACTATGCGACAACTTCAAAATCGAGCATCATAATTCTTCACAATACAGACCAAAGATGAACGGGGCCATCGAAGCAGCCAACACAAATATCAAGAAGATCATCCAGAAAATGGTGAAGACATACAAAGATTGGCACGAAATGCTTCCCTTCGCTCTTCATGGCTATCTCACTTCTGTATGCACATTAATAGGCGCGACTCCTTTCTCACTAGTATATGGCATGGAGGCAGTACTCCCGGTGGAAGTTGAGATACCATCACTTCGAGTCCTGAGGGAAACAAAGTTGGAAGAAGCAGAGTGGGTGCAGGCTCGACTTGACCAGCTAAACCTCATTGAAGAAAAACGATTGACGGCTTTATGTCATAGTTAGTTACATCAAAAGAGAATGAAGAGGGCCTTCGACAAAAAAGTACGCCCTCGAATATTCAAGGAAGGGGATCTAGTGCTCAAGATGACTCTACTACCTCTCCTGGATTCACGTGGTAAATGGACACCCAACTACGAAGGTCCATACGTAGTCAAAACAACATTCTCTGGTGGTGGTCTCGTCCTCACAATAATGGATGGGGAAGAACTACCACATCCGGCCAATTCGGACGCAGTCAAAAAATACTATGTATAAAAAATCTCGCTAATCTAGAACCCCCAAAAGGGAGACTTAGGCAAAAAGGAGTGCCCCAGTGGATCGAAAACCCTAAAGGGCGATCCAGGCAAAAATTAGGGCATATAACAGGAAAATTATCCCGGTGGATTAAAACCCCGAAAGGGAAATCCGGGCAAAAGTTAGAGACTTCATACAAAGAAATAAAGAACAAAAAGATTGTGATCTAAAGATCTACGAAAATGAACCACAAGGGGAAGGATAGATTGGAATCATACAACTCAGAAGCGAAGGAGATAAGATCATCAAAAGCTATGGGGGAACAACAGTAGCAATTATCATTTTTTGTTGCCATTTATTGTTTTAAAACTTTATGTAATTACCTCTTTCTAGGAGTTGCATCTTGTATTCTCGCCTACTCAGAGGCATATCAATAAAACATTTGTTTTCTTTATATCTTTCGAATTATGTTTTTCTTTTATCAGATTTGTTTACCAAATAATACGATTATTGCTTGTGAATATTGTCTTGAAATCATTTTGGGGAATTAATAGAATAAAAGCATTTGAAAAAATATCGAAAAAACGCTTTGGTTAGGAAAATATCGAAGGAAAATCCACGTCTACGTCCACGCACACAGCTACTCCTACGTATTGCAACACAAAAAATCTATACACATGTCTACATCTGTACCTATGCATATCTACGCGCCCATACACGAAGTCTACGACCACGCACATGTCTGTGCCTATGCTTGAACTCAATGATACAAAGTCTATACATATATCTATGCGTCCCTACGTAAATTCTACGTCTAAGTCAGCACCTATGCCTGACTTACGACACAAGGTCTACGCTTACGCGTACGCTTACAGAGACCATACATATGCCAATATGTACGTCTACGCCTGCACTCACAACATACACATCTACGCACAGGCCATTACTTGCGTCTACGTCCACGCCCATGCGCCCACAATATGAAACCAACGTTCAAACTTTTGCTAACACTGCCCACCGCATTCAGGTTCAAGAATGCCACGAAGACACCACATGCAACACCAGGAATTGGTAACTCTAAGCCAATGGTTTAAAGGAAAGAATGCCGGAAATAATCTGCATAACATTTTGAGGCATGCGCGCATCTTATGCACATTTCATACATACGCACATTTTGCATATCTCAAGCATGCATACCCTATACATTTCAATATTCAATACACTCAGGGCTCCATATCAGTGTCAAACATCATACATTTCGCATACATACAACATTCAATATGCATACATACACATGTATCACATATCAAATAGACAATTGATTTCACCCTCGATTCAACTATCTAAGGGTTGACCAACGCAATACACCTTCTATGATTCAACCCGTCACCTCAGTCTTCATGCCGTGACACATTCATCCCATCACCTAAGTCTTCCCGCAATGATGAGTTCCTTACAAACCTAGTACATTGCCTCTGAGCCGCAATGTATTTGCAAAATCCATGACATTGCCTCTAAGCCGCAATGTATTCACAAACTCAAGACGTTGCCTTAAAGCCGCAATGCATCCTCGAAATTCAACATATTGTCTCTAAGCCGTAATTTATCCACAAACTCAGTATGTTGCCTCTAAGCAGCAACGCATTGTCAAAACCCATTACATTGCCTCCAAGCCGCAATATATTATCTAACTCAAAAACATTACCTCTAAGACACAATGTATTATCCAGATCCACGCGTTGCCTCTAAGGTACAACGCATTGTTAAAACCCATCAACACATTGCCTCTAAGCCGTAATGTATCCTCAAAAATCAACATGTTGCCTCTAAGCCGCAATGCATTACCCAAACTCAGACCATCATCTCAGACTTCAAGCAGTGATGTTCGAAACCAAATTTAGCTTATCACATCAGACTTCATGCAGTGATTTGCAAACCTAACCCATTGCCTCAGACTTCATGCAACAATGTGTTTCTTATTCTGCGACACAAATTATTGTCTCAGACTTCATGCAGCAATGTTCGAAACCAAATTTAGCTTATCACATCAGACTTCACGCAGTGATTTGCAAACCCACACCATAACCTAGTTCATGCAGCAATACATTTTGTTATTCCATAGCACGGATCATCGCCTGAGACTTCATGCAGTGATGCTCGAAAGAAAACAAAACTTTAACCCATTGCCTCAGACTTCATGCAGCAATGCATTTCTTTACTCTATAAACACCGATTATCGATGCTCCGAAATACAAGGATCAGCCTATGGCATCAGACGTCATGCAGCGATTCACGAACATAAACCATGGCCTCAGTCTTCAAGCACCCATATGTCATTAATCATTTCCATACTCATCCTCCAAATGGGTGAACAAACCAAGATATACAAAATTGTGCTTTTAATATCAAAGACTATCTACCTTGTTACCAAAACCTGGTAAGCAATCAACTCGGCCTACTTCCCCAGAGACTTGTAAGGGTATGCTATATAAGTGTAACCTTATGTTTGTCGGACAAATTTCAGGATACTTCAAGTATTCAATAAAATTCCAATCAAAATGCGCAAGACTCGAGTTTTCCTAACGCCATTCGACTGGAAGATAATTAAATAGGGGCAGCTGTCGTACCCTAAATTTGTCCTACCCCGATGATTTTATTTTTTAAGACTAAAATAACAAAGAAACGTTTAATCAAAGGTGGTACAACATTATCCGATGGCCCATCTTTATCCGGGACTAAGGGGGTGTATGTTAAATTCAGGAAAGCGGGGCTTTTTAAATTAGAAAGACTCATGTATTCGTGAACACATTCATGAAGCATGTTGGCCAATGGCCCATGCGATTCGTGAATGGAGAGCTATTCAAATAACTATTAAAGCCAACTTAAATTTAAATGGTTATTAATTGAAATTAAATCCATTTAAAGATTTTTCGCCAAAAGGGAGTGCGTGAAATATCAATTAAAAGCCCGTCAATTCGTTGGGAACATTTCCATTTTTTTGTCATTAAAAAGTAAAGAGGGGGGTGTATGTCTTATTAGCCTATTTGATCCACTTTTGAAAATCATTCTATTTTGTTTTAAGGAAAAAACATTATTATTAAACATTGTCCTACTGATTATTTTCATAACCTATTTATTAAAAGAGTAGTTTTACAAAACTCAAGCTTTATATTGGGTCCGATCTGTTGCAAAGGGGCCCAATCTGTACCAAAAAGGAGCATTACAGTAAGCAAAAGTAGTACGCTGGGCCCATTTGGCATTTTGCGCACATTATTTGGTTTTTTATTGTTACTGTATTACCAATTATTTTTATTAAATACTTTTTATTAATTATTAAGGGATTTACTTTATTATTTTATAAACTGTATTAAATGTTTTCAAATTTATTTATTAAGAGTTTGTAAACGTGAATGGGGTATTTGAAAGAAGATTTGCTTTTATTATTATTGGATCTAATCTTTGTAAGAGAAAAAAGAAGAGAGGGTAATCGGGCCCAATACGTATTCAAATAAAAATGTTGTTGCAATAAGCAAAAGAGAGAATTGGGCAGTGGTTTGAGGCCCAAAAAGCCAATTGGTAATGTGCTGGGCAGAAAAGAAATAGCACAAGCCCAAGATACAAACAAACACTGTGCAAATCACTGCGGAATACACGCGTTTTAATTAGACTAACATGTACTGTAGGAATCTAAAATCTAAACTGAATCAAAATTTGCTTATTATAAAACAAATCTTAAAACACAATCTGCAAATCAAATATAACACCAAATATGGAAAAACAATCTTACAGGATCTTCAAAGGAATATATTACAAAAGTTCTATCACAGTACAACAGAATCAAATCTAAAACGGATCAAATCATATATTATAGAATAAGAACCAAATCAATTACAAATAATTAGAATCAATTAACAATTAAATCTAAATCACTGATTTTGTTCTAAACCTAAGGCTAAACTGGAAAAAACTCAAAACCTTAAATTTCTAAAGCTATAAATACAGAAGAAAATTTGATACAGTGGGTAATTTTTTTACGGAGAACAGAGGGAAGAAATTATGGAAAAGAAAGGTATACGGAGCCAAGCTTGAAGAAGGTGAAGAAGTGGTTAGAGTTTCGAGGTCCAAAACCCTAATCGCGTAACTGCATGTTTACTACCGCGCCTCCCTAATTGTCGTCTACCACCATCTCCAACTTCAATCTTCTTCGGAGCCTACGAATAAGAAGAACTAGGAGGGTCAGCATCAGATCGCCACGAGAAATGCAAAGATTCAGAAAACAAAATCGCACAGAGGGTAAACACACTTAGCTTTTTGATGTTCTTGTATTTGTGGTTGTGGGGAGGGTTTAGTTTACAGCGAAGACGGTGTTCATTCGTGCCTCCGTGTTGGTTCGTTTAGGCGTTAGGGCTTGAGGCGGAGAGAAAAAGAAAAGAGAGGAAGATGAAACATTGATGTAAAGGTTGTGAAGATGAAAATGAAAAAATGAAAAAAAACAATGTAATGATATGTTATAATCATGTGCTTGTGGGTATACGGTGTTATAATGGACCTCCTAAATCTCATCCGCATGATCATCAGTGGACGGCCATAAGGCCAAGTCCACCACAAGCTTCATGCGACCTCACACACCCAATGAACCAGACCTCTCTCCAATCACGTTTTGGGCCTAGCTCAATGATTTCCACACCACCCTTTTTTTCACAATTGCTGAAGCAGGCCAAAAATGCACCCCCTCTGCCTGAATTATTTTGGGCCTGGCTTAGCCTCCTCTTTTAGCACCCCTACTTTTTACTTGCCAAAAGAAATTGCACCCCCCAAATTTACTTAAAATTATTATTATTTTTTTATGTCATCCTTTTATATTATTGTTTATTCTTATTATCATTATTAATTATTTATTTACTTTTTATTTATAATTATTGTTATTATTATTTTTTATTATCATATTTTATCTATTATTGCTATTATTTACTATATGTAGATATTATTATATTAACAAATAATTTATTTTCATATTAAAATTACATATTATTTTATATATACATTTGCATTACATCTTTTTTCTAATCATGAATTAATCAATACTTTTTGCAATTAATACGATTAAAAATCACTCAAAAAATCTTAAAACTATTTTCGTAATAAACTAAACTAATCAACAGTCTTTTTGCAAATGGGTTTCAACTAGTTTTGGCTTACTACGCACTCGGTCAAAATCTCTGCAATCACTACTCCCGACTGAGTGCGAAGTGATTCAAAATATGTTTGCGAACCCCTAAAAAACACCAACCCAATACAAACTACGAATTGAGACTCTGATTCCTCATAAGAGTATACGTAGGCATACGATCAAAAATCATAGCGAGTGTTTCTAATTAAAACTCAAAATCCAGTTTACCCCGAATCTAAACCTAGAGTCTAATATCCTTGTGAACAAGATGGATGAAAGGTGCCTAACACCTTCCTTTCGTCTAATTGAGTCCAAAACCTAGAATCTCTGTCTATGAATTAGGGTTTTCTGTTAGATTCCCTTCCCTAGGATAAAAACTAATAGTGGTGACTCTGATAAAAAAAAACCAGTTGCTACACATGTGATGGTGAGTATAGAAGTACAAAAGTACATTGTGACCTCTACTCTCTAGAGTGGCGAAAGGACATACCTTTTTGTACTATTGTCTACCAGTCCCACCTTGACCGATTGTAACAATACAATTGTATTTGTATTTCCTATTCTACTATCCAACAAATATCTTCTTTTCAGCTATAAAATAAGTACTTGGAAGAATTTGAACTCAACGAATCAATTTAACAAACTACACTAAACCGCTGCACAAAAACTCTGTAGAGAAATCTTTCGCATATTTTTATAAATAAGCAAGGAGTTGTTTCTCGTATATTTCTATTGTAAGAACAAGAAGTGTTTCTAACATTTGGCCTTGCGATTTTGATGATAACTTTACATGTTATCTTAGAGAACAATTGTATACACTAATGGTTTCGTCTAGTTTGTAGTTGCTGCTATAATGTTCTGACTCTAGTACAAGGCGTGTGATGTCATCAGGTTTTGAACATACACTCTGGAAGAAAACATGTGGTTACATGTTTCGTTAAAGTCAAGGTTCTGAACTGATCTTCTGCAACGTGTCTAAGGAGAGTTAGTACAAGAAGTTAGGACCGTGACTTTATGATTTAGATTTGGAGGACTCCTAAAGCTTTACTTTTATGTTACATGTTCTGAAGATTATAAATATGAGGTTCTGCTGAACAAGTTCTAATGATCTGAAGAAAAGAAAGTTCTTACACCCAAGTGCTTAACACTTTGAAGATAAATGGTCTATGTGACAAGTTCTGAAGACTCCAAGATTTAGGTTCTAAGGCTTAAGAAAGATTCTCCTAAAAAAAGGCTTCAACATTCAACATTCAAATATCTGAAGCCTATGAAGATAAGAAGAAAGTTCAAATGGTTAACGTGTGATGTTGTGCAAAAGGTACATAAAGTGTTTGTAACCTTTACCCTATAGGGTGGCGTAAGGAAAGTCCTTTATAATGTATTGTCAACCACTCTTATTGTGACCGTTGGGAAAAAACAACTGGATTTATAACTATCTTTATTTACTTAAAGAATCTCTATTTACAAGCTTAATAGAAAAATATTATTCAGAGGGAAAGGTGGAAAGCTATCATTGAACAATGATAGGATACATAAATATTATTGTATACTGTCTAAACTCTTACACCTTATTCTATCCATTGGGAACTAACCGTTGGTGCAGGAAAAGTTTGTTCTATCCTTACAACATCTCTCTCTACCAAAGTATATAAAAGAAGATCAAAGCTTCAAAGATAAATTTTCGGTTGTCATTGTCGTTTGCCATTGGCCATCAAGCTTCATCCTATGGAAGGAAAGTAGTGGATTCAAAAGATGTTAAAGCTGCAATTCTATACATACTAAAGACCACTAAAAGAAGAGAGAAAAGAAAGAAGAAGAAGACTACAAGATGTTATTCAACTTTCAATCACATACATCTTGGTAGAACTCAGAAGAAGAAAGAAGTTGTTGCTCGTAGCTTGCTCAACAAGAAGATGAAGAAGAACATTACAAGATGATACTTAACTTTTGATCATATACATCTTTGTAGAACATTGTAGTGAACACTAGAGTTGTTGCTCGAATAGTTTTTCTATTCATATCTCTTCATGTGAATTGTTTTAACATTTGAGTCGTTGCTCATAGAAGTGTTAAACAATATGTGCTTAAATGTTTTGTGTAATCCACTTAGAAAAAGTAACCATGTAAACACAGAAACCCCATTAACTGTTGTTGATTGATTCCTTGAGAGACTGAATGAAGGTCTGATCTCAAGAAGACAGTGGTTGCTGGTCATTATGAGAAATCCTGATAGAAGATCTTAAGTGATCTGATTATATTGGGTGAATGGTTGTTATATCCGTTGGATCACTGAACATATTATTGAAAGTTTCCTTTAGAGACTGAGTGAAGGTTTGATCTCAAGAAGATAATGGTTGCTGGTCATTATGGGAAATCCAGATAGGAGGTTTATAGGATCATATTTTGTTGGGTTAATGGTAGTCATATCTCAAAGAGGACCGAGTGAAGGCCAGACTCTTGTGACATCCCTGATGGATATCATTGCAAGGAAATCCTGGTAGGAGATCTTGAGGGATCTTATTTTATTGGGTCAATGAACGTTATATCCGGTTAGATCCCTGAATGTGCCATTGTGTATTAGTCACCGGCGGTTGCCCGTGTGATTGTAATCAGTTTGGTTATAGTGGATTAAGTCCTTGGATAAGGCGAAATCATCCTTGTGATGGTGGACATGAGTAACCTAGATAAAATACTTGTGCCCTTTTCTCTTTATTGTCTTTATAGCTATTATCATTTGAGTGCAAAGAATTTCTAATGGGGAATGTTTTCTATGAACACAATTACCCCCCCCCCCCCCCCCCCTTTCTTGTGCTTTCTCTACCTTCAGCTATTAACACTTATGTGTTGCTGTACTTAAAAATTGTGTAATATCTTTTTGTAGAAGCATCTATGTATACACATCTTTGTAATCAACTGTTGTTGATAGATTCCTTAAGAGACTCTATGTAGTATGGATTCTCAAGACTTTGGTTATGGTCATAGTGGTTTGCAGTAAGGATTAGCAGACTTATTGGGGGTTCCAATAGGGTTGATCAGACTTATTTTGGTTGCCTGTAATCTTTTTGATTATAGTGGATTAAGTCCTTATGTATAAGGTAAATCACCTTGCAGGGTGGACTAGAGTAACTTATTTAATAGTGAACATGGAAAAAAATAAAGTTGTTCATCTATTTTTATTCACTTGTTATATTTGTGTTTTGAGTTGCAAAAAGATTATATTTGGTGCAACCCAATTCAAACCCTATTTTCTTGTGTTTCTCGCACCCTGAAAGCCCATACATTCAACCTATAAGATCAATCAAGAGTGCTATGTACCCAATTTTCATTGGATCCTTGAGAGTGAGTGGAAACTTTGTTGCACTTAGGCAAACATTGAAATACACCTTTAGGAACCAATAATCTCCTAAATTTGCATTTAGAAGTGGTATGACCTTTTTTGCAATAATAGTGACAAATCAAGTGATTATGAGAGTGACTTTTTCTATTTGATTACTTTTCAACAAAACTATACTTTTTGTAAGGTACTTTTAAAATTCTTTTATATTTTGTTGGATCAATAACATATGTGACTGTTGGTTCTAAAGCTTTGTTCAATCTGGGTTTTAGAGTATAAACCTCTTTTTGCCAAATATGACAAGTTTTACAACCAAAACAAGAAGGTTATTCATCCTCAATATTAACTTTTGAAACATCTAACATTGATTGCTTAAGAGCTTCCATTTGTTTTTCAGTTTCTAAAACCATGGCTTCTAAGTATGAAAATATTATTTTGTTTAAATCCAATTTTCTAAAAGCATATATGGCTTCACCATGTATATTTTCAAAAGTGATTTTTAATTCATAATAAGACATTTTATCAATAAGTTCATATTAAGAATGACTTACATTCTTCTTCTTTTGATGGATCGTGAGGAAATGTTTTGTCATTTGATCACTATCACTTGAGCTATCTTCAATTGAGGATTCACTATCACTTTCCCAAACATTATATGCTCTTCTGGACTTGCTAGACTTCTTGTGTTAACCCTTTCTTTTATCCTTCTTAAGAAATGGACAATCCGACTTATAGTGATCGACCTTTCGATAAATATAGAATGAACCTTTAGACTTATCTTTCTTTTTCTCATTTTCCTTGATATATTTGATTGTCTTCTATAGTTTAAGAGATTCTTGTCGGAATTATTCAATCCATTTCTCTTAATATACTTATGGTACATTCTAACAAACAACTCCACTTCTTGATCATCTGAGCACTCATAATCACTAGTTCTACTATCATCTTGCTATTTAGTTGAGGACTCAGAGCTATAGGTCATAAGAGCAATTGACTTCTTGTCTATCTCGTTTTACTTGTTTTTATCTTTTTTAATCTTCTTCTTATGACTCTCTAAGAAAATGAGCTCTTGCTCATGTTCTTCAAGATGTTTAAACAACATAGTAATAACCAATGTCAATAGATCATTAGCTTCCTTCATTATGGTAACGTTCGATTGCTACTCCCTATTAAGACATCTCAAAACTTTGTTAGTAGAAATTTCATTGGAAACAGGCTTACCAAGTGTATTCAAACCATTAACAAGATGAGTAAACCTCTTTTGCATATTGAAAATGGTTTCAACTAGGGGTGGCAAACGAGTATGCCCATCCCGTTTAGGCCCTCCCCATAAAAGCCCGCAAAAAAATGGGGCGGGGCGGTCATAGTTAAGGATGAGGGCTTAAAACCTAGGCTCACCCTACAAAAAAGTGAGTATGGAGCGGGGAAAGCCTGTGGGCACTACACCTTTTAAGCCTAAAAATGAAAAATTTTATGTTAATAATCGTGCCCGTAAAAGCCTGTGAAGAAAATGGGGCGGGGTGGGGCGGACACACTAGAGAGTGAGGGCCTAAATTCTAGCCCCGCCCCTGCTGTAACCCAATTTTTCTTCAAGGAATTCTCCCAGGGTTCTCAAAATGCTCAAGGATGCTCAAGAATTGATCAGACAAATTCTCCTCCTAAGCAATGGACTCACAACTTGGGTTTTGTATTTCTCAAAGAAATTTGGGTTCCAAAGGTCTCAAGTGGTTTTAATTGTTCTTCATATGTCCCTAAGAATGGTCATGTCAAGTTTCAAGCCTTGTATCACAAGTTTGCTCAGTCAATGGCTCAGATGACTAAAAATCAACTATATTGGGTAAAAAGTCAACCATGGTCAACATACAGTCAAACTTCAATATTTTTGGTCAACATCAACATTTTGAAGTGATATTCGTCATTTTATCAAGGTTTGATCATGATTCCTCAAGAAAAGCTCTCAAATTAGGATTTCCGTAGGAGAAGTCAACTGAACTTTGACAAAGCATAATTTTCATATGCTTCATCATCTTTTCCCAAACCAAATATCATTTTGAAGGGAATTCAATTCTCTACAACTTTGTCTCACTAAGCTCAATTCAAAAAAATGCTTCATTTGAGAGATATAAGCCAATACAATACATGTCATTTCAAAAGTCAACAAAAAGACACTTTTTATCAAGGCAACATACATCAATATAAAGTCTTCAAAAGCAAAAATGAATAACATAGAGATTGTATAGGACACAATGGGATTTCCAAAAAGTCCAAGATCACTTTCAAAAGATGAAAATTGAGAGTTATGACCAATGCAAGTTGGAAAATTTTGAGCAAATGCATGAAGTTCAAATTGAGCAAGCTTGATATTTTGGACTATTGAGCCATTGTTTAAAAGTTCAAACGTGCTCTATACTCCTTATTCACCTCAGAATTCATTAATACATCCCTTGACCTATTTTTATTTTAATTATTTTTTATTTATTCGTTAATAATGCAAAATATAAAATAAAATACATATGCCTTTCTTACAAAGACCAAGCCCATATTTTCTTTGACCTAACTTCCAATATATATTCTCTCTTTCTCTTCATAAAAGACATGAAAAAAAACTTTGCCTCAAAGTTATTAAAAAGATCAAAATTTCAAGAACCCTAAAATCTCCAAGTCCTTATTATAAACCCTTTCACCACAAACTAGCCATATCAATCAACTCCATTCATTCCCAGGGAAAGATTGGAGCAGTTTGGATGATACCAAACACATGAAATCTCATGACATGGTGTTGTACTCCAAAATTTTCCCTCCAATTTTTCTTCAAGACATTCTCAAAAAGGTCCTCAAGTACTCAAGGCTACTCAAGGGCTGACCAGTCAAATATCCTCTTAAGCAAACGGTCCACAACTATGGTTTTGTGTTTTTCAAGGAAGTGTGGGTTTCAAAGGTATCAAGTGGTTTCCATTATTCTCCATAGGTCTTCAACAATGTTCATGTCAATTTTCAAGTCTTGCATCACAAGTTTTCTCAGTCAATGGCTTAGACGATTGAAAATCAACTGTATTGGGTAAAAAGTCAACTATGGTCAACATACAGTCAATCTTCAGGATTTTTGATCAACATCAACATTTTGAAGTGATATTCATAATTTGATCAAGGGTTGATCATGATTCCTCAAGGAAAGCCCTCCAATATCAAAAGTTAAAAGTTTCCAAATTAGAGTTTCCTTAGGAGAAGTCAACTGAATTTTGACCAAACATAACTTTCACATGCTTTATCAACTTTTCCCCAACCAAAGCCTATTTTGAAAGAAATTAAATTATCTAAAACTCTGTATCTGTATGCTCAAGTCCAAAAAAGCTTCATTTGAGAGATATGAGCCCATACATTATATGTCATTTCAAAAGTAAACAAAAAGACACTTTTTGTCAAGGCAACTTACATCACGATAAAGTCTCCAAATGCAAATATGATCAGAAGAGAAATTGTAGACAACATCTCCATATTTCCAAAAAGTCAAATGTCACATTCAAAAGATGAAAATTGAGAGAGTTATGACCAGTGCAATTTGGGAAATTTTGAGAAAATGCATGAAGTGCAAAGTGAGCAAACTTGAAATTTTAAACTAGTGTACCTAACTTTTGATGTTCAAACATGTTCATAATGTGTTAAAAGACCTATGAATCCATTCACATATTTTTTATGATTTTTATTTCTTTTATTTGAATTTTTATTTCATTTAAATGCAAATAAATCAAATAAAATATAAGATCATTGGGTCAAGGCGCATGATTAGATTTATTTGGATCATTTTGAAGCCTAAAACCGTGACAACCACAGAGAAACCGTGTGAGCTCAAAATGGCAAGAATTTCTCAAAAATGGAAGTTTATAAAGGTGTTTGACTCTTGTCTCGTGGCCATGATTGCACTGTCTTGCCATATTTGTTTACCATATTTCCTTTCCTCTATATATACACACAAGATCAGACCAAGAGACCATGCCTCCTTGCATCTAAAATTGTCAAAAACATCCAAATTTTTGTAAGAAACCCTAGAGCTTCAAGACTTTTGTTACAATCCTCCTCATTGCGAAATCTCCATTCATTTCACTTCCAGCAACTCTACAGAGTAAGCATGGATCAAACAAGATGATCCAAAACTCCCAAAATCCGCTAGCATGCATCTCTGGTTTCTCAATATTACATGATTTTTTTAATTTTGTTTTTTTTTTGTATTTTAAGACAAACTAACTATACTAATGTGTTCATGAGATGTCAACATGCATAAATGACACATCGTGGGAGTCCCATGATGGCTGGAAAGGGCATAGCCATTTTAATATCGATTTAATTTATTTTCGTTATAGCTCTCAAACTAGCACGATTCATTCCAAGATAAGGGTCTCATTGGATTCATAGGCCCTGACTTAGGAGGTAAGGGTCTTCTGGACTTTTAATATTCACTATTTTTTGCAGGAGCAAAAGAGACTCGTCGGAGAAGACGGTCGGAGCTAAGGCTCAGGCGCTTCTACGACCATTATATTCATTTGTATGTTATATGATTATTATTTCAATTATGTTAACGGATGTACAGCCATCCCAGTGGCAAGCGAGAGCACGTTAAGGCATACTTGTCTCAGGGCGTGGGCTCGATACTGGTGTTTCACAGTTTTTTTCACATGTTTTCTCTTTTACAAATCCAGTATGAATCAGATAGCGCTCATATCATACACCCCTAATCATTCTCCATTGGATCTCAATAAATTCAGATCCAGCATTCCAGATCTACACGCCCATGATAAACCTCCTGGAACCAGCCACATTGAATCAAACGCAGGCATGTTGGGCTTGCTAGTTTGGGCCTAGCAAATTGCTTTCGTCATACCCCAAGAATTACTCATTCAGGTCCATCATTTTTTTGTTTTGTTTCAATTTCATTTTTTTACATGATTAAATTTTTTTTCTAAATAATTTAATATCAATTTAGATTTAGGTTTTTTTCTCTTTGATTAAATAAATTAAATCAACTTAATTTTTTAATTGAATATTTGAATTAATTAGTTTAGTTTTTTAAGGCTTTTATTACTAAATTTTTCTTCAATATAGTTTAGGGTTTTATTTTAAGTTTTAATTAATTCCCTTCCTTTTCTCTATAAAAATTCAATTAACCACTAGGATAAGTCATCAATCATTTTCTTCATACAATCTTCGCGCTTTTCTTACTTTTGCATTAGTTTTTTTCGATTATTGTAACTGCTAAAGGTTGTAATAGATTAAATAGGATTTTATTTGCTTTCTATTTCCCCCATTTTTTTATGGTTTGTACCCCCTCCCCGAAGCTTTTGTAATAGCATAGAAAATCCATTTTCTGTCTTTACCGCTTTCCTTATAACTGCTAAATGTATGCTAATAGGCTTGTATGGAAAGACTAAAAGCAAACGATAGCTAACCCTAATCAAAGATTAAAATTAACTGAAATTAAAGCACTTTCCACACACACACACACACACACACCTCTAGGGTGACTCCACTTGTTGCCTTCGGATAAAACAGTCATGTCCCTCGAATGTGGGACGCTTTAGCAAATACCCACGATTAAAAGATCGTAGTCCCTCGATGACCCTTCGATGCTGCCTCGGTAAACAATCTTAGTCCCTTACGATAAATTGCCAAAGCGTCCTACAAGTTGCCTTCATGACTGTACAATGACTCGCGTCTGTCCCTCACACATTCAACGATAAGGCTTCCTACTAACTAATGGTAGGATAACACTATTTGAAGGAGGAGGAAAAGAAAAAAAGACTTTTGAGTAGGTAGATAGTTCTTAATCGCTTGCTCGGGAACATTTCAAAACATTTTTCACACAATGACGCTTTTTCAACAAATATTTTCAAAATAAACATTTTGTATACATTCTCAACGATACGAGAATCATTACAAAATTGCCGCACTTAGGCATTTTCAAAATATTTTCAAACACACAAAGCATTTTCAAAAGTGAAGCGATTAAGAGCCCGTAAATAACTAGGGATGAAAAGGATGCTAGCACCTTCCCTTTTCATAACCTAGCCCTCTTACTCAGAAAAATTCTCAAAGGTCTTTCCTGTTCTTTTCACCCTTTCCTTTATTGGATAAAAGAAAAGTCGGTGCCGACTCTTGCTATCTGGAACATTTGCAATAAAACACAAAACCAAAAGTCAGTTCTCCCACCATATTACAGAACTGGCGAATCTGCTGGGGAAATCTAAAAGTGGGGTTACCTTAGAGTTAGATCACATTTAAAATGTTTTATTTGCTTGATTTGTATGCTTTACATTTTGGGGTTTTGCTCGGGTTTATTTTTATAAAGATTGTAACACCCCAATTTTTAAAAGTTATTTATTTAATGAATTATTCTGAGTATTTATGAATAATTGATGTTTTATATGATTATATGTGTGATGTGCTGGTATGAGGTTGTGCATGATATGAATTATAATGATTAGAAGTATTAGAATGGTGAAATAATTATTTAGTAATTATTTGGATTATTATTGAGAATATAATAATAGGAATAATCATTTAAATGGTTATTTTAATTAGAGTGGTGTGTTCGTAATTAGTAGGAAGAGTGAGGACGTGATGGTAAATATAGGTTGACTAAGAGAGGGAAATTGAGGAAGATATTAGGGGTCCTTTGTGATAACAGAGAAGAGATAGTTTTTATTCTCACAATCAATCGTGAAAGTTGGAGAAGAGAGGCTAGGGCACGAAGGCTTTGGAGGGAATCATCGTATGAGGCACAAAGAACGTAATCAATCACTCAAAGCAATAAGGTAAGGGGTGTTTATCTGATTACTATATTTGATTTAAGTGGTAGATAGAGGTGGGGTTTGCCTTAGGTTTCATAGATGGTGATTCGATGTTGTTAGATGGAGAATTGATAGATTAGTGATGAATAATGACCCGTAAATGTTGTCTAATTGATGTAGTATATTAAGTTGTTGACAAATGATGAATCCCTATGATTAGATGATGTTTTAGGACCTATAAGGTAGTGAAATCGCAGAAAAATTGTAGAAAAATTCAGCATAAAATAGCATGCGTCGACTCGAAGAGGTCATGTGTCGACTCATGCGGGTTCAAGACTCAGTATGTGTCGACTCACTGGGTTGACCTGAGCACACCTAGGGCAGAACGAATACCTATTCGTTGACTCAAATGGGGCATGCGTCGACTCAAGCAATCTAATTTTTGACATATTTTTCTAAAGGTCGTAACTTGAGTTTCTGGACTCCGTTTGAGGTGTCGTTCGAAGTGTTAAATAGATAATGTGATGAACTATATTTATAAGGAGTAAAATGAAGAATAATAAGGATAATTCTAATACCCAAGTTAGGATAGAATTAGTTTCCCCGTGTTGAATCACTGTGATGTTTTGTGGTAATGAAGTATGATGATGATATGTTGTTAATATGATGATTTTGTTTTATATGATGATATGATGATGATGCTTTGCTTATATGAGTAAATATGATGAGGTTTATATGATGATGTTGGTGAATACATGAATGATGATGTGTATGACTAGTTGTGGTCGTTTATATTGTTGATGCGTATCATGCATTCATTGGACAACTTTGGTCCGTTTTGATGATTTAGGACGTTGGTCCAGTGATTTGGTCTCAATCCCATTATATGGATTTGGGATGTCTATAATTTTCTCCGGTTCCAAGTGGGAATTGATCATATGATTGGGGTCTTTGGAGGGTGATGGCCCAATGTCTATCAAATGAATTGGTACTACATGCATGAGTATATGTTCTTGCACAACATCTTATGTGACATTGCATGGTTCTTAAATTGATGATGTTTTATTGTGTTGTTGAATTTGTATGATTGTTGAGGTACTTGGAATATAACAATGCCGATTTTATGTTAGGATACTTTTGGTTTATTCTACAATGTCTATTACTTATATCTTATATAATGATTGTGATGAACTCACCCTTTCTGCTTGAATGTTGCCTCTACGTGGGTAACGTTCAGGTAATCAGGAGTAGTCCCTAAAGGCTTAGAATAATATCTTTGAGCGTGTGTTTTATTTCCATTGAGTCTAGAAGGTATTTCACTGATATGTAACATCAGGGACGAGAATGCTTTGTTTTGAAAACTATTTTGTTCTTGATTTGTTATGACATTTAAATTGTTTCCATGGAGTTTAAATTATGTTGAATTGTGAACCATGAATCATGGGGCACTATGAAGTGTTTTAATGAACTTGTTTGAACTATGATTCCGCTACAAGTATGTGAAACTTTGATAATGGATATGTACATGAATAATTTTGAAAACCCGTGTTACGGAGTAAGACTAGCATGTATGATTATTTCATGAATAAAATGTGACTCCCTTTTGTTGTATTACTCTGATATTATTTTAAATAATTATGAATATAGTGTGGGGTTTAGAAGGGTGTTACAAAGATCTTATACCTGGATTTGGGGAATTTTAGGTAAGTAGCAATAGATCGTGAAAACTATACGACATATACCGATATGGTTGAAGTGATGGCTACGTTAGTGTGACACATTGGTTAGTTCCAGTTTCCCTTGAGTTAAGTCAAGGAGAATGATGGGTTGTCGCGTGGTGTCATAAAGTGCTAACTGACCTTAGAACCTTAGTTAACACAACTTAGCCATTAGAAAGTAGTGAGATGGTCGGCTTTGGTGCATACCGAAGTTGGTTAATACTCAATGCTACACTCATTGAGACCAGACTCTTAGGATATTTCAGTCGCAAATCAGATGCTTGTGCTGAAACAATTCCTGGGAGAAAGATAAGTGATATTGAGTGATAACACAAAATTATATCAAATTTTCTGGCTCGACTTGCATGCATTTTATTATCGTTTTTATTTATTTATGTCATATTATGCTGGTATTTTGTTGTATTTCAGGTTTATGCTAGAAATGAACCTAAATATGAAAAGGATAAAGAAATAGGAAGAAATGTAATAAAATGTATGAATTTGTAGAAAAAAACAAAAGAAACTGCATTAGAGGACTGTGACGGTCATCACAGTCCCATGCCGCTCGCCACAGATTCAATCAGTGTGCCCCTCGGCACACAACACGTCCCGCCCAACACAAGCTAAATATGTGTGCCCCATGGTACACGATGCATGGCGCTTGGGACAACTATTTTCTATTTGTCGTGCGAAGTCTTCTCCATGTATTCTTCACATAACCACTGATGAAGCCCAACTTCCTATTATCACCCCATGATCTTTTCAACTTCCCATTTTCCCACTTCTTTCTCCACTTTCTCCATTATCTCCACTACTTCTCTCATAAAGCTGAAATGTAACTTCCATTTTATTCCTCTATATATATAGATCTTAGAAATTAGTTTGAGGATCCAAGTTTGATACGCGGAAGCGCTGTTAGAGGTTTTAGGCAGAAAAATCACTTTGTAAAGTGGTAGTTTCTCACATTGGGGAACTACCACACCATTAGTATTTGGCCTATAATTTGTAACGATTGGATCAATCTTGCCGACATTATTTCAAAGCTTTATTCAAGTTTCAAGATTTGTTTAGTTCGTAGTTTTATTCAAGTTTACTTCGTCTGCTTTACTTCTAGTTAATCTTGCCGACTTATGGAGAATACGCATTGCTCAAATTATTTGCTTCAGTATTTAATTTCAGGTTCTTATTTTAAGTATAATTTACTTATTCTTACCATGCATGTGTTACTAAATTTATGTTTTAATTTTATGTTATCCTGCTATAAAATTATGTCTGGCTAGATTCCCTGATACCGGTATGTAAAACTTAACCAAAAGGATTCGGTAATTAACTGACATTATTATTTTTACGAAAACACTTTTCTGGTTTTAATTTTTAATTTGAATATTTAATTGTTTTTGTATGGAAGTAAGAGACAGTCTAAGGTTAAAATTAACAGATCAGAAGTTTGAGGTTTTAACCAGATAGTGGTTATTAAAACATTAATTTTAAAAACAACGGAAGCGCTTTAAAGTTAATTGGACTTTATTTGTTTTTAACAAATACTTTTGAGTTTTAAATGAAACAGCAGAAGCGCTCATTTCGAGCTTAACTAATATGATCTGATTCAATAGAACAGAAGTTTGAGACGAGGGTCTTTAAACAAATAGTTTTCACCGAAACAGTGTTTTAATATTAAAAAAAAATGCCAAAGACTTACTGAATCCCTTAAGTTGATGAAATACATACCGGTGTCTCGTTATTAATCATTAGACTTTAGTTAATTCCTGATTTAACCCAAACACCCCGATTTTATAATTAGCCTTAGCTTTACATAGTGACCTTAAGATAACAGTAGTTTGAACATCAGTCCTGTGGGTTCGATATCTTTTAAAACTACACGATAGACTTTACACTTGCAGTCACTACTCTTGACAGACTCATAAAGTCGCGATCAAGTTTTTGGCGCTGTTGCCAGGGACTGATTTAGTCAAATACCGTAAATCCCTTGTTACACAGTATAGAATAAGGCACTCTTACTTTAATTACTATGTATCACCTGAATTGTTTCTATAACTCCCATTTTTGGTATTTCGAGGAATCACAAGAATCCCATAAATCCGACCTCGAAATACTGATGGAAGATTTAATGGAAGATTTCAATGCTTCACTACCTCACTCTTACCCAAATTACTTCTATAGCTACCAATCCCAACATTTTTAGGAGTTGCAAGAATCCCATAAATCTGATCTAGAAATATTACTGGAGGATTACAATGCGACTCTAACTTATCTTCAACCAAATTTCCTCTACAATCACCACACCCAATATTTTGAGGAGTCGCAAGAATCCCATAAATCTGATCTCGAAACATTACTTGAGGATTACAATGCGACGCTAACTTATCATCAACCAAATTTCCTCTACAATCACCACACCTAATATTTTAAGGAATCACAAGAATCCCGAAATTCCACTCTCGACACATTACTGGAGGATATGAATGCGACACTAAATAACTCTAGGCTAGAAACTGTGATGATGGAGCGCTTTGCGGAAACACAAAATGCGAATCTAACTCCCTTTGAGGAACCACAAGAATCCTATAATTTCAACCTCACAACATCAATAGGGGATTTTGATGCGACGCTAACTCACTCTAGGCTAGAATCTATGATAGAGCACCTTGTAGAGACACAAACTGTCCAAAATGAAGAGATAAGAAATCATAGTCTTCAAAACAATGAAACCCTTATGCAACTGAATAATGTGGTTGAGTCCCTCGCGAATCACAACATGGCCTTGGAGACTCAAATATCCCTGCTTGAACAAAAACCTCTAGGACCCTTCCCTGAGGAGCATGTGGATGTTGTAAAAACCGATAGTGAAAAACAAATGGAGAATCCTAAGGAGAGTGATAATAAGGTTGAAGAGAGTAATAATGATGTTGAGAAGAGTTCTGATGAGAAAAGAGTAGAGATTGAGAAAAATACATTGACACCATCTGAAAGGGAGGTTGTCGAAGAGGTAGAGAAGGAAACATCTATTATTGTTCCTCCTCCCTATAACCCACCTATTTCTTTTCTGCAAATATTTGTGGAAGCTAATGTAGATGCCCAATCCAACAAGTATGTGGAGAATATCCATACCAATGCACCTTTGCTTGATATCCCGCATAAGAAGAGAAAATTTGAGGACCATGAAACTAGGGAAATCGTTAGCATTAAGAAGGGAAGGTTTACATTCGAGATGGTGGATGAAATAATTAAGCCCAAACTTAAAAAGCTGATACTCAAGATTGATCCAAAACCACCACCACAAGTTCAAAAGAATAAACCACACCACAGAAGAAAGAAAAGAAAAGGTGAGGGATATGTGAGATGGCTTGATAAGTGGCCATGGAAACCAAAGACGATTAAAAATTCGATCGAGGAGTCTTTCTCGAGAGAATCACCATGAGTGCTGACACTCTTGAGTCGTCGAGCTACCGACGTTAAAAGAAGCATTGCGTGGGAGGCAACCCACAAGTTTCAATTTAATGTTTTTTCTTTTGTTTGAGTTTGCAGAAAATAAAGATATTGGTCGCTTGGAACCTATCAATTGCATGTAAGAAGCTATCGAGGCGAGCGTTGATCGGGTTCTTATTCCTTTTTCCACTTTTTACTAAAACATTGAGGATAATGTTTGGTTTAAGTATGGGGGAGGAACTTTACCGCTTTCCATTTATCGCTTCTTATTTTTGATTTATTATTTTCTAGTTTATTGCATGTTTTTAGGATTTTATTTATTTTCAGTATTTGGTCGATTCATTGCATGTGATGTAAAGTATGTATGCATGTTTTTCAGTTGTTATCAAATTTCCCCAAAATTTTAAAATTTTAGACCTCAAACAACAGTTTTCTTGTTGATGCATCGCACACACACTCTAAAAGTATATAGGTTGTCACAATCTAGGCTTTGTTAGAGAGATTTGGGAAAGTTCTAATAAAATCAATATCGTTATGACACCCTAAACCCCCTCATTATGTGATATCAATTTGGGTACCCATTATGCCGAGACCTTAGGCTCAAGTTTTCAAAGTAGCTCTTAAGTAGTTTTTATTAGCAGTCAACACCATCTTAAGCACAAACTACATATGAAGTCAATGAATATAAGTTAATGATCCCTAAATTTTCTATAAAAAAAATTAATTTCCATGATAAATTTAAAATAGGGAATGCACCTATTAAGTTAGGTGACCCTCACCTGGTCACTTAATCCAACAGTTGTGGAACCTACAAAAATATAAGGGGTGTTTGGTGCTGAACTTGGTAGGGAGGACTACGGTCTGATTCCCCGCAACTCTGATTGGTTAAATAAAAGGGGTTACCAAACTTATGTACCAGAACCTCTAGACAACAGATCATAGTCACTAACTGATTTCCCTACTATGTGCGTGTACGGATAATAGGCTTAATGTGATTCCGCTTGAATGAATAGAGTGAAATAAAAACGAGAGATATAGGTTCAGTTATAATAGCATGATTCGAATTGCTTTGCATAAAGAGGGAGTCTTTGAACATTGTGTCGTTACAGTGTCATTGGTATTGAACAGTTAGTACCTATCAATCTAACATTAGCCTAGCAACCATGTATGATTAAGAGTTGTGATGTGCCCTTGTTTCAAATCACACTTCATCATTTCTTTTATCATGTTGGTTGATTGCTTGAGGACAACCAATGGTTTAAGTGTGGGGGTATTTGGTAACGCAAAATTATATCGAATTTTCTGGCTCGACTTGCATGCATTTTATTATCGTTTTATTTATTTATGTCATATTATGGTGGTATTTTATTGTATTTCAGGTTTATGCTAGAAATGAACCTAAATATGAAAAGGAGAAATAAATAGGAAAAAATTACATAAAATGTATGACTTTGTAGCAGAAAATAAAAGAAACTACATCATAGGATTGTAACGGTCGTCACAGCCCCATGCCGCTCGCCACAGATTCAATCAGTGCGCCCCTCGGCATACAACACGTCCCGCCCGACACAAGCTAAATATGTGTGCCTCACAACACACGATGCATGGCGCTCGAGACAACTATTTTTTGTTTGCCGCACAAAGTCTTTTCCATGTCTTCTTCACGTAACCACTGATGAAGCCCAACTTCCCATTATCACCCCATGATCTTCTCAACTTCCCATTTTCCCACTTCTTTCTCCACTTTCTCCATTATCTCCACTACTTCTCTCATAAAGCTGAAATTTAACTTCCATTTTATTCCTCTATATATATATAGATCTTAGAAATTAGTTTGAGGATCCAAGTTTGATGCGTGGAAGCAGTGTTTGAAGTTTTAGGCAGAAAAATCACTTTATAAAGTGGTAGTTTCTCACATTGAGGAACTACCACACCATTAGTATTAGGCCTATAATTTTTAACGCTTGGATCAAACTTGCCGAAATTATTTCAAAGCTTTATTCAAGTTTCAAGATTTGTTTTGTTCGTAGTTTTATTCAATTTTACTTTGTCTGCTTTACTTTAAGTTAATCCTGTCGGCTTGTGGAGGATACACACTGCTCAAATTATTTGCTTTAGTATTTAATTTCAGGTTCTTATTTTAAGTATAATTTATTTATTCTTATCATGCCTGTGTTACTAAATTTATGTTTAAATTTTATGTTATCCTGTGATAAAATTATGTCTGGCTAGATTCCCTGATACCGGTATGTAAAACTTAACCGAAAGGATTCGGTAATTAACTGGCATTATTATTTTTACAAAAACACTTTTCTTGTTTTAATTTCCAATTTAAATATTTAATTGTTTTTGTACGGAAGTAAGAGACAGTCTAAGGTTAAAATCAACATAGCATAAGTTTGAGGTTTTGACCAGATAGTGGTTATTAAAACATTAATTTTAAAAACAGCTGAAGTGCTTTAAAGTAAATTGGACTTTATTTGTTTTCAAAAAATACTTTTGAGTTTTAAATGAAACAGTGGAAGCGCTTATTTCTAGCTTAAGTAATATGATTTGATTCAATAGAACAAAAGTCTGAGACGATGGTCTTTAAACAAATAATTTTCACTGAAATGGTGTTTTAATACTAAATACAAATGCCAATGACTTACTGAATCCCTTAAGTTGACGAAATACATACCGGTGTCCCGTTATTAATTATTAGACTTTAGTTAATTCCCGATTTAACCCAAACACCCCAATTTTATAATTATCCTTAGCTTTACAAAGTGACCTTAAGATAACAGTAGTTTGACCATCAGTCCTTGTGGGTTCGATATCTTTTAAAACAACGCGATAAATTATGCACTTGCAGTCACTACACTTGACAGACTCATAAAGTCACGACCATTGAGACTCCAAGAACCCAATTACTTTTTTAGGATAGATTGGGCCACCTAAACTTCAAGAGGGTACTTACCTACAAACTCCATTCAAGCTTGAACCTAAGGCCTTGTGTGTTTTGTTTGTGTATGATTAATTGTTCGAACATGACATCATAACATCATGACATTATACCATGTCATTTTCACTAACCATTTCAAGGACCAAGAGATTTATCTTTGTTATTTGTTCTAAGTTATGGCCTCCGCTCACAGAAACACTATCTGGATCAACTTTGTAAGGGTACCTTCTCAACTTAAGGAGTTAGTCTCAAGGGTTTCCGAAAGTTCTCAATTCATCAGAAGGCATGGTCGACTACTCAGTCTGGTTACCCCAGGTTTTAACGAAGACATGATGAGTGTCCTATTCCAGTTCTTTGACCTTCCACATCACTGTTTCACCTTTCCAGATTATTAGTTGGTACCCACAATGGAAGAGTTATCTAAACTACTGGGATTACTTGTTCTTGATCAGACACCCTTCACCAGTTTAGAGGAAGCTCCAAAACCAGAAGATATTGTAGCAGCCTTACATCTGAAGTGGTTCGACAATATATCTGTTGTACTAAAAAATTTTCCCTCTCATTTCTTAAGAATTTTCTTACAAGATCTCTATTGGGTCAAGACTGCCCAAGGTTTGATCAGCTCAAGTTTCCATGGATCATATTGGGCTCTCAAGCATCAAGTAGAAAAAAGAAGGGAGAGGAAATTGTCGAAAGGGGAAAGCAGATCGAAAGAAGTGGTTGCAGATAACAGTTTGAATTCAAAATCTGGTTCAGGCTATTCAAACCACATGACTGATCGAAAAGGAGTGGTGGACAAATTTTGACAAGTCGAAGAAAAGCAAGCTTGCTTCGATCCATAAGCTTCGATTGGGTAATGGTTTCCTTCGAAGCAACCTTCTTTGATCCACCTCTAAACCTGCTTCGACCCACAAGCTTCGACTGGGCATTGGTTTCCTTCATACCTGCTTCAATCCACAAAGTAATGACTTCCTTCATGTTTGCTTCGATCCACAAATTAATGACTTCATTCATGTTTGCTTCGATCCACAAAGCAATGACTTCCTTCATGCTTGCTTCGATCCACAAAGCAATGGCTTCCTTCATGCTTTCTTTGATTCACCTCTCAACCTACTTCGATCCACATACTAAACCCTTCGACACACATAGTTTCAACACTATGAATTACAAGTCTATCTTCATACTTGCTTCGAACCACAAGGATAGTTGGTTGTGGCATTTGAATTTTGGACATTTAAACTTTCAACTAATTACTCAAGATATGGTTTTCCAAGTCTTGAGATGCCTGAAAAAACTTTGTGAAGTAGGAAAGTAATCCATAATTTCTTTCATTTTGACTATGCCAATGAGATCATCTTGTATGCTCAAAGTGGTACATTCAGATGAATATGGTCCATTCGAAGAACATACATTTTGTGGTCCATTCGAAGAATATACATTTGGTGGATTAGAAGAACATATAATTGGTGTTCCATTCTAAGAACATATAATTGGTGGATTCAAAGAACATACATTTGGTGTATTCAAAGAACATACAATTGGTGGATTCGAAAAACATATAATTGGTGGATTCGAAGAACATACAATTGATGGTCCATTCGAAGAACATACAATTGATGGATTCGAAGAACATACAATTTTTGGTCGATTCGAAGGACACACAGTTGGTGGAAACAAATATTGCTTTGTCTGTTGAAGAGTCTGGTCGAAAGTGGTGGATTTATGTGATCAAAACGAAGGGATGGAGTATTCGACCAGAGTAAAGAAAAAGATCAAATCCATAGGCCATGCCATATGATCTTGCTTTGTAGGCCTCATTGCTTGTGCTTCACTCTATAATTAATTGTTTACACAATGAATTAAGCACTTACCCAAGTATTTAAAGTATTGTCCAAGCCAATTTTCCCTTAATGGCACAAAGTTACCATTGCCATTTTTAGAAAAAAAGAAGGATTTATGAAAATTGTCAATGCATTGAGCCTTGTGACCTTTATCTCTGATTGCAAGCAATATCAAAAGCATGAGTCAAATCTCTTGCACCCAACAAACATCAGGCCATGCTTGTACTTGATCTTGGGAACCATGAAAACCCATTTAACTGGATTTTTCATTTTCAACTAAACCATAATTTATCATCTTAAAAATATGATTACTTCAATTTCCCAAACCTTTTCTCTATAAATAGAGAGACCATTTGCAAGCTAAAGGGGCCATATTCTTGTTGTGTTGAAAAATCATCAAACACTCCCAAACTCTCAAAAACTCAAAATTTGCATCCAAAGCCACATTGCTTGTCATTTCTGACTTTGAAGAGCCAACTCCAAAATCCCTTCGTGCACTAAGCTTCCATATACCATCCTTAGAACACTCCTAAAGCCCTCAAAAAAACCTCTCCAGGAAGGTAGTGAGCCTTTCGATTCACTCTCAGCTTCCATTACCAGCCTTTCGATTGACTCCCAGCTTCCATATACTAACCTTTCGATTCAGTGACTTTTAAAGCAAAGTTGTGATCCCACTAGCTCAAGGAAGTTCCCTGTAAGCTTAATCCATCACCGAACTATTCTGGAGGTCATACAGAGGTCATTCGAATTGCACTTCAAGAGGTAAGATTTCTTAAACTGTGATATCTTGATACAAGCATTTTCAGCACATACAAATAAAAGAAAAAAATGTATACATCCTGTCTAGGAAGCTGACCATGCTCTTAGTTTTGATTTTCATTGCTTGTGTCTTGATAATTTCAACACTGACTAGTTAGGTTTTAATTTTGGTACTGAACAAAATTCATGCTAACCTTCGACCCATAACTTTTTAAAATTATGTGGTTAGATTCGAATTCAAATTTTAGGAAGGTTTGATATTTACATCTTTCGATTTGGCTAAGAAATGAAGCTTTTTGATGCTTAACATTGGAGTTATGCATCCATGCGCTCGAAGGAAGAAGATGAAGCCATGTTTAAACATTCATAAATGACTTCATTTTATATTAAGTGCAAGTTGTATTTTCAAAAAGTCCAACACTTTGTTGCATTCTTATAGAGACGAGAATCTTTACAAAGTTTTCCGAAACGAAGGTGCTTTTAAAAAAAATACTTTCAAAACCCACAAACACATTTCAAGTCAGCTCTCCCACCGTATTATAGAACTGGCGACTCTGCCGGGGATAGTACTTAAAAGTGGGGTTACCTTAGAGTTAGATCACATTTACTTACTTTCATTGTTTGATTTGTTTGCTTTACATTTATGGGTCCTTGTTTGGGTTTGTATTGATCCTCTACACAGATCGGAGAACACCATTAGGTAAGTAGCAATATATTATGGAAACTGTATGGCGTATACCGATATGGTTGAAGCAATGGATACGTTAGTGTGACACATTTGTTGGTAATGATATCCCTTGTGTTGAATCGAGGAGAATATGGGGCCACTGAGCAGTGTCATGAAGCACTAACTGACCTTAGAACCTTTAACTGGACAACTTGGCCATTAGGAAGTAATGAGATAGCCAGTTTCGGTGGAAAGCTGAAAATTGGTTGATACTCGATACTATTCTTATTGAGATCGGACTTTTGGGATATCTCGGTCATAAGAAAAGATTGATTGTGCTGAGACAATGCCCAATGAAGAAAGATCAGTGATATTGAGATTCCCTAGAACCTGGTTACTTTCTAGGACAGGTTGAGCCAACTAAAATTTAAGAGGGTACTTACCTACAAACCTCATGCAAGCCTAAACCTAAGAATTTGTTTGCTTTGCTTGTGTATGATTACTTGTACATAACATCATGACATCATACCATAGCATTATCAATAACCATTTCAAGGATCTCAAGGGCCTGTGATTCAGGGACATGTTGAACCAGACGTCTTTCAAGGGGCAAGAGGATTTATTTTCTTCTAACCAAACACCATAAAAAACCAAAGCACGATAGCTTGATTCAAGGGCTATGACCCACTTGACATGGTGAGCTTGATTCTCATGGAAGGACATCCAAGGATACGAAGCTCTTCAAAGCTATGATCAAAGTTCAACTTCTAACATCTTCTTGTGTTTACCCCACGAGATCCTTGAAAATATTGCATCCACATATCATGCATGTCATCATAACAGGTTTCCCCACACACGTTTCTCATTTGCTTACTGTTTATTTCAGTAGAGATGGCTCTAGAACAGACTGTCATAGATCTTCAGACCCAAAATGCTCAACTTCAAGAATTGTTCCTAAACTTACCCAAGGGGAAAGAATAAGTGAAAGAATTCCTCATTGAGAGCATGACCAAGAAGAATCCTGAGGACAACAAGGATGACCAGTTGGAACAATTACAAAATGAAATGCCAACCATGAAAATCCAGATGATGGGACAAATGGTAGGTCAGATGGCTCTTATCCAAAACTTAGCTCGAGGACAAGAAGAGCTGAGAGCCTTTGTCAACAAGCTTCATCAAGACGGATGCAACCATATGGGACAAACAACTAGGATTGGGGATCGAGCCATTAATCAGTCTCCGATGAGACAAGAAGTTGGCTTGGTCGAGAGAACACCCTTCAAGATGGCTTTTATACCAAGAGTCCAATAATAACCTCGCCAACCACGACAAGGTGGTTGGCATAAGCAAGGAAAACAATTTGCTGAGATCAACATGCCCTTGGCTCAAGCATTGCATCATATGTTGGATTCCAAGCTGATTACATTAAGGGAGCCTCCTCAAAAACCTAACACTTCTTCTCCTAACTACAAATACAATGAAAGGTGTGCATACCACTCCAACAGTCATGGACACGACACTAACCACTGTTGGACATTGAAAAACAAGATTCAAGACCAGATTGACGAAGGAGTGTTGGAATTCACACAAGATGGTAAACTGGAGTTCTTTTGTTACCTCTCAAAGTCACACCGTCTGAAGTGAGAAGTTTAGGCGGAGAAAATTTTATTTATTCGAATTTTCAATTGTAATCTCTTTGTTTGTTTAAACATTTGTCCTTATGTCAGACTTTGGTTATTCTTATTAATGCATTGCATATGTTTGTCTTGAGTTAATCTATTCGTTTTCACTATATTTAAACTGTGCTTTTTACTCCCTTTTGTGATATTTAAATCTCGTTAAAAGTTGTAAGCCTTTAGAGGATGGATGACGAGAACAATGCCATAATATCATACAATATGCTTTTGGATAGACCTTGCTGACGATGTACATGCGTTGTTTCAATTCCTAAACAGTGGAGTTATAAGGAAGATAATACCTAGTCAACCCCTTTGAGCCAAAGAAGTGGGAGTTTTCTTTTTCACCCAAATTGAAACCTTTAATCAAAACCTGGGGCAGGGTAGCTTCTTAGTTAATTCAAATGCGCGTTCGGTCGCAAGCTTTCACTTCGTACATAACGAATGAAATCAAAAACATCCTTCTGAATCAAAATACAGCGATGGTTCCTTGTAAAATAGGTAGTCGTTATCTCTCAAAAGAAAAGCCCACTAAGTCAAAATCTACGAAGGATACTTAAAAAAAACTGGGGCATCCCGCTGACTGTAATCTCAAAACATCCAGGCAAAAATTAGGGACAGTAAATCAAAAAAGAGGTCACTACAAATTCTCGACAACATGAAAAATGTTGCAAAAAATGATTGCCTTCTCCAATAAACTTAACTTATTTGAACCATCACCAAAATGACATTCCGGATTCAATAGGAATTCAAACGCACAATTAACTGAGTTTAGGATTGGAGAACATCATGAAGAATGGGTGGGTACAAATAAACTTTTAGCCTTATCCTTTTTTTCTTAAACCGTGAACCAAGCCACGCTACAACCCTTTAAAAGTCGTAATTGAAGCATGGGTTAGTTCGAAAGTATATTTTTACAAAAGGTATCCTGACTCCTGTAAGGCTTATTGTAAATCCCGAGTTGAATTCATATTCTTACTAAATTCTTTTATCTGCTAACAATGCATTTTCAAAACTTCAAGACAAACATAAACTTTAGATTGTTTGAATACTGCTGTTTACATATGGCTTTTTGTTTGACAATAGAGAAATTTGCACGGCGAATATCAAATGAATGGAAATCCTCTCAAGAAACAAAATCACTTCAAATGAGAAGAAACTTCCAATGACAAATCTCCCATAAATCAAGGGAGCATGACATGTTACAGTCCAACTCATCTGGGGAAGTCAAGTCAAAATTCCAAGAAATCTCTCATAAAGTCCTGAATAGCCAGGGGCAGGTCTGCATCTGAGTCACTTGGGGAATTGAACATGAATTCCAGCAAAGGGTCACGTACAACCAAGCAAACATTTTCTGGCAGCACTACAACACTATGGACAACGACAAGTCCCCACAGAGCCACCTCTATAAGGTTATCCCTACAAAATAATCTTCACGGCTAAGGGTATAAACCCATCAAGGGAAAATTCATGGATATCCCTATAAAATTGGATCCATGCAATCCCCACCCAGAGTTTCAGTCTCCAGAAAACCTCTCCCCAGCTGAGTTGGTCTCATGAAGAATCCTCGAGGAGTTCTACCAAAAGAAAACACCTCCCCAACAGTTCGTCAAAAATTCTCTTCAATAGGGTTTATTTCCCCAACAAACTACAGATTCCCCATCTTGAGCTTGCCTCTTAGACTATTACAAATTAAAGGGCCACAACCCCTAATCCCCAACGAAGTCATCAACAAAATCAGTGTTATCTTCGAATTTACTGCAAAGCCTGGACCCGACCAGATAACAGTTCAAAAACTCCTCTTCCCCAGTATAGTTTGCCACTATCCCCAGTGAGTTACTGTAAAGCCTGGGTCCGACCAGATGATAGCTAACTTCTTTAACCCTAACAAGTTGTTAACTCTCATTCTCTCCAATCAAAAGATAACTCCCCAGTAGAGCAATAGACAACTAAAACTCCTGAACTCTTTTCCCCAAGCAGAAATCAACACTCTCCATAGAGTTTTTCCCTCAAGCAAAGTCAACATTCCTCAACGAAGTTCACCTCAAACAACATAATAGGAATCCCCAGCGGAAACATCCTAAAATAAGGTCTGAAGAGGTGTATACTCTTCATCCCCAACATCAGTCTCGGATTTCATTTCCCAAGGCTCACCAGCATTTGTCAAGGATTTATTTTCCCAGAAAAAGATACACTTCAATAACATTTTACATTTCATACATCATAGCAGATGCATAAGAAACACATATAGCACAATCTCATTTATTTTGAGAACACCATTACACAATGCATTTCATACATCATGACATTGCATACAACTAATGCTTTACCTTTTCAAGAAAAGATCAATCAACATATAGATATCATCAATAATTTTCAACAGGTCCAAGATTAGTTTCTGAAGCAAGACAGAGCAACTACCTACGTGACTAGATGCAGCTTCACACGGGCTCATCATGAGGAAATCTTACACGAGTTCCTTCTAATTTCCAGATACAGCTCCACACGGGCTCATCATGAGGCAATCTTAAGCGAATTCCTTCTCTAATTTCCAGATGAAGTATCACACGGACTCATCCTGAAGCAACCCTACCTAGGTTCCTTCTCATAATTTCCAGATGAAGTTTCACGCGGACTCATCCTGAAGCAACCCTACTCAGATTCCTTCTCATAATTTCTAGATGAAGTTTCACACAGAATCATCCTGAACCAGCCCTATCCAGGCTCCTTCTCATATATTTCCAAATGAAGTTTCACACAGACTCATCCTAAAGCAACCCTACCCAGGTTCCTTCTCATAATTTCTAGATAAAGTTTCACACGGACTCATCCTGAAGCAACCCTACCCAGGTTCCTTCTCATAATTTCCAGATGAAGTTTCACATGGACTCATCCTAAAGCAACCCTACCCAGATTCCTTCTCATAATTTCCAGATGAAGTTTCACACAGACTCATCCTTAAGTAGCCCTACCCAGGTTCCTTCTCATAACTTCTAGATGAAGTTTCACACGGACTCCTCCAGAAGCAACCCTACCCAGGTTCCTTCTCATAATTTCCAGATGAATTTTCACACGGACTCATCCTGAAGCAACCCCACCCAGGTTCCTTCTCATAATTTCCAGATGAAGTTTCACACAGACTCATCCTAACGCAACCCTACCCAGGTTCCTTCTCATAATTTCCAGATGAAGTTTCACATGGACTCATCCTGAAGTATCCCTACCTAGGTTCCTTCTCATAATTTGCAAATGAAGTTTCACACTGAGTCATCCCGAAGCAGCCCTACCCAGGCTCCTTCTCATACATTTCCAAATACATCTTCACACGGGCTCATCATGAAGCAATCTTACATGGGTTCCTTCTGATTTCCAAATGCAGGTTTACACTGGCTCATCATAAAGCTATCTTACACAGATTCCTTCCCATCCTGAAGTGCAACTTTACACGGGCTCATTCTGAAGCAATCTTACATGGATTCCTTCTCAAAATTTCCAGATGAAGTTTCACACGGACTCATCCTGAAGCAACCCTACCCAGGTTCCTTCTCATAATTTCCAGATGAAGTTTCACACAGACTCATCCTGAAGCATCCCTACCCAGGTTTCTTCTCATAACTTCTAGATGAAGTTTCACACAGACTCATCTTGAAGCAACCCTACCCAGGTTCCTTCTCATAATTTCCAGATGAAGTTTCACACGGACTTATCCTGAAGCAACCCCACCCAGGTTCCTTCTCATAATTTCCAGATGAAATTTCGCACAGACTCATCCTAAAGCAATCCTACCCAAGTTCCTTCTCATAATTTCCAGATGAAGTTTCACACGGACTCATCCTGAAGCAACCCCACCTAGGTTCCTTCTTATAATTTCCAGATGAAGTTTCACACGGACTCATCCTGAAGCAGCCCTACACAGGCTCTTTCTCATAAATTTCCAGATGAAACTTCATACAGGCTCATCCTAAAGCAATTTTACACGGGTTCCTTCTAATGTATTTCCAAATTCAGCTTCACACGGGCTCATCATAGGTTCCTTCTAATACATTTCCGGACACGGCTTAGCACAGGTCCATTCCAGCATGTCATTTAGAATTAAAACGACCAAAGATTTATTCAGATACTTCTCCCAATTATAGTCTAGAATAGACTTAGTCTAAATTCTATCAACAATCACCTATGAATGGCATCTATAAGCCCATCTCTGACAACTCTCCATCATCTCTCTAAATGGCATCTTTAAGCCCATTCCCGATACAATCAAATAACACATAGTCGAGTGCAAATTTCTGGGCACTCTAGTGTTCAATCATCTTCCACCTTCAAGTCACGAATGGTGAACTCGCCAATCTAACTCTTCAGGTTCAAGAAGATTGAACAAGGGCAGCTGTTGTACCCCAAAATTTTCCCTCTCATTTCTCAAAAAATTTCTCACAAGATCTATATTGGGTCAAGACTGCACAAGGTTTGATCAGCTCAAGTTTCCATGGATCATACTGGGCTCTTAAGCATCAGGTCGGAAAAAAAGGGGGAGTGGAAACTATCGAAAGGGAAAAGCAGATCAAAAGGAGTGGTTGTAGATAACAGTTCAAATTCAAAATCTGGTTCAAGCTGTTCGAACCACATGACTGATCGAAAAGGAGTGGTGGACAGATTTTGATAAATCGAAGAAGAGCAAGCTTGCTTTGATCCACAAGCTTCGATTTGGAAATGGTTTCCTTCAAAGAAACCTACTTCGATCCACCTCTAAACCTGGTTCGATCCACAAGCTTCGACTGGGCATTAGTTTCCTTCATAACTTCTTCGATCCACAAAGCAATGACTTCCTTCATGTTTGCTTCGATCCACAAAGCAATGACTTCCTTCATGCTTACTTCGATCCATAAAGCAATGACTTCCTTCATGATTGCTTCGATCCAAAAAGAAATGGCTTCCTTCATGCTTGCTTCGATCCACCTCTCAACCTGCTTTGATCCATATACTAAACCCTTTGACACACATAGTTTCGACACTATGAATTACAAGTCTATCTTCATACTTGCTTCGAACCACAAGGATAGTTGGTTGTGGCATTGGAAGTTTGGACATTTGAACTTTCAACTGATTATTCAAGATATGGTTTTCCAAGTCTTGAGATGCCTGAAAAAACATTGTGAAGTAGGAAAGCAATCCAGAATTTCTTTCGTTTTGACTATGCCAATGAGATCATCTTGCATGCTCAAAGTGGTACATTCAGATGAATGTTGTCCATTCGAAGAACATACATTTGGTGGTCCACTTGAAGAACATACATTTGGTGGTCCACTCGAAGAACATACATTTGGTGGATTCGAAGAACATATAATTGGTGGTCCATTCGAAGAACATACAATTGGTGGATTCGAAGAACACACGTTTGGTGGATTCGAAGAACAGACAATTGGTGGATTCGAAAAAGATATAATTGGTGGATTTGAAGAACATACAATTGGTAGTCCATTCAAAGAACATACAATTGATGGATTCGAAGAACATACAATTGTCGGTCCATTCAAAGGACATGCAATTGGTGGTAACGAATATTGCTTTGTTTGTTGATTAGTCTGTTCGAAAGTGGTGGATCTATGTGATCAAAATGAAGGGATGGAGTATTCGACCAGAGTAAAGAAAAAGATCAAATCCATAGGCCATTCTAAAGGATCTTGCTTTACAGGCCTCATTGCTTGTGTTTCACTCCATAATTAATTGTGTACATAATGAATTAAACTCTTACCCAAGTATTTAAAGTATTCTCCAAGCCAATTTTCCCTTAATGGCACAAAGTTACCATTGCCATTTTTAGAGAAAAAAAAAGGAAGGCTTTATGAAAATTGTCAATGCATTGAGCCTTATGACCTTTATCTTTGATTGCAAGCAATATCAAAAGCATAACTTAAATCTCATGTGCCCACCAAACATCAGGCCATGCTTGTACTTGAACTTGGGAACCATGAAAACCCATTCAACTGGATTTTTCGTAGAGACCATTTACAAGCTAAAGAGGCCAGATTCTTGTTGAGTTGAAAAATCCTCAAACACTCCCAAACTCTCAAAAACTCAGAATTTGCATCCAAAGCCACATTGCTTGCCATTTCTGACTTTGAATAGCCAACTCCAAAATCCCTTTGCACACTAAGCTTCCATATACCAGCCGTAGAACACTCCTAAAGCCCTCAAAAAAACCTCTCCAGGAAGGTAGTGAGCCTTTCGATCACTCCCAACTTCCATATACCAGACTTTCGATTCACTCCCAGCTTCCATATACCAGTCTTTCAATTCAGTGACTTTTAAAGCAAAGCAGTGATCCCACTAGTTCAAGGAAGTTCCCTACAAGCTTAATCCATCATAAAACCTTTTTTGGAGGTCATACAGAGCTCATTCAAATTGCACTTCAAGAGGTAAGATTTCTTAAATTGGGATATCTTGATACAAGCATTTTCAACACATACAAATAAAAGAAAAAATGTAGACATCATGTCTAGGAAGTTGACCATGCTCTTAGTTTTGATTTTCATTACTTGTGTATTGAGAATTTCAACTCTTACTAGTTAGGTTTTAATTTTGGTACTGAATAAAATTCATGCTAACCTTCGACCCATAACTTTTAAAAATTATGTGGTTGGATTCGAATTCAAATTTTAGGTAGGTTTGATATTTACATCTTTCGATTTGGCTGAGAAATGAAGCTTTTCGAAGCTTAACATTGGAGTTATGCATCCATGCACTCGAAGGAAGAAGATCAAGCAATGTATAAACATTCAGAAATGAGTTAATTTTATATTTAGTTCAAGTTGTATAACCAACGGATGAAACAGACCATCCTAGTGGTACAAACTACACGCGCTAAAGCTTTGCCATGTAGAAGGTCCTGGGTATAAGCTCCAACGAGACCTTTTGTCATTTTTCATATTTTCTCACTTTGTCTTGTTTGCAAGAAGCACACCTGGGCCTCCACAGTTGGGCTTCGACATTTGTATGTTTCTGACCCCCTGCTTACTAACTAACAAACAGGCGGCGGGCCCAAACATAAAATTGTTTTCTACAAAAAAATTGTTTTAAACACAACAATTGTTATCTACACAAAAACACCAAAAATATTTAAATTATTTAGTTTATTTTATTTAACTTCTTACAATGAAAAATACCAAAAACATTTCCCTATTCATTTTCTTTTATTTAACTTAATCTTAATTTTTCTTTAGTTTAATTATATTTCCTTTTAGTTAAATAAGCCAAAATCTTTCTTTAACAAAATCAAAACAAATTCATTTTATTTTCATTCATATCTTGTACATTATATTCCTTTCAATCCTTATATGTTATTCAAGTTCAATATAGTTGTAATAGATAATTAGGTTTAATTTCTTGCAATCCCCATTTGTAAATTTGTACACCCCATCTCCAAATGATGTAATAGCGTAGTAAATTTACTTTCCGCAATTTATCGCTTTCATATAAATGCTAGTAATTAGGGTTTGTATGGAAAGATAAAATCAATGCTTAGAAAACACTAATTCAAGATAAATCAAGCATGAAATACAAATACTTGCACACTTGCACCTCTAGGGTTAACTCCACTTGTTTCCTTAAGAAAATAGTCATAATATGCATGTGAGATATCTTAGCAAAAACAATCAAAAAATACAAGATCATAGTCCCTCGATGACGCTACGAATGTTTCCTTATAAATAATCTTAGTCCCTAAAGAGAAATGCTAAGACATCTCACAACATTGCTATTAATGACTATACGATGACCCACGCCCATCCCTTTACATCCAAAGATAAGGCTTCTTACCAATCAATGGTAAGATAGCAATATCAAAGGAAGGAAGAAATGAACAAAAGAATTTTGAGTAGGTAGAACGTTCTTAGTTGCTTGCTCACAATCCATCTTCAAAAAAACAAACATCTTTTCAAACACACCAAACACTTTCAAAACATGAAATATTTTCAAAAAGTACAACACTTTGTATGCATTCTTATAGAGACGAGAATCATTACAAAGTTTGCCTAAATGAAGGTGCTTTTAAAAAAAAAATACTTTCAAAACCCACAAACACATTTCAAACAAAAAAATTTCAAAAAGTGATCTAGAAAGCAGCTAAGAGCCCATAGATAACTATGGATGAAAAGGGTGCTAACACCTTCCCTTTTCATAATCTACCCCCCGAACTCAAGAAAACATCTCAAAGGTCTTTCCTGTTCTTTTCACCCTTTCCTTATTGGATAAAAGAAAAGTCGGTGGCGACTCTTGCTATCCACAACAATTGAGATCAAACACAAAACAACCAAGTCAGTTCTCCTACTGTATTACAATATCTAACTGGGAAACAAGAAGTGGAGTCAAGGGATTTCTTGCTAAATTTCTGATAGAGAAGGCTCAACTGTTTCTGGGTGCGATGAGTTTTCAGGCTTTCGAGGAGATCTTGTCTCTGTTTGTGTAGTCATAGAAGGCAACCCATAGGACGTTTTAGCAATTTCGTTTAGGGACGATATCATTTACCGAAGGAAACATTGAGGGTCATCGAGGGACTACGATCTTTTATCGAGGTTTTTTTTCTAAAAAGTCCGTATTCAAGGGACATGACTATTTTCCGATAGGAAACAAAATGGGATTACCCTAAGGGTGATAATGTATAAGTGTGTTTGATTTTTATGCATTTAGTCTTGATTAGGGTTATCTATTTGTTGATTTTATGTCTTGCCATACACACCCTAATTACTAGCATTTATGTCTGAAAGTAATAAATTGCAGAAATGTAAAGTCCTACACTATTACATCATTTAGGGATGGGGGTACAAATTTACAAATGGGGGGTTGCAAGAATTTAAATCCTAATTAAATATTACAACCATATTGAAATGTACAATGTAAGAAAGAAAAAGGACTTGTTTAGAAAATGGTTTTTTTGTCTTAATGAATTAAGAAAAAGAAATAAATTAATTAATAAAAAGAAAATATTTTTATGTCTTTTTTATATTAATAAAAAGGGTATTAATATTGAAAATGATAAAAAAAAATGGAAATAATGAGAGGTAGGATTAGCATGCTGCTGAAAGCAAAACAAAGGGGATCAGAAGTTCTGATGCCGGGCGCAATGTGGTTCAGAAAGAAACATCAGAGGAAATCAGAAGTTCTGGATTGATACACTCTGAGGTCCTGCAAGAAATGTTAGAGGGAAAACATAGAAGTTCTGGGTCGCTACATGTTGAACTTGAGTGTTAGAACAATGAGAAAGTCTTAGAAGTTCTGTGTATTAAAAAAGTGATGAGAACTCAGAAGTTCAGTATGTGCTAAGACAGTGAGTGAACATCAGAAGTTCAGTGTGTGTTAACTACGAGTGAAAATCAGAAGTTCTAAATGTTAAAACAATGAGTGAAAGCCAGAAGTTCCGTGTGTGTTAACAGCGAGTGAAAATCAGAAGTTCTGTGTGTGTTAAAATGGTGAAGAGAACTTGGAATTTCTGTGTTACATTTCAACTCTTTCCTCATATTAATCAGCACATCAACAATTTATTCAGATCTTAACAACAGCAAATTAGAAAGATAAAAGCACGACAGTTCATAGAAGTTCTAATCCTAATTCTGACCTAGCTTTATTCAAGAAGTTCTGATCCACGGGTTTTTCTACTTATGCAATGATATGGACAACATCAATACTATGATGATTACATATTTAATGATGTTCTGAATGAAAAGATTCAATTTCAGAAATACTTACCTTAAACCTGGAATGTGTGTTTGGGACTTGAGCTGGTGCCTTCAGATGTTCTGGAGTCAGCAAGAACAACGGAAGGGAAAATGCTAAGTCCTTTGATTCAAAGGGAAGAACAAAGGTTTTGGTTTTGTTTAGGAATTTAGGTTCATGAAGGTTTTACTGTTTTCTTTTCTCTCTTTGAGAATTTTCTCAATCCTAAAATCCAACCCCTTGAAAGTGTGATGGAGCAACTTATTTATAGGGGAGTTTGTTGTGGTTTTGGGGGGGAATACAAATGGGATTTGAACATTTTTGGTATATTGTTCCATTTCTTTTTAAGAACAACCTTTGTATGCTAATTTGGTGCAAATACGGGGTTTGAGAAAGTGCAGGCATGGACTGGATCAGCAGCTAGTTGTAGGACTGTGCCACAGCAGGGCAGCAGGTTGTTTAAATGAGGTTTTGGAATTTGGTGATGTTCTGATTGTAGAAGACCAGATTGAGACTCGAAGGGTGATGTTCTGACCGAAGCGTTGAACATAGCCTTCATATGTTGAAGAATTATGTTCTGACCAAAGAGCATCGCTTCCACATGTTCTGATTGAAGCATCATGTTATGAGCCGTGTTTGCAAATTATGATTGTGCTTGCATGGGGGCTGGCCCAGAAGTTCTGAAGTACCACATTCTCTTAACACTTAGAAAATTTTCTAAATGTTTAGAAATTTGGATTTTTTCAATGTAATTTCTAACTTATGATTTTTAATGAACCAATTTCATGTCTTTGTGAAATATAATTGTTGAAACTTGATTTTTGATCTAAAAAGTCAAAGTTTGACTTTTCAGTGTGCTTTTGACCATTTTTCCCTTGTGAATGATTTTCTTGGAAAATTATAATCCAAGACTCGAAACTTGATAGAAGCAAACCTGAGGGTCCAAGAGGATCCTTTGAGAAATGAGAGAGCCAATTTTGGGGTACAACGGTTGCCCCTGTTCAATCTTCTTAAACCTGAGGATGTCGATTGGCTTGTCTTCCTTTCGCGATCTGAAGGTGGAAGATGATTGAACACTAGAGTAACTAGAAATTTGCACTCGCATGAAGTGAGTGTTAGTCGATAATATCGAGAATGGGCTTACAGATTCCATTTGGGAGGCGATGGAGAGTCATCGGAGATGGGCTTAGAGATGCCATCCAGAAAAGATATTGGTCACATAAGAGATTCCTTTGCGAGGATTCCTGTAACTGCCATTTAGGAAAACTTCACCTGGGAATGTTGATTTATGTCTAGGGAAATAAAGGCTAGGAGCTTTGGTTGTCCGCTACTCTACCGGGAATTAACTCTTGATTGAGGAGGTGGAAGTAAACTGCATGTCTGTTCAGAGTCCAGGCTGCACAGCGACTTACTGGGGAAATGTGAAATCGACTGTATCTGGTCGGGTCCATGTCTTACAGTGTTGTAAACTGTTGTCTGGAGATAAGAGAGAAGGAACCTGGATAATAGGGTTGCTTCGAAATGAAAGCTTGGATAGTAGGGCTGTGAGAAGGAACCTGGGTCGTAGGGTTACCTCGAGGTGAAATCCTGGGTAGTAGGGCTTATGGGAAGGAACCTGGATATTAGGGTTGCTTCGAAGTGAAAGCCTGGATAGTAGGGCTATGAGAAGGAATCAGGGTCGTAGGGTTACTTCGAGGTGAAAGTCTGGATAGTAGGTCTTATGGGAAGGAACCTGGATAGTAAGGTTACTTCGAGATGAAAGCCTAGATAGTATGGCTTATGGGAAGGAACCTGGATAGTAGGTTTACTTCGAGATGAAAGCATGTATAGTAGGGCTTATAGGAAGGAACCTGGATAGTAGGGTTACTTCGTCTAATCGCGTAGGTTAGTTGACCCGTTTGGTTTCAGGAACTGATTTTCCATTAGTTGTTTGCATATGTGACATGTATAACTTCATGGATTTAGTCCTGAATTGTTGGAATTGTTGATGATAACCATCTTTCTTTAAAAGGTACAAGATTAATTATATGTGATGCATGAACTGCATTGCGTGGTGATGTTCTCAAAATAAACGAGATTATATTGTATGCAATATGTATGTGTATGCCATGATGTATGAATATGAGATGCTCTTGCGGTAATTTTAGTCGGGGTAAGTAAATCTCGGACTGCTGTTGGAGAGCATTAGGACGTTGAACCCTTCATTTCTGCCGGGGATGGTGAATCGGAGATGACTATGCTGGGGATTTTTTCCATGTTTACGGATATTCTGCCGGGGAGAGACTCTTCTTGAGAATAACTTTGCGGGGTATAACTCTGTTGGAAGGTGAACTTCCGTAGCTGAAGTAATAAGCTCTGTTGGGGGGTGAGCTTCTGCGTTCAGAGAGACAAACTCTGCTTGGGAGACAAATTTATGAACCGCCCGCGACTATAAAATTCGTATGGGGAATATAGATATCGGCTCTCTGAAGGAATTTGGCTGGGGATAGTAACTCCTGTTTAGGGAAACTGATATCAACGCTTTGATTACCTCTACTCTGTGGGAAGTGTGGATGTCATTGGGGCGCCTGTAATGGTGACTTCGTCTCAAAGCTATCTCTGCCCTTGTACCTGCTAAACAGAGTAACTGTCGGGCTTGACATGATTTTTTTAAATTTTTTGTCCTTGTTTCTTAAGTTACGAGCAATTGTCTTTCCGTTTCCTATGCGGATATTTGTGAATAGCGATTATATTCAAATGCATATGTCAAGAATAAATCATTGTATGTTTTTGCGAAACAAAACAGAAAAAAAAAACAAATGGTTTTGTAAAAATGACTTATATTAATTTTCGAAATTGGCCTATAACAGACGTTTTTTGTACAAGGAAGCTGACGCTCTAGTAAGAGAACACCGGCGTGAAAATGAAAGCTATACAATATTGTGTACAATGAAAAGAAAAAAGCTATATGCAATAATCCCATTAAGTTTCAATTCTGCTATTGCCGCTATGTCTTCGAGCGTCTCATCACTTTGCTGCTTGTCCGAAGCTGATTAGATTGATCAATGTCGTTCGAGCTTGATAGTTGATACTGAGATCTGGTCGCAAGGTGATCCAATGGGACATAGTGATACGCTTTATATCCCTAACTTTTTCCTGGACTGCCCTTCCTGGTTTTCAGTCCACCGGGATACCCTTTTTTGCCCAAGCCGCCTTTTTAGGTTTTCGACTTGTCGGGTGTACAGATTTTTCATTTTCATCCCTTATTTTTGCCCAAACCCTTTTAGTTTACCGGGAAGCCCTTACTTTTGCCTAGGCCAGTCAACCTAGTAGGTTTTTAATCATGCATAGTATCTTTTCACTATGTCCGCATTGGCAGGGTGCGGAAGGTCGTCACTGTCCATGGTGGTCAGAATCATGGCTCCACCCGAGAAAAAATTTTTAATCACAAATGGCCCTTTGTATGTGGGAGTCCATTTGTCCCTGGGATCACCTTGCAGCAGTATGATGCTCTTGATTACTAGATCCCCAACTTTATATTCTTGGCGTCTAACTTTTTTATTGAAAGCCTTGATCATCCTTTTTTGATACATTTGACCATGACAAACAGCAGTAAGTCTCTTCTCATCAATCAGATTCAGTTGAAAGTCGTGTCTGGATCCAGTCGTCTTCGTTCAAATCCGCATCCTTCAGGATCCTTAGAGAAGGGATCTGGACCTCAATAGGCAGGACAACCTCCATGTCTATACCAGAGAGTAAGGTGTTGCCCTTGTTGACGTTCGCGCTTAGGTATGGTACCCATGAAGAGCAAATGGTAACATCTCATGGCAGCTTTTGTATGTCACCGTCATCTTCTGTATGATCTTTTTGATGTTCCTGTTAACCGCTTCGACAACACCATTCATCTTCGGCCAGTAGGGAGAAGAGTTAAGATGATGTATCCTGAATTGCTTACAGAGTTCGGTGATCATCGTGTTATTGAGATTCATACCATTGTCAGTGATGATTCTCTCCGGAACACCGTAATGACAGTTTAGGTTATTCTTGATAAACCGCGCCACAACATTCTTGGTAACAATAGCAAAGGAGGCAGCTTCAACCCACTTCGTGAAGTAATCAATAGCCACTAGGATAAAGCGATTCCCATTGGAAGCGATAGGTATAATCTCTCTGATCATGTCGATGCCCCACATTGCAAAGGGCCAAGGAGCCGTCAAGACATTTAAGGGAACCAGAGGCACATGTATCTTATCATCATAGATCTGGCATTTATGACAAGTTCGGGAATGCTGATAACAATATGCTTCCATAGTAGACCAATAGTATCCTGCCCGTAGGATCTTCTTAGCCATGGTATGTCCACTTGAATGGGTTCCGAAGGTACCTTCATACAGATTCGTCATAATCTTCTTTGCTTCGCTCTTGTCTACATACCGCAACAAGGTAAAGTCATGGTTGCGCTTGTAGAGTATTCCATTACTGAGGAACAACTTCGCGGTGAACCTTCTCAGAAACTTTTTCTCGTTGACAGATGCCCCCTCAGGATACTCTTGAGCCTCAAGATACATTTTTACTTCATGAAACCGAGGTTTATCTGCTACCTCTTCAGTATCAATTTCGCAACAATATGCTGGTTCATCCAACCTCTCAATGGTGATTCGTGGAGCTTCATTGTCCCACCTGACCTTGAACATAGAAGACATGGTAGCTAGCGCGTCTGCTAACTGATTCTCCTCCCATGGGAAGTGTTCAAAGGTTACCTCCTCAAAGTGTGGGAGCAATGTCAGTACATGTTCCTTATATGGAACGAGATTTGGGTGCTTCGTGTTCCATTCTCCTTTGATCTGACTTATCACCAAGGCTGAATCCCCGAAGACGCTCAAGAATTTGATCCTTAGGTTGATAGAAGCTTTGAGACCTATGATGCAGGCTTCATACTCCACCATGTTATTATTACAGTTGAAGCATAGTCGAGAGGTGAAAGGAGTATGACAACCCTCAGGAGATATAATTACAGTGCCAATGCCATTGCCTAGTGCGTTTGAAGCTCCATCAAAAACCATAGTCCATCGAGATCCTTTTTCAGGTCCTTCATCCAGTCCAGGTTCTTCGTAGTCTGTCACTAGCATAATATTCTCGTGCAAGAACTCAAAAGTCATGGACTGGTAGTCATCCACGTCCCGATGAGCCAAATGATCAACCAATACAGTTTCTTTAATTGATTTCTGGGTTGTATATTGGATATTGTATTCGGTTAGGATCATTTTCCATCTTGCTATTCTTTTGGAGAGAGAGGGGTTTTCGAAGATGTATTTGATCGGATCCATCTTAGATATCAAAAAAGTAGTGTGGGTCAACATATATTGTCTTAGTCAGAAAGCAGCCCATGCCAAAGCGCAGCAGGTTTTCTCGAGCAGCGAGTACCTTGTCTCACAGTCGGTAAACTTTTTGCTAAGGTAGTATATTGTGTGCTCTTTTCGACCAGACTCGTCATACTGCCCCATCACACACCCCATTGAATTGTCTAGCACCGTTAAGTACAATATCTAAGGTCATCCTTCAATTGGAGGCATCAGAATTGGTGGTTCTTGAAGGTATTCCTTGATTCTTTCGAAAGCGGTATGGCATTCGTCATTCCACTTTACCACTTGATATTTCTTCAGGAGCTTGAAGATTGGCTCACAAGTAGAAGTCAGATGTGAAATGAACCTGGCGATATAATTTAGTCGTCCCAAGAAACCTCTAACCTCCTTCTCAATACAGGGAGTAAGCATCTCTTGTTTGGCATTCACCTTTGCAGGGCGTACCTGAATACCTTTGTCACTAATGATGAACCCTAGTAGTTTACCAGATCTTACCCCGAAGGTGCACTTGTTCGGATTCCACCTCAACTTATACGTCTTCAACCTGCAAATAGCTTTTGTAGATGATCAAGGTGTTCTTCCTTGGTTTGGGACCTGGCTATCATGTCATCAACATAAACCTCTATCTCGGTTTTCCCCAGCATTATTCAACCCAAAAGGAATCAATTTGTAACAGAAAGTTCCCCACCGTGTGATGAAGGTTATCTTCTCCATGTCTTCGAGAGCCATCTTGATTTGATTGTACCCAGAGAAACCATCCATGAAGGAGAAGATCTTGTGTTATGCGGTGTTGTCAACCAGAACATAGATGTGGGGAAGCGGGAAGTCATCCTTGGGGATTTCCCTATTCAGGTCTCTATAATCCACACACATCCATACCTTTACGTCTTTCTTTGGTACCGAAACGACATTAGCAACCCACTGCAGATAGGAGGTGACAGCTAAGAATCCAATGTTGAACTGTTTCATAACCTCTGCTTTGATCTTCTCTGACATTTCAGGGCGCATACGACTGACTTTTTGCTTAACCGAAGGACAATCTTCTTTAATCGACAGACGATGTACCACAATGTCAGTGTCTAAACCAGGAATGTCTTCATATGACCAGGCGAAGATCTCAACATAGTCGTGCAACATCTGTATCAGCCACTGTTTAACTTTAGTCTCCAGATTTGTACCGATCTTGACTTCCTTTTTGTCTACCTCCGTTCCTAAGTTTATTGTCTCAACTGGATCTTCATGAGGCTGTATATCCCTCTCTTCCTGCTGTAACCGCCTAGCAAGATCTCCAGGAACCTCACAATCTTCCTCACCTTCGTCCTCGGCTTGGTTGATCGGATTTTCGAAGTTATAACTGGAAATAGCATAACTGTTATCAATGGGATCCAGAGTGGATATGGATCAGTAGTTTGATATGTTAGTGTGTGTAAGAACATAGCTGTATTGACAAAGTGAAAAAGCAAAAAAGCAAAAGAAAAAAAAAGAGCGCAAAATTTGTATGCAAGAAACGTCCAATGTTTTATTGATGATATATGAAAATGACATATAATAACCCTCACAAATAAACCATTGTGCCTCGAGTAAGACACAAGGCCATAGAGTTTATATTGTTTATTACTAATTCGAAAAACAAGTAAGACAATTACTGCTGAACAAAAGAAATTGGTATAAAAACTTTGGCCGTCCAGTTATTAGGTCCATCGTTGGTAGTAGGTAGATCCAGCTGTCAATATCATAATCCTCATCATTGTCTTCTATAACATTAACCCCACGATTGCTAATGCAGAGGAAAGATCCTCCAGCTCGAGCATGTCGAACCGCCCTTTGAGCTCCTAAAGTAAAGCCCAAACCGAATTTGTCAGTTTTATGAGGAAAATCAGGGAGCTGTCCCCAAATGGTACACCCAACTTCTTCAACTACCGCTCTGGCATCCTTGAGAGTAGCCATCTTCAAAGGAGATTTGGTGATCTTCGGCGCACTAGTGATGGTCTCGGTTGATGCCACAATCTGGGGAACCTCTTCAAAGTTTTGACAAGGGGTCTCTATGAATTCCCCGTCCATATCCACATACCTGAAAGAGTTCAGGTGGCTTACCATATACTCCTCTTCGCCATGCACCGTGACAATCTTCCCCTTCACTGGATACTTCAGCATTTGGTGCAGCATGGAAGTAACGGCCCCAGCTTCATGGATCCAAGGGCGACCCAACAAACAAGAGTATGATGGCCTGATATCCATCACGTAGAAGATGGATTCAAAGGTCTGGGAACCCACTTTGACAGGGATGTCCACCTCCCCGTGCACCATTATTTTTGACCCGTCGAAATCCCTTACCACAATGTTAATGGGATTTAAGGTCAAGACTTCACAATCTAGCCTATCAAGAGCCAGCTTAGGCTGAAAATTCAGTGACGATCTAGTGTCCATTGGCACATGAGCCATATTAGTGCCCCATGCATTCGATCGAGACATGCAGAGAATCATTATGCTTTCTCCCATTTGGTGTCAAATCGGCATCTGAAAAACCCAACCCATTGTCAGCAGTCGAACTGGCCACACAGTCCTTGAATTGGTTTGCGGAGGTTTCTTGTGACACATGCGCAGTCTTGAGAAATGCAATCAAAGCCTTTGCATGGGCTTCAGAACACAACAGCAGAGACAACATTGATATCTTTGAAGGAGTCTGCCCCAACTGCTCGACCATGTTGTAGTCGCTCTTCTTAATTATTTTTAAAATTTCCTCCATTTCTTGCTTTGAGGATTCCAAAACAACTTTTCTAGGTGCCTCCTTCCAAGCAGGATCACCTATAGCTTCTTTTCCCCGAGTCCCAGATGACTTATCGGCAGAGGTAACAACTGGAGTAAGAATGGGAGTAGTATCATAAGTACTAGCAGGAACAACAGATGGAATAACAACATGCTTAGCAACAGTCTTCGAGGATGTCTCGGGAGAGAAAACCCTTCCACTTTGGGTAACTTTGTTAGTCCCGACAATGTTACTGATATCTGGATCAGCCTCTTCAATCTTCAAATCCTGTTTTACGCCATGATAGTAAACGTCAGCACCATAATTCCAAGGGACAGCTTTGTATGAGGAGTACGGTACATGACCAGGAAAAGTGATTATCAACGGAGAAATTCTTGGAGCATGTGTAATCCTAGTAGGTATTTTAGAGGAGACCTTGGAAGGATTGGAGGAAATGGTTATGATAGCAACATCTTCACGTAGGACAGTCGGAATCAAAGTCTTTTCAAACAAAATCTCTCTGCCATCCATTAGGCGTTGAACACCTGATTTCAGCAAATAACAACCAGAAGGCAGAGAAAGACACATGTGGCATCCTTCACCATAGCCCGGAAATAAACCGGCTAGCAACAATTTCTTCTTGACAGTCATGAGAGGAGTGGAGACTTCATCAACAGAAGTAACAAATAGATCAGTATCAATGGCATTAACACCACGGTTGTTCTTGGGCATGGGAGTAGTTATGACATTAGGCTTCTCCGGAGTATCAAACTCAATTTCCTTGGCTTTGATCAGATCTTGTATCTTATTTATCATAGCCCAACAATCATTTGTATCGTGGTTTGGGCTCTCAGAATGGTAAGCACACCGAGTGTTTGGATTGTACCGAAGATATGTGGTGTTAGGATTCTTGGAAGCCTCCTTTAAGGTTGCCAAGTTAGATCTTAACAGATGGGGTAAAACCTCAGTCAAGGTCATATTAATCCGGGTGAACTGCCTTTGCAGTCTTTCTACCCTTTGCTGATTATTCCATTGTTGAGTAACCACATGCCTATGCATCATCACAACCCCTATCGTTGTACGACGCTCAGCTCTGCTCTGACCTTTTGAGTTATAAATGGCACTGACCTCCTTCTTACCCGTGAATGGCTTCCTCACTGTACTTGACGAGGTGTCTTTCTGGATCTTGCCACTCCGGATCCCTGCTTCTACCCTTTCTCCAATCAATATCATCTCAGTGAAGCCAGTTGAGGAGCTACCAATCAAGTGATTGAATAATGGACCAGACAGTGTACCAAGAAACATGTCGACCAACTCCCTATCAGACAAAGGGAGTTGGACTCTCCCAACCAAACCTCTCCATTTCTACGCATAGTCCTTGAACCCATCGCTTGCACCCATGGACATACTCTGGAGTTGAGTACGGGTAGGAGCAAGGTCAGTGTTATATTGATACTGCTTGTAGAAAGCAACAGCCAAATCTTCCCAGTTGCGGACATTGGTTCCCTGCAACTGATAGAACCACTCAAGCTGAGTCCCGAACAGACTGTCCTAAAAGAAATGGACACACAAGTTCCTATCAACAGTGTGAGGCTGGATCTTCCTCACATAGTAACGGAGATGAAGCTTGGGACACGACACCCCCATCATACTTCGCAAATATTGTAGCCTTGAACTTCTGTGGGATGACTACCCCATATACCAAACCCATCTCTTCAAAATCCAGCCCTGGTATTCTTTGGATCTCCATTGCGCTCAGACGATCCTCTAACTGTTTGTATCTATCCTCAGTAGGAGGATACTGTTCATCATTGTAGTCTGTGTCATTATCAGAAATCTCAGGGCTAGTGTCCTTCTCCCTTGTCTCTCCTCCTTGATTTTCCCCTTCTTTGGACGAGGAGGTCAAATCAACCGGTTTCTTCAATGGTCCCTTGAATCGTCTACCCAGATTTAGGACACCAGTGGTCTTCTTCTTCTTCTTCTTATTCTTATTCTTCTTCTTCTCTTCCAGAATAAGGGCCTTCAGATCTTCCTGCCCCTTAGCCAAGGCTACGAATATTTGTTGAAATTGGGCATTTTGTGCCTGGAGGTCCTTGATACTTTGTTCAGAAGACATTATTGCTGAAATAATCAGCGCAAAAGATGAGAAACCTGTTATGAAACTTGTTTATGCAATGTCATGGATGATATGCGTATGCAATGATTTCAAGGACTCTTAAAGGCTCAAATTTGTTTAACCAAGAGAAACACACGTTAATTGTATTAATAAGTTTAAATTGTTACAAAGGGTGACTTTTAGGCTTACAACAAAACAAAACTTAAAGCAAAAAAAAAGAAAATTATATCTCCCAGGAGCGCATCCTCTTTGGTGCAATGTAGGCGTTTACATTCCTCTCTTCATGAAGTAGCCTAGTGAGTTCCAGGACTTTCTTCTTGCTGGCGTAGAATTGAGTTTCAAACGTATCCCGCTCTTCTTTGAGTTGAACCCATGATTTTTGTAACTCCACATGATCAGTTGGCATGTCAGGATGGAGAACAAGATAAGAAGTGTCTCCTTCAGCGACCGGTTCCATAATCGTTGGTAGGACAACAGGGTAAGGCATCATAAGGCTTTGAGCACGGGCTCACACCCATTTGAGATAAGGCTCAAGAGGGATTGAGTTCTTGTTCCCCAGTTTCTTGTTATCAACTCTATGTACCATGTCCCAAGCTCGCATGATCCTTTCACGGTAACCCAGAGCATCATTCTCGTAGTCGAAGATGATTCCTTGGATAAGTGCGTCATGAGGACCATCCCTTCTCGCATATCCAAATTTTTGCAGTGCCAAGCGAGGGTTGTAAGTGATTCCTCCCCTAGTTCCTAAGAGAGGGACATTAGGGAATTCTCCACATCGATCAATGATGGTAACATTCTCCGAGGATCGAGGACACCAATGAATACTCGAATGTGTAAGAGTCATTAGCCTATGAGACCACCTCGAACCCTGTTCATTCTTCAGGACGGATCGGGGTAGGTGCGAAATAAACCACCTAGCCAAAAGAGGAGTGAAACACATAAGGGTCCCTCTTCTATTTATAGTGCGAGTATGCAGAGAATGTAGGATATCTCCAAGAAGAGTAGGTACCGGATTGCACGATAAGAAAACCTTAACCGTATTCACGTCTATGAGCTGGTCCGAATTGGGGAACAATACCAACCCATAGATGAGAAGGGCTAATACCTCTTCAAAAGCTTGTAAGTCCAGGGTATCCCAAAAATGATGAGCTTTCTCAAACAAGAACTTAGCCAAAAAAACCTTGACACCTCTCCTGGTTTCCCAATTTGCTACTACATCAAACCGCTGAAAGGTACCTTTTTAAGGATAGGCACCCCCAGTAACATAGAAAACTCTTCCATAGTAGGCACTAACTGGTAATTCGGAAAAGTGAAGCAGTGATGTAGAGGGTCAGAGAACTGGAAGAGTACTTTTAGAATTTCTTCATCAGGGTTTGAGGTGACTATGCTGAGAAGTTGAACATGTCTTTCAGTGAAGGGAGAGCTTTCAGGAACCCTTGATACCAATTCCTTAAGATGAGGAGGTACCTTTACTAGACTGACTTGGATAGTGAATCTGCGGGTGAGGGCCATGTCCTATAAAACAAGACAAAAGTAAACCCTAAGAAACCTTGAAATGGTTAGTATGATAGGCTATGTTATGATGTCATGATTATGCTCAGATATAGAAGATATAGCAAACACAGGCAAATCACACAAAGACCTTAGGTTTAAGGCTTGCATGGATTTTAAGGTATACCCTCTTGAAGTTGGATTCGTTTAACATGTCCTAAATATAGTAACCGGGTTCTAAGGGCTCTCAATATCACCGATCTTTCCCCCAAGTTTCATTCTGATAGACAATTGACTTGCCACCAAACAAAACTCGAGAGTCAAACCTCAATGAGTGTAGCATCGAATATCAACCGAATTTTGGTTTACACCAAAGACGGCTATCTCACTACGTCCTAAAAGCCAAGTTGTTCAACTAAGGTGCTAAGGTCAGTTGATTCTTTATGATACCACACAGCGGCCCCGTATTCTCCTTGATTACTCAAGGGATACCGGTACACACCAAAGTATCACATCAACGTAGATACTGTTTCAACTGTGTCGGTATACCCCGCACAACTCCCTCACAGTTTATTGCTACTTACCTAAAAAGGTGCCCCAGATCCGGGTGTAGGATCTTTAACAGTAACCCAAACAAGGACCTAAAATATAAAGCAAGCAAGTCAAACCATGGAATTCAAGTAAAGGTGATCTAGCCTTAAGGTAACCCCACTTTTAAGTAGAATCCCCAACAGAGTCGCCAATTCTGTAACACGGTGGGAGAACTGGCTTGGTGTTTTGCGTTTTATCGCAATTGTTGCGGATAGCAAGAGTCGCCACTGACTTTTCTTTTATCCAATAAGGAAAGCCTGAAAAGAACAGGAAAGACCTTTCGAGATGTTTTCTTGAGTTCGGGGGGTAGATTATGAAAAGGGAATGTATTAGCATCTTTTTCATCCGTAGTTATCGATGGGCTCTTAGTTGCTTGCTAGATCACTTGCTTTTTTTTAAAAGTGTGTTTGTGATGTGGGTTTTGAAAGTATTTTGAAAATGTCTTTGTAATGGCTCTCGTTTCTATAAGAACGCGTACAAAGTATTTGTTCCAAAAATAGTTCAAAGAGGTGTTTGTGGAATGTGTTTTCGAAAGTGATTTTGAAAAGGTGTCTTCTTTGTAATGGCTCTCGTTTCTATAAGAATGCGTACAAAGTGTTTGTATTTTGAAAATGTTTCAAGATGAAAGTGTTGGTGTATAAAATGTTTTTTTTGTGAGCAAGCGAGCAACTAGGAGCATCTCTACCTACTCAAAAGGTCTTAGATGTTCTTTTCATCCTCCTTTAGATATTGATATCTTACCATTGTTTTGGTAAGAAGCCCCATTGTTGGATTTGATGGGACGGGCGTGGGACGTTTGTATAGTCATAGAAGGCAACCCATGGGATGTTTTAGCAATGTCGTTTAGGGACGAGATCGTTTACCGAAGGCAACATTGAGGGTCATCGAGGGACTACGATCTTTTATCGAGGGTTTTTTGCTAAAACGTCTGTATTCGAGGGACATGACTATTTTCCGATAGGCACCAAAATGGGATTACCCTAAGGGTGCTAGTGTGCAAGTGTGTTTTATTTTTATGCATTTAGTCTTGATTAGGGTTATCTATTTGTTGATTTTATGTCTTGCCATACACACCCTAATTACTAGAATTTATGTTTGAAAGCAATAAATTGCGGAAATGTAAAGTCCTATACTATTACATCATGTAAGGATGGGGGTACAAATTTACAAATGGGGGGTTGTAAGAATTTAAATCCTAATTAACTATTACAACCATATTGAAATGTACAACGCAAGAAAGAAAAAGGACTTGTTTAGAAAATGGTTTTTTTTGTCTTAATGAATTAAGAAAAAGAAATAAATTAATTAATAAAAAGAAAATATTTTTATGTCTTTTTTATATTAATAAAAAGGTATTAATATTGAAAATGATAAAAAAATGGAAATAATGAGAGGTAGGATTAGCATGCTGCTGAAAGCAAAACAAAGGGGATCAGAAGTTCTGATGTCGGGCGCGTTGTGGTTCAGAAAGAAACATCAGAGGGAATCAGAAGTTCTGGATTGATACACTATGAGGTCCTGCAAGAAACGTTAGAGGAAAAACACATAAGTTCTGGGTCGCTACATGCAGAACTTCTGAGTGTTAGAATATTGAGAAAGTGTTAGAAGTTTTGTGTATTAAAACAGTGAGGAGAATTCAGAAGTTCAATATGTGCTAAGACAGTGAGAGAACATCAGAAGTTCAGTGTGTGTTAACCGCGAGTGAAAATCAAAATTTCTTAGTGTTAAAATAGTGAATGAAACCCAAAAGTTCAGTGTGTGTTAACAACGAGTGAAAAATCAGAAGTTCCGTGTGTGTTAAAATGGTGAAGAGAACTCAGAAGTTATGTGTTAAATTTCAACTCTTTCCTCATATTAATCAGCACATCAGCAATTTATTCAGATCTTAACAACAGCAAATCAGAAAGATAAAAGCACAACAATTCATAGAAGTTCTAATCCTAATTATGAGCCTCGCTTTATTCAAGAAGTTCTTATCCACAATTTTTTCTACTTATGCAATGATATGGACAACATCAATACTATGATATTTACATATTTAATGGTGTTCTGAATGAAAAGATTCAAAGTTAGAAAGACTTACCTTAAACCTGGAACGTGTGTTTGGGACTTGATTTGGTGCCTTCAGATGTTCTGAAGTCAGCAAGAACAACGGAAGGGAAAATTCTAAGTCCTTTGATTCAAAGGGAAGAACAAAGGTTTTGGTTTTGTTTAGGAATTCAGGGTTCACGAAGGTTTTACTGTTTTCTTTTCTCTCTTTGAGAATTTTCTCTCTCTCCCAAAAGCCAGCCCCTTGAAAGTGTGATGGAGCAACTTATTTATAGGTGAGTTTGTTGTGGTTTTGGGGGGAAAACAAATGGGATTTGAACATTTTTGGTATAATATTCCATTGCTTTTTAAACATAACCTTTGTATTCTAATTTGGTGCAAATATGGGGTTTGAGAAAGTGCAGGCATGGACTGGACCAGCAGCTAGTTGCATGACTGTGCCACGGCAGGGAAACAGGTTGTTTAAATGAGCTTTTGGGATTTGGTGATGTTCTTATCGCAGAATACCAGAATAAGACTCGAAGGGTGATGTTCTGACCGAAGCGTTGAACATAGCCTTCATATGTTGAAGAATCATGTTCGGACCAAAGAGCATCGCTTCCACATGTTTTGATTGAAGCATCATGTCCTGAGCCGTGTTTGCAAATTCTGATTTTGCTTGCGTGGGGGCTGGCCTAGAAGTTCTGAAGTACCACATTCTCTTAACACTTAGAAAAATTTCTAAATGTTTAGAAATTTGGATTTTTTCAAAGTAATTTCTAACTTCTGATTTTTGATGAACCAATTTCATGTCTTGGTGAAATATAATTGTTGAAACTTGATTTTTGATCTAAAAAGTCAAAGTTTGACTTTTCAGTGTGCTTTTGACCATTTTGCCCTTGTGAATGATTATCTTGGAAAATTATAATCCAAGACTAGAAACTTGATAGAAGAAAACCCGAGGGTCCAGGAGGATCCTTTGAGAAATATGAGGACAAATTTTGGGGTACAACAACTAGAGTGCCTAGAAATTTTCACTCGCATGAAGTAACATTGATTCTTGATGATGGCGGGAATGGGCTTACAGATGCCATTTAGATAAGATGACAGAGAGTCGTCGGAGATGGGCTGAAAGATGCCATCCAAAGTAGACGCTGATTTCACACATGTTCCCTTTGGTGTTTCCTGTTCCTGCTGTTTGAGGAGGAATTTGCTGGGGAATGTGGGTTTCTGTTGTTCTCTTGCTTTAGGAAAACTTTGTGGGGAATAGAGTCTAGGAACTTTAGTTGTCCAAGGCTCTGCTAAAGAGTTATCTCTGGAGAGATGACCGTTTGTTGTATTCTGGTTGAAGTCCAGGTTTCCAGTGATTTGTTGGAGATAATGGAATTAACCGTTACCTGGAAATGTACTGGCAAGAGCCTGTGTAGGGTTGTTCCAGGATGAGTCTGTGTTGCACTGCCTCTAGAGGGTTATGTGAAGGAATCCTTGACGATTGCAGCCTCAATAGATGGTGAAGGAATATTTGATGATTGCTACCTCAATAGATGATGAAGGAATCTTTTACTATTGCTACCTCAATGGATAATGAAGAAATCTTTAACGATTGCTACCTAGGTAGATGATGAAGGAATCTTTGACGATTGCTACCTCAGTAGATGATGAAGGAATCTTTGACGATTGCTACCTCAACAGATAGTGAAGGAATCTTGAACGATTACTAGCTCAACAAATAATGAAGGAATATTGGATGATTGCTACCTCAATAGATGATGAAGGAATCTTGGACGATTGTTATCTCAATGGATAATGAAGGAATCTTTGACGATTGCTACCTCAATGGATAATGAAGGAATCTTTAACGATTTCTACCTCAGTAGATAATGAAGGAATCTTGGAAGATTTCTACCTCAACAAATGATGAAGGAATCTTGGATGATTGCTACCTCAATGGATAATGAAGGAATCTTTGACGATTTCTACCTCAACGAATAGTGAAGGAATCTTGGACGATTGCTACCTCAACGGATAATGAAGGAATCTTAGATGATTGCTACCTCAACAGATGATGAAGGAATCTTGGGCGATTGCTACCTCAATGGATAATGAAGGAATCTTTGACGATTGCTACCTCAACAGATAGTTAAGGAATCTTTGACGGTTGTTACCTCAATGGATAATGAAGGAATATTTGACAATTGCTACCTCAATGGATATGAAGGAATCTTTAACGATTGCTACCTCAATAGATGATGAAGTAATCTTGAATGATTTCTACCTCAACAGATGATGAAGGAATCTTGGATGATTGCTACCTCAATGGATAATGAAGGAATTTTTTATGATTGCTACCTCAGTAGATGATGAATGAGTCTTTGATGATTGCTACCTTAACAGATAGTGAGGGAATCTTGGACGATTGCTACCTCAATGGATAATGAAGGAATATTTGATGATTGCTACCTCAGTAGATGATGAAGGAATCTTAGACGATTACCACCTCAATGGATAATGAAGGAATCTTGAACGATTGCTATCTCAATAGAGTACCAGAAATTTGTTTGGTTAGACGAAAATTAGTCTGTGTATAGACTTTACCTGGAAAGATAAAGGTTTAGCTGCATGCAATGTCATGATGCATGGAATGCAAATGGTGTCCTTCAAAAAACGATATTGTGATATATGCATTTGTACTGCGTATGTTATGACATCTGTAAAATGATGTATGAATGAAATGTATGAACGTGTCAGTCATTCCATTGTTGTATTGTTGAACTAAGGAAAATGAATCCCTAATTATTGTTGGAGAGTACCGGGAAGCTGAATCCCAAACTGTTGTTGGTGAGTGAAGAAAGTGATTCTTTAATTTTTGTTGGGGATAAGGAATGAAGATGGTTTTGTTGGAGATTCCCTTTCTCTGCCGAGGATCTTCGACTTTTGTTTGAGAATGATTTCGCTGTGGGGAAGAGTTCTATTGGGAGACTTCACTAATATGGAGAACAAACTCCGCTGGGGGGTGAACTTCTGCAGCTAGAGAAATAAACTCTACTGGGGATAAGGCTTTATAAACTACTTTAGATTTATAAAACTCTGTTGCAAAAGGTGAACTCTATAAACTACTTTGGGGATTTTGTTGAAAATCCCGTAGGGGAATATTGAGAAGCTTGGCAACTTCACTGGGGAATTTGGAGCAATAATTGGAGATTTTTGCTCTACCGGGGATGTGAAAACAACTGACATCATCAAGCTGCATGCTGAGAATACGACATTGACCCTTTTTAGGAGGATGCTCCTGCCTCTGTACCTGCCGGAGAAAGTATCTGATGGGGAAGGTGTCTGCTGGGATTTTGTAGATGGTTTTGACTGTTATCCCAACATCTGGAGTCCTTGGTGTATGTTGATCAGGGAGTGTTCTACTGATATACCAATGACAAGATGGCGGGACATAATCGTACGTTTTAATCCCTAACTTTTTCATGGACTATCCTTTCATGTTTTCAGTCCGCCGGGATACCCTTTTTTGCCCAAGCCGCCTTTTCAGGTTTTCGACTTGTCGGGTGTACAGATTTTTTATATTTTTTTACGTATATCCCTAATTTTTTCCGAACCTTTTTTGGTTTGCCGGGATGCCCTTTTTTGCCCAGGCCAGTCAACCTAGCGGGTCTTTGTTCATGCGTAGTATTTTCTGACCATGTCCATGTTCACCGGGTACGGAGAATTGTCATTGTCCATAGTAGTAAGTGTTGTCACACTTTCCAGAAGGTGTTTGTTTCATCGTACATGATTCGTTGCTGGAATTCATGTCCAATGCCCCAAGTGATTCAGATGGAGATCTGCCCTTGGCTATTTGGCGTTTTTGAGAGATTCCTTGAACCTTGACTTGACTGCCCCAGGTCAGCTGGACACCATGTCATGCCCCTTGATTACAAAAGGCCTATCACTGGAATGTCTTTCCATCTGAGGTGAAACTTTTTATTGAGAAAGTTTTTGTTCACTAGATATTCGTCATGTGAATTTCTCTGTTGTTTGGAAAATTAGCCATATGAAAACAATGTCATTTAAAGAATGCAAAGCTTATGTCTGTCTTGATGTTTGAAAATTCATTTTTTAGTAAAACAAACAATTTTTGTGAGAGTGTGATATTAACTCAGGATTTGTAGCAAGTCCTATAGGAGTCAGGATATCTTTGTAAAAGTATGCTCTCGAACTAACCCATGCTTTATCTAGGACTTTTAAGGGTTGTAACGTGGCTTGTTTCACAGTTTAAGAAACAAAGGATAAAGGCTCAAAATTTATTTGTACCCACCCATTCTTCGTGATCTTCTTTAGTCATGTGCTATGTTAATTGTGCGTTTAAATCACGATTGTGTATGGCATCTTGTCCTTGATGTTCCGATGATGGTTTGGATACTGACAGTTTATTTTGAATAGGCAGTCATTTTTGTAATCTTTTTTTATCGAGGATTTGTAGGACCTCTTTCTTTTTGATTTTACTATCCCTGTCTTTTGCATGAACTATTTCTTTTTGTGATTACAGTCAGCGGGATGCCCCAGTTTTTTTCTTAAGTCTCCTTCATAGGTTTTGACTTAGCGAGCTTCTCTTTTGAGAGATAATGACTCCCGGCTTAAATAATTATGCAGAACCATCACCATCTTCTGATTTGGAAGGATGTCTTTGATGTTATTCCTTACGTATGAAGTGGAAGATTGCGACTGAATGCGCACCTGAATTAACTGAGAAAACTACCCTGCCCCAGGTTATGATTAAGGGTTTTAATTTGTGTGAAAATAAAAACTCCTACTTCTTTGACACAAAGGGGTTGACTAGGGATTATCTTCCTTATTACTCCACTGTTTAGGATTTTGAAACAATGTCTGTACATCATTAGTGGGGTCTGTTCAAAAGCATACTCTAGGGATTATTGTATCATTTTTGTCATCCTCCCTCTAAAGGCTTAGAACTTTTAATCAAGAGTTGAATATCACAAAAGGGAAGTAAGAAAGCAGTTCAAGCATAGTGCAAACAAATTAATTTAAGACAAACATGTGCAATGCATTGATGAAATAACAAGGTTTGATATGAATAAATGTTCGAACAACTTAAAGAAAATTACAAATTGAAAATTCTAATGAACAAAAGCCTCTTTGTATGATCTTGTCCCCGGGATAGGACTTGGATAAGAGCCATCTGCGCCAGCATCTGGGTTCTCATATCTTCTACCTCAGCTTGTAGTTGTTCAAACCGTTCGTCCTTATTGTCTTCAAGACTTTTCTTGGACAGGTTCCCAGCGAGGAGTGCTTTCAACTCTTCCTGCCCCTTGGATAGGTTGAAGAACATTTCCATGAACTGAGCCTCTTGAGTTTGAAGATCTTTGTTGTCTTGTTGGAGAGCCATTTTCCTTGATGAAATAAACATCGAGAAAATGAGAGACCTGTACTGGAAGAGCTGTTATGAAATGGCATGAATGCAATGTTTTCAAGGATCTCACATGGTAAACAAGAAAATGTCAGAAGTTGAAATTTTCAGCTTTGATTGAAGAAATTTGTATCGTTGAGTGTCCTTCTATGAGAGTCAAGCTCACCATATCACGTGGGTCATAGCCCCTGACTCAAGTTGTTGAGTTTTGATCTTTTGACGACATTGTCTAGAGGAAAATAAATCCCCTTGCCATCTGATTTATCATAACTTGCATCACAAACACTTTAGATCCTTTAAATGGTTAAGGAAATGTTGTGGCATGATGTTATGATGTGTATGCTATGCGTTAAGCAAAAGTGTAAGGTGATGAAGACAAGTGAGTCTAAGAAGTCCAGGTTACTGGATAATGATTGTAAACAAATCCTGCAATGAGATCATGTTGTTAGATAAAAACCCTGCAAGTAGCTCAAGTTGAAAGCAAACAAACCACACAAGCAGCCTTAGGTTTAGGCTTGCATGGGGTTTGTAGGTAAATACCCTCTTGAAATTTAGTTGGTTCAACCTGTCTTAGAAATATTAACCGGGTTCTAAGGAATCTCAATATCACCGATATTTCTTTATCGAGTTATTTCAGCTTATCAATCTTTTCTTGCGGCCGAAACATCTCGAAAGTCCAATCTCAATGAGTGTAGCATCGAGTATCAACCAATCCCTAGCTTTACACTGAGGCCGACTATCTCACTACTTTCTAATGGCCAAGTTTGTTCAACTAAGGTTCTAAGGTCCGTTAGTGCTTCACGACACCACGCGGTGGGCCCGTATTCTCCTTAATTCAACACAAGGGATACCGGTACCAACCAAAGTGTCACACCAACACAGCTATCGCTTCAACCATATCGTTCTACGCCGTACAGTCTCCACGATCTATTGTTGTTTACCTAAAAAGATGCCCCCATATCCAGGCGTAGAATCTATACTAACAACCCAAATAAACCTCCAAGGATAAATCATTCAAAGCACAACAAGCATTTTTACTAATGAACTAACTCTAAGGTAGAACCCACTTTTTATATTTCCCCAGCAGAGTCGTCAGTTCTGTGATACGGTGGCAAAACCGACTGTGTAATACTGGTTTTCATTTTTTGTTCGCAAAATGTCGCGATAAACAAGAGTCGCCACCTACTTTTCTTTTATCAAAATTACGGAAAGGGTGAAAAGAACAGAAAAAGACCTTTTCGAGAGTTTTCTGAGTAAGGGGGGTAGATTATAGAAAGGGAAGGTGTTAGCACCCTTTCCATCCATAGTTTTCCACGGGCTCTTAGAGGTTTGCTCATTTTTAAAATACCTTTGTGCTTTGTGTTTGAAAATGTTTTGGAAATGCCTTAGTACGGCGAACTTTGTAATGTTTCTCGGGATAGTGGAGAAAGTATACAAAGTGTTTTGAAATGTCTTTTGAAAAGTAGTTTTTGTGTAAGTGCAAAAATAGTTTGAGCAATTTTCTAATAGCTATCTACTTTTGTACTCGAAAAGGTTGTTCTTTACTTATTTTCCTTTAGACAATGCTATCCTACTATTAGTGAGTAGGTAGCTTGTCGTTGGATGTTTTGAGGGACAATTGGAGGGATGTTACAGTCATAAAGGCAACATATGGAGACGCTTTAGCAATTTTGTTTAAGGGACTAGATCATTTACCGAAAAGGAAATTGTTGGGTCATCAAGGGACTATGATCTTTTGATTTTACGGGTCTTTGCTAAAGTTTTCCTGCCTCGTGAATGTTTTATTGAAGGCAACCAGAGTGGGCGTACCTTAGAGGTGTATATGTGCAAGTTTGTTATGTTCAAATTTTTTTTATCTTCTTGTTAAGTTTTCTAATGTTTGATTATTAGTCTTTTCATACACGCCTAGTTACTAGCAGTTAATATGAAAAACAGTAAAAAAACGCAGAAGACATAGGTCTTACGCTATTACAACCAAATCAAAAGACAAGTAAAAATTAAAAATAAGGAAGAGAAAAGACTTCTTCGATCCATGCCATGGACTCCTTCGATTCACCCTTCTTTGGCCTTCTTTCTATTGACCTAAGGAATGGGTGTGAGTAGCCTTCGATTGGGCATGAGAAATGATGGGGCAAGCTTCGATTTGCACCCTTTCCTGCCTCCTTCGTTGGGTTTGGGAAGGATATGGGTAAACTTCGATTGTAGGGAGAAAAGGGGGGCTTTGATTCAGAGGAAAAAGGCGGCCTTTCGATTCTATGAAGGGTGTTACTGGAAAGGCATGAAGGATCACATGTGGAGGAACTACATCTACAAAAATATGTTAGCGAAATAAAATGTAGGACCTGGGTATCAAAACCCAAGTCCTTCGATCCTGCGCGCACTAGATCTTTTCAGGCTATACCTGCAGCAAGTGTTAGCAACAAAACGAATGTAGACCTGGTGTCGAACCCAGGTCTTTCGATTCCATCTCTAATTTGGATATGAAGTTATTTCATCCTGCAATACCAAGAATCCTGAGATTTGAAAGAAGATACAAATCATGCCCTAGCAATGTCACGATCTCCTCCCTACACTTAAACTTGTATATAACACATTGAAACAATCACAAACATCAACAATAACATGCATGTAATGATTAATATGGATTTAAAAGAAACTACATATTTAGCTAATTTGAGATCGAACAGATTACCAAACGGAGGGAGCGTGTGTTGGATCTTCCTAGTGCTTGGAAACGTCTCCTGGAACCTGGTGAAGATTTTGAGATTTTGGGGAGCTTCGATGAGCAATCTGTATGTGTGTGATGCAATACGTGTGATCTCTCCTCTTTTTCGTCCCCCCTGGAACTGTGTCCTTGACCTTGTATTTATAGGAGTATGATGGTGCATAGTAACGGCAAGACACAACCATTTAACTAGGCTTTTAAATCTACGAGACAAGAATCAGACATATTAAAAGATTTCCTTTTTGAAATATTCATGTCTCTTTGGAATCTTGAATGAACCTGGACACTTTTGATTTTCGAATGCCTTCAGGACATGCTCTTCGATTGTCCTTGAGTTGCCTCCTTCGAATGGACTTCTTCTGTACACTTCAAATGGGCCTTCTGAATGCTTCTTTAAATGGACCTTTTGAATGCTTCTTCAAATAGACCTTTACATGTTCTTCGAATGGACCCTTTGAATGCTTCTTCGAATGGACCTTTACATGTTCTTCGAATAAGTCATTTACATGTTCTTCGAATGGGCTTCTTGCCTGGTGTGCTGGCAAGTTGAGGGGCCTTTGCCTTTGTGAATCGAAACAAACTTGTAGGAGATTCTTTCCTCTTGAATCAAAGGAAATCCTGAAGTAGTTAATGCCTAGTCGAAGCCTTGTGAACCAAGCTTGGTCGAAGGGGGTCCCATGCTCAATCGAAGACTTGTGGACCAAAGCTTGATCGAAGGGTTCCAAACACCTAATCGAAGCTTACTAATCAAAGCCCGATCGAAGAGCTCCAAATTCCCAATATAAGACTGGTGAGTCAAGCCTGTATTGAAGGATTTTTGATACCCAATCGAAGACTTTTCCCAGATGCCAATCGAAAGACACTTTGTTCATCTTCAAAAAACTTTATTTTCTTTAGGCAAGTGTTTGTGACCAACCATGTAAGGGAAGACCTTGGAAAACATGAGAGGGAAAATTTTGGGGTACAACACCCTCGAATAAGGGCGTTTTAGCAAAGACCCTCGAATAAAAGATCGTAATCCCTCGATGACCCTCGATGTTGCCTTCGGTAAACAATATAGTCCCTAACAAAAATTGTTAAAACGCCCTATAGGTTTCCTTCTATGACTATACAAACGACCCACGCCCGTCCCTTCACATCCATCGATGGGGCTTCTTATCAATCAATGGTAAGATAGCAACATCTAAAGGAGGAAGAAAAGAACAAAGACCTTTCGAGTAGGTAGGACGCTCTAGTTGCTTGCTTGCTCACAACTAAAAAACCATTTTCACACCAACACTTTCAATTGAAACGTTTTTAAAATTCAAAGCACTTTGTACGCATTCTTATAGAGACGAGAATCATTACAAAGGCACTTTTCAAAATCACTTTCAAAAACATCTTCCACAACAAACATCTCTTTGAACTATTTTCAAAACCAACACTTTGTACGCATTCTTATAGAGACGAGAATCATTACAAAGATGTTATCAAAATATTTTCAAACCCACACCACAAGCACATTTTCAAACAAAAGAAAGTGATCTAGCAAGCAACTAAGAGCCCGTAGATAACTACGGATGAAAAGGGTGCTAATACCTTCCCTTTTCATAACCTACCCCCCAAACTCAAGAAAACATCTCTAAAGGTCTTTCCTGTTCTTTTCACTCTTCCCTATTTGGATAAAAGAAAAGTCGATGGCAACTCTTGCTATCCGCAACAATTGAGATCAAACACAAAACAACCAATTCAGTTCTCCCACTGTATTACAGAACTGTCGACTATGTTGGGGACTATCTTAAAAGTGGGGTTACCTTAGAGTTAGATCATATTTACTTGCTTTCCTTGTTTGACTTGCTTGCTTTACATTATGGTTCCTTATTTGGGTTTGTTTTGATCCTCTACCCGGATCTGGGGCACCTTTTAGGTAAGTAGCAATAGATTGTGGAAACTGAGCGGGGTATACCTACATGGTTAAAGCGATAGCTATGTTAGTGTGACACATTTGTTGGTACCGGTAGCCCTTGTGTAGTCAAGGAGAATATGGGGCCACTGTATGGTGTCATGAAGCACTAACTGACCTTAGAACCTTAATTGAACAACTCGGCCATTAGGAAGTAGTGAGATAGCCGACTTTGGTGCAGTCCGAAGTGGGTTGATACTCGATACTACGCTCATTAAGATTGGACTTTCGGGATATTTCGGTCGCCAATAAAGAGGCTTGCATAGAAACAATGCTCGATGAAGAAAGATCAATGATATTGAGATCCCCTAGAACCCGATAACTTTCTAGAACAGGTTGAGCCAACTAAACTTCAAGAGGGTACTTACCTACAAACTCCATGCAAGCCTAAACCTAAGGACTTGTCTGCTTTGTATGTATATAATTATTTGCACATAAAGACTTGCTTGCTTTGCATAATTGTACATAACATCATACCATAGCATTTTCGATAACCGTTTCAAGGATCTCAAGGGCCTATGATGCAGGGTCATGTTGAACCAAACGTCTATCAAGGAGAAAGAGGATACATTCTCCTCTAATCAAACGCCATCAAAGACCAAGTACAATAACTTGAGTCAAGGGCTATAACCCACTGGACATGGTGAGCTTGATTCTCGTGGAAGGACATCCACTGACACGAATTATTCACTCAAAGCTATGACCAAAGTTCAACTTCTAACATCTTCTTGTGTTTACCCCGCGAGATCCTTGAAAACATGCATCCACATACCATGCATCATATCATGACAGTTTTTCCTTACACGTGTTTCTCATATGTTTACTATTTATTTTAGTAGAGATGGCTCTAGAACAGACTATCAAGGACATTCAAACTAAAAATGCTCAACTTCAAGAAATTTTCTTGAACCTATCCAAGGGGAAAGAAGAAGTTAAAGCACTCCTCACTAGGGACATGGCCATGGAGAATCTTGAGGACAACAAGGATGACCAGTTGGGACAGCTACAAACTGAGATAGCCACAATGAAGATCCAGATGATGGGACAAATGGTAGGCCAGATGGCTCTTATCCAAAACTTAGCTCGGGGACAGTAAGAGCTAAGGGCCCTCGTCAACAAACTTCATCAAGACGGATGCAACCATATGAAACAAATAGTCGAGATTGGGGATCAAGTCATTATTCATCCCCCCACGAGACAAGAAGTCGATTTGATGGAGAGTAAACCTTTCCAAATTGCTGCTACATCGCGAGCCCAACAACAACCTCGCCAACAACGACAGGGGAATCAGCGTAAAGATGTCGCACCTAAGAGACAAATCACCAAGATCAACATGTCGCTGGCTCAAGTGTTATAACACATGTTGAAGGCGGAGCTAATTACTTTAAAGGCTCCTCCTAGGAATCCTAATACCTCCGCTCCCACTTACCAGCCCAATGAGAGGTGTGCATACCATTCTAATAGTCCTGGAGATGATACGAATGGTTGTTGGGCTCTGAAGAACAAAATTCAAGACCTAATCGACGAATGAGTGTTAGAGTTTACACAAGACGGTCAACTGGAGCTCTTCTATCATCCCTCAAAGGCACATCATCTGAAGTGACGAAGTTCAGGCGGAGAAATTTTTGTTTATTCGAATTTTCAGTTGTAATTTCTTTGTTTGCTTAAACACTTATCTATATGTCAGACTTTGGTTACTTCCATTAATGAATTGCATATGCTTGTCTTGAATTAATCCATTTGTTTTCATTCTACTTAAAATTATGCTTTTACTCCCTTTATGATATTCAACTCTTGTTAAAAGTTTCAAGCCTTTAGAGGGAGGATGACGAAAACAATGCCATGATCTCATACAGTATGCTTTTGGACAAACCTTGTTGACGATGTACAGGCGTTATTTCAATTATTAAACATTTGAGTTATAAAGAAGATGATCCCTAGTCAACCCCTTTGAGCCAAAGAAGTAGGGGTTTTATTTTTCACACAAATTGAAACCTTTAATCAAAACTTGGGGCGGGGTAGTATCTCAGTTAATTCAAAGGTGCGTTCAGTCGCAAGCTTCCACCTTGTACACAACGAGTGATATTCAAAAACATCCTTCTGAACCAAAAGATGGTGATTGTTCCCTATAAGATAGGTGGTCGTTATCTCTCAAAATAAAAATCCCACTAAGTCAAAACCTACATTGGAGACTTAAGAAAAACTGGGACATCCCACTGGCTGTAATCTCAAACGAGAACAACCAGGAAAAATTAGGGATAGTAAATAAAAAAGAGGTTACTACAGACCCTCGATAAACATGAAAAAATGTTGCAAAAATTACTGCCTTCACGAATAAATGTTCAGTATCTGAACCATCACTAAAACTTCAATCCATATTCAATAGGAGTTCAAACACACAATTAACTGGGTATAGGGCTGAAGAACATCATGGAGAACGGGTTGGGTACAAATACACGTTGAGCCTTATCCTTTGTTTCTGAAAACCGTGAACAAGGCCACGTTACAACCCTTTAAAAGTCCTAATTGAAGCATGGGTTAATTCGAAACCAAAATTTTCCCTCCCATATTTCTCAAAACATTTCAAGAAAGATCCTCAAGTTGCTCAAGGAAGTCCAAGGGTTGACCAGACAAGCCCTCTCCTAAGGCAATCTACCTCAAATTAGGGTTTCATGTTGCATCAAGATACTTGAGTCCAATGGATTCCAAATTCTCACCAATGTCCTAATATGTTCGCAAGATCATCCATGTCAAGTTTCAAGCCTTGCAGAGGAAGTTTGTCAGTCAATTGCTCAAAGGCCGAAAAATCGATTGTGCTAGGGGAAAAGTCAATTGTGGCCTACATACAGTCAAACTTCAAGATTTTTATTCAACATTCTCATTTTGAAGTATATTTCATCATTTTATCAAGGGTTGATATTGATTCATCAAGGATTGCTCACAATTCATCAAGAACCAAAAGTTGCTAAATTAGGGTTTTGCAAGAAAAGTCAACTCAACTTTGACCAAGCATAAGTTGCTCATAATTTATGAGAAATGACCCATCCAAAGGTCATTTTGAAGAGGATTCCATGCTCTACAATCCATCTTCAACTCCCAAGTTCAAAATATGCAGTCACAAGAAGTTATGAATTTAGACATTATAGGTCATTTTGAAAAGTCAACAAAAACACCTTTTTTGTCAAAGCTTCATACATGAGCATGGAATATCAAATTGATATGAGACCAAAAGGGTTGCTTAGAGTACATCTCAATCTTTCTAAAAAGTCCATGAAACCCTTCGAAGAGTCAAAATTGAGGAAGTTATGCATTGGTGAAGTTGACCTTTTTTGCAAAATTGACAAAAGTCAACTATGCCTAAAACTTTAATTTTTGCCAAATGAGCCCAATCTTTTTCACTTGTTTTGAGTTGGCAACATAGTCCACGAGCTCTAGCCCTTGCCACTTGTCATTATCATGTTTTTATTATTTATTTTGATTTTTATTTGAATTAAATCAATTTTAATCAAAATAAATCATGAGAAAATCTAAAGCATTGAAAACTCAAGATTTTGTACTTGTTTCAGGTCTCAAATCCAGTTGGAAAGTATTTGAAATCGTGCAAGGCATTGATGTGGACAAAAAGATTGGTTTTAGGCTATTTTTGGAATGATATTCAAGAGAATCAAATCAAGATCAAATTCATTGATGGATGAAGATTGAGGCGAGGTTTTCAAACCTAATTCATTCCTCAATACATATAGAAGGAATGCAGACCAAAAACTAGGTTAGAAGGAGGCGTGTGATCAAGAACAAAACTTGAAAAAAACAAGAAAAAGTGGTGAATCGAATTCCTAGTTACAAGCAATTTCAAGATCCTTTGACCATCCCAATCGTTTCTTGAGGTCATCAACAAGCAGAACCAATCCAGAACAAGTGTTTTCAGGCCCCATATCTCGCTGTAAGTCCATTACGACATCGCTTCTTTCTTGAATTTGAATTTCATGATATGGACGTTGTTAGCACGAATTAACCATATATTCTTGATCCATGGAACATTTGAAAGCTTTCTATATTGTTTAATTGCATTTATATGGCTTGTATAAAATTTCACCATGGCTAGGGTTTGTAGCTTCGATTTAGGAGTTTTATGTGCAGGCAAAATTAGCCCATAAAAAGGCCACCATTATACTCAGGAGGTCCAGACGAATTGATTGGTGGCCCTAGTTTTCATTTATCTTGCTCATGGTTGATTTTAAGAAAACGCAGGTTTTTAGTGACGGACGAATGTCCGTAGGTAAAAGTCTGGGACTTTTACACACGGAGAAGGGAAGAAGATGATTTGTTGGCACCTCCCCATTGGATCATTTGAATTTCCGCGTGCAGAGTTTTAATGTTTTGTTGTTTTCCATATTATATTTTATGTTTATTTTATATACAACAAAAAGCAACTGGCGCAGTGGTAGTGGAGTGCGTGGAAAGAGCTTCAGGACCTGGGTTCGAATCCCAAGTCCCCCCATTCTTGCATATTATTTTTCCTTTCAGGATCAGGCGTGCATACAAAGTCAAGAGACCACCATATGCTCTCAAGATCTAGCCCTTGGATCTCCAGATGGCCAAATCTGATGGCCATCATCTAAAGGTACATCATGAAGCCTAGTCAACACAAAGCATATGATCGTGCAAGTCAACATGGACTACTTGGTTTTGGGTCCAGATATGGCTATTTGCACCCCCTCCAAATTACTTCCAGGCCCATTTTCTTCACCTTTTTCTTTTTATATTTTATTTTTATTTATTTATTTTATTTTATTTATCAATAAATTTATTAATTTAATTAGATTTTAATTTTAGGTAAAACTTTAATTATTTTGTAAATAACTTAAAAATAATTATAAAATTAGGATTTTATTTCTAACTTAATTATATTTTCTTTTCCTAAAATTAACCAAAACATAAAAAATAAGCCATTTATTTGTTATTCATTAATTAATTTAATCACTAATTATTTTTTGTATTTAATTTAAAAACTTAATTCCTTTCTTAAAAATGATTAAAAACAACAACAAAAAAATTATTTTGATTAGGTTAGAAGGGTCAAAACCCTAGTTCCCTCCCGATCTAAATTTCTTCGCGCGCGCTTTGTTTTATTTTTATCCTATTATTGTAACTGCCTACAAGTTGTAATAGTTAATTAGGTCTTTACTTTTATCAGTTTATTTTCAAAGGGTTTGTTTTTGGCTATGTAAATACCCGAAGCCTTGTAATAGCTTAGTTTAATTTCCGCACTATAAATTCTACAAAATATTAACTGTTAGATGTATGAATAATTAGGGTTGCATGACAAGAATGTATGTAAACTTTAAAACGGTTAGATAACCCTAAAATGTGCAAAGATAAATAATCTGAAATTGAATCACTCGCACATGCGCACTCCTAGGGTACACTCCCACTTGGTTGCCTTCGGTAAACGGTCATTGAGTATAGGATGCTTTAGTGGTCTTCCTTTTGTCCAAAGATCAAAGTTGCCTCGGAATTGTTGCCTCAGATATTGTTGCCTCGAATAATTGATCTAAGACATTAGGGTTACTACTAAGACGTCCTAACATTGCTTTAGTGACCGTACGTCCCTTTTCGAATTGACCCTCAAAACTCCAATGACGGTGCTACCTACTCACTAATAGTGGGATAGCATTGTCTAAAGGAAACAAACATAGAACGATTCTTTTTTCCGAGTAGGTACATTAGCTCTTAAGTACTTGCTCAAACAAAACAAACTATTTTCACACCCACACTCTTTTACAAACAAAGTTTTCAAAAACACTTCATTACACTCTTGAAGACAGAAGCAAGAGTTAAATCGAAGTCAAAACAAAAACTTTTCAAAACACACAAGCACACAAAGAAGCAATTTTGAAAATGATGAGCAAGTACCTAAGAGCCTGTAGATAACTACGGATAGAAAGGGTGCTAATACCTTCCCTTTCTATAATCTACCCCCCGTACTCAGAAATATCTCGAAAAAGGAATTTTCCTGTGCTTTTTTACTTTCCTTTGTTGGATAAAATAAAAGTCGGTGGCGACTCTTGCTTACCGCGACATTTTGCAAACACAAACGCGAAACGCAAACCAGCAAATCCTAAAAAAACAGTCCCGGTTCTGGCCACCGTATCACAGGCCCCTTACATGTTTGCCTTTGATTCAAAAAGCAGGGACCTCCTGCATGCAAGATTCGATTGCACCTTTGGCCTTACATGTTTTCTTTGATTCACAAAGCAGTAGCCTCCTGCACACATGCTTCGATTCACAAGCATTAGCAGTACTTCCTTCATGCCTGCAAGGCAAGTACATCTTGCATGCCAGCATGCCCAAGGAAAATGCCTCCTCTGTGTTTGCTTTCGACTCACAAGGAGATGGTTTCCATTGTTTTTGCCTTCAATGCACAAGGAAATGACTTCCCTTCATAATAGCGCCCATAAATCATTGGCTATTTTCACACTAGCCTTGACTGGGCAATATTTCCTTTGGAAACTGTATGTTTCGATCACACATAGTTTCTACACTATGGCACACAATGGGTGTCCCATTCGAAAGACATGTCTGGTTATCCCATTCGAAAGACATGTCTTGGGGGCCCATTTGAAGAATTGCAAGTGGTGCACAAGAGTGATGCATGTGGTTCCTTCGAAAGACACACATACGGTCCAATCGAAGGACACATATTTGGACCCTTCAAAAGATACAAAGATAATCCATTCGAAGGACACAATTTGGGTGGAAGCAAATATTGTTGTCTGAAGAGAGGTTCTGGTTGAAGGTTGGATCTATGAGGTCAAAACGAAAGGGTGAAATATTTAAAGATTCTTACTGGCCAGAGTCCTATGTGTTGCCAAGTCCAAGCCTGCTGCACTGGCCACAACGCTCCAAAACTGCTGCAACGCAGTCCTGCTACACTCCTACCATACTTGCACCAAATTGGCATACAAAAACTGCACCTCGAAGAATACGAGAACAACTTACCAAATTTGTTCAAATTTCTTTTGTTTTCCCCCCTCAAACCTCAGCCAGCTTCATCTATAAATAAGAGGTTCCATCACACATCTAAAGGGGTCTTTTGGTGGCTAGAGAGAGATTTGCTAGCAAGGTAAATAAAGGAGAAAACACTTCACACACTCTTAAACCCAGAACTAAATAAGCACAACACTTGTTTCTTTTTCCTTTGAATCCAGAAGAAACACAACACCTGTTTTTTTTCTCTTTCAAATCCAGAAGTAAACCAACATTTTGTTCTTTATTTTGAATCCAGCACTAGAAACATAACACTTGTTTCATCCCTTCGAATCCAAAAGCATCCAGGGCAACAACTCAAGGTCCGACACACACATTCCATCTTCAATCAAGGTGAGTCATTTTAACCTTAAACTTTTTGTTTAAAGCGTGTAAATAACATTTGTTTACTTTTCGTTTCTATCCTTTTGATTGTATGCTTTTCTTGTCAAATTATATGTTAGAGACTAACTTGTACATAACCAAACGAAAGAAAAAGTTTGTGTGAATCGAAGCCTTAGGCTTCACCCCTTGCTATTTCACAGTCGCAAGTAAAACAAGGAAGGTGGTATGAATCGAAGGTTATAGACTTCGACACACACTAGGTACAGGCCCAAGTCGAAAGAAGGCAGGAGTGTGGGGATCGAAGGGCACATCCTTCGATCCAAGATGTTCTTTTCTTTCTTTCTTTTACACTAGTTTTGTCTTATATTTTTTATATATTTACATTTTCTTGCTATTCAATATGGTTGTAATAATTAGGACTTTTATTTTTTGCAACCCCCACTTGTACACTTGTATACCCCATCCCCCAAAAACATGTAATAGAGTAGGACATTTATTTTCCGCATTTTTATTGATTTCATAAATGTTAGTAACTAGGGTGTGTATGACAAGACTAAAACCAACGCTTAGACCACACTAATCAAAGACAAAAATGCATGCAATCAAACACATTACACACACATGCACCTCTGGGGTAATCTCACTTGTTGCCTCGGAAAATAATCATGTCCCTCGAATATGGGTCTTTTAGTAAAGACCCTCGAACAAAAGATCGTAGTCCCTCGATGACCCTCGATGTTTCCTTCCGTAAACGATCTAGTCCCTAACGAAAATTGCTAAAACGTCCCATAGGTTTCCTTCTATGACTATACAAACAACCCACGCCCGTCTTTTCACATCCAACGATAAGGCTTCTTATCAATCAATGGTAAGATAGCAACATCTAAAGGAGGAAGAAAAGAACAAAGACCTTTCGAGTAGGTAGGATGCTCGTATTTGCTAGCTTGCTCATAACTAAAAAACCATTCTCACACCAACACTTTTAATTGAAACATTTTTAAAAGTTAAAACACTTTGTACGCATTCTTATAAAGAAGAGAATTATTACAAAGGCACTTTTCAAAATCACTTTCAAAAACATCTTCCACAACAAACATCTCTTTGAACTATTTTCAAAACCAACACTTTGTACGCTTTCTTATAGAGACGAGAATCATTACAAAGATGTTTTTAAAATATTTTCAAACCCACAGCAAAAGCACATTTCCAAACAAAAGAAAGTGATCTAGCAAGCAACTAAGAGCCTGTAGATAACTACGGATGAAAAGGGTGCTAATACCTTCCCTTTTCATAACCTACCCCCCGAACTCAAGAAAACATCTCTAAATGTCTTTCATGTTCTTTTCACCCTTTCCTATTTGGATAAAAGAAAAGTCGGTGGCGACTCTTGCTATCCGCAACAATTGCGATCAAATGTAAAACAACCAACTCAGTTCTCCCACCTATTAAAAGTGCCAATTTAGAAAGAAGTGTCAAGAACAGGTTAATTCAGATATTGCATGAATATATTGAGATCTTTGATTGGTCTTACAAAGACATGCCAGGGATCGATATTGATATTGCGGTCCATCGTTTTCCAATGAAAGAGGATTGTTCTTCGATTAAGAAGAAGGTTCTTCGCATGCGTCCTGAGATGTCTGAAAAGATCATTGCCAAGGTTATGAAGCAATTCAACGCATGCTTCTTAGCAGTGATATCATACCCTCAATGGGTTTCTAATATTGTTATGGTACCAAAGAAAGATGGAAAAGTATGTATGTGTGTAGACTACAGGGAACTGAATAGGGTAAGCCCCAAAGATGACTTCCCACTGCCATATATTGATGTTTTGGTTGACAACACTTCTCAACGCAAGGTATTATCTTTCATGGATGGTTTCTCAGGGTATAATCAGATCAAGATGGCACCCGAAGATATGGAGAAAACTACCTTCTTCATACAGCGTGGCACTTTCTGCTACAAGGTTATGCCTTTTGGATTGAAGAACACCGACATAACTTATCAGCGTGCCATGGTATCTTTATTCCATGACATGATTCATTACGAGATATAAGTCTATGTCGATGACATGATAGAAAGATCACAAACTAAAGAAGAGCGTCTTGATCATATGCATAAACTATTTGAAAGATTGAGGAAGTATAATCTAAGGTTAAATCCGAACAAGTGCACCTTTGGGGTGAGATTCGGTAAACTCCTAGGTTTTGTCGTCAACGGTAAAGGTATTGAAGTTGATCTTGCAAAAGTTAAATCCATTCAAGAAATTTTGGCTCCTCGTACTGAGAAGGAAGTCAGAGGTTTCTTAGGACGACTGAATTACATTGCTCGATTTATTTCTCATTTGACTGCTAATTATGAGCAAATCTTCAAGCTGCTGAAGAAAAATCAAGTAGTAAAGTGGAACGACGGTTTCCAAATAGCCTTTGATAAAATTAAAGAGTACCTACAAAAACCTATGATTTTGATGACACCAGTTGAAGGAAGACCTCTAATCATGTACCTAACAGTGCTAGAAAACTCAATGGAGGTGTGTACTGGGGCAGCATGACGAGTCTGGTCGAAAAGAGCATGCAATATACTACCTTAGCAAAAAATTTACAGACTGTGAAACAAGATATTCACTACTCGAGAAAACTTGTTGCGCTTTGGCATGGACTGCTCGTCGACTAAGACAGTATATGTTGACCCATACTACTCTATTGATTTCTAAAATGGATCCCATCAAGTACATATTCAAGAAGCCATCTCTCTCTGAAAGAATAGCCTGATGGCAAATGGTCTTGACATAATACGACATTCAGTACACCATTCAAAAGGCAATCAAAGGAAGCATACTGGCAGATCATTTGGCACATCAAGTCGTAGACGACTATCAGTCTATGAATTTCGAATTTATGGACTAGAACATTATTCTAGTCATGGATTGCAAAGAACCTAGAATGTATGAAGGACCTAAGTCAGTATCTCGATGGACTATGGTTTTCGATGGAGCTTCCAACGCACTTGGCAATGGAATTGGTGATGTAATTATCTCTCCTTAGGGTTGCAATGCGCCCTTCACCTCCAGATTAAAGCTGCTATTAACCTAAGAATCAAGTTCTTTGATGTATATGGGGACTCAGCTTTGGTGATCTGTCAGGTCAAAGGAGAATGAGATACGAAGCACCTGAATCTCATTCCTTATGAGGAGCATGTGTTAACATTAATCCCATATTTCGAGAAAATTACCTTTGAGCACATCCCACGAGAAGAGAATCATTTGGCATATGAATTGGATACAATGTCATCTATGTTCAAAGTCAGACGAGATAACGAGGCTCCCAGAATTACCATTAAAAGCATGGACGAACCAGCACACTGCTAAGAAGTTAACACTAACGGAGCAGAAGAAAAACCTTAGTTTTATTAGGTTAAGCGGTATCTGGAGGCTCAAGAGTACCCTGAAGGGGCATCGATCAATGACAAGAAATTCCTACAGAGGTTCTCGGCTAAATTCTTCCTAAGCAATGGAATTTTGTACAAGCACAATCATGATTTGACTCTGCTTCATTGTGTGGACAAGAAAGAAGCAAAAAAGATTATGGAAGATATGCACGAAGGTATCTTTGGTACTCACTATAGAGGACATACTATGGCCAAGAAAATTATGAGAGTGGGTTACTATTGGTCGACTATGGAAACTGACTGTCACCACCACTCGAGAACTTGTCATAAGTGCGAGATCTACGCTGATAAAATACATGTGCCTCCATTACCTCTGAATGTCTTGACTTCTCCTTTGCCATTTGCGATGGGGGCATTGATATGATTGGAGAGATCAAGCATACTGCTTCTAACGGACATCGTTTCATCCTTGTCGCCATTGATTACTTCACAAAGTGGGTTGAAGCAACCTCGTTCACCTCTATTACCAAGAATGTTGTAGCCCGATTTATTAAGCATAACTTCATCTGTCGGTATGGCATCCCCGAGAGGATTATCACAGATAATGGTACTAACCTCAACAACACTATGATCACTGAACTCTATGTGCAGTTTAAGATCAAGCATCATAACTCTTCACTGTATCTACTGAAGATGAATGGCGTAGTGGAAGCCGCCAATAAGAACATAAAGATGATTATCCAAAAGATGGTTGTGACCTACAAAGACTGGTACGAGATGTTACCGTTTTCTATTCATGGCTATCGCACTTCGGCTAGAACATCAACCGGGGAAACCCTATTCTCTCTGGTCTATGGTATGGAAGTTGTCCTACCTGTCGAAGTTCAGATTCCTTCTCTGAGAATTATGAAAGATGCAGACTTAGACGAAGATGAGTGGATTCAGACTAGGTTGGATCAGTTAAATCTAAATGATGAGAAGAGGCTTGCAGCTGTCTGCCACAATCAGATGTATCAGAAGTGTATGATCAAGAAATTCAATAAGAAAATCAAGCATCGGATATATCAGGTTGGTGACTTGGTAATAAAGCACATCATCCTACTGCAAGGTGATCACTGGGGATAATTAACTCCTACCTACGAATGGTCATTAATGATCAATAAGATATTTTCAGGCGGTGCCGTGATACTAACCACCATGGATGGTGAAGATTTCCTGCACCCTATGAACGCGGACATAGTCAAAAAATACTACGCATGAAAAAGTGACCCGCTAGATTGACTGGCCTAGGCAAAAATAAGGGCATCCCGGCGAACCAAAAGGGTTCGGGAAAAGTTTAGGGATATATATATATATATAAAGTGTACACATGGCAAGTCGAAAACCTGAAAAGGAGGCTTGGGCAAAAAGGGTTATCCCGGTGGACTGAAAACCCGAAAGGGCGGTCTAGGCAAAAGTTAGGGATCAAAAGTGTACGACTATGTCCCGTTGGATCACTTACAACAAGCTTTATTACCAACATAAAGTTCAAAAGGTACAGATCATTAGAGATAACTTCTTTCGATAGCAAGGGATGAGATGCTTAAAGACATGAAGGGCAATATCAGAATTGAAACCCGATGAGAATTTTTCCACATAGCTATATGTTTTGTTTTTACTTTGTACTCTTTTTATTTCACGATGATTTCCTCTTACTAGGAATTCTGTCTCTTTGTACTCTTTTTATTTCACGATGATTTCCTCTTACTAGGAATTCTGTCTCTTTGTACAAAATCGTCTGTTTATGGGAAAACTATCAAGAGAAATACAATTTCAAAATTCAAAATTTTGATTTACCTTTTTCTGTTTTGTTTACAAAAATGTCCAATGAATAAATTGAATGAACATATGCATATGAGTACGATTACCATTAACAAGTATATGCATAAAAACAGGAATAAGTATTTGCTTAAGACTCTAGGAGTTGGGATAATGTTCAAGTCGTCCATGTATCCCCACAGAAAAATCCTCACAAGATTATTCCCATAGAGTAGTCTTAACAAGCTCATCTTCAACAAAGATATATTTCACCAGTAGATCCCTCTAGCGGGTAAGGAAGTATGATTTTTTCCTCGGTAATGTCCCAACCTACGGAGTTCCAATCTCTGTCAGAGATTATGACATCTATACAATTTATGGAAATTATCTTCCCCAGCTGAGTTTATTTCCCCAACACTGAAAAATGCCCTGCAGAATTACCATTCTTCAGTAAAGCTCATGTCCCCAGCAAGGGTATTTTCTCAGCAGAGTATTCCTCCATCAAAGTTTAGGGTTTATTTCCCAAACAGGGTTTATTTCCCCAGTAGAGTTCAGTCTCCCCAGCTTGAGTCTATTTCTATAACTACTACAGATCACCGGTAAAATTTCTCTCCCCAACAAAGGACAGTCTAGACCACTATCCCTAAGAGAGTTGCTGCTGAATCTAGAACCAAACTGGTCATCGTTCAATATTATTCTCTCCAAGCGAGTCGACATCCATATCAAAAACTCGATCAGACAACACTTTGAGAGGTTATCCATCTCTTTTATCCCCAATCAGGGTATATAAGGATTAAAATCCCCAGTAGAGCAATGAACGACAAATGTTCTTGAACCCTTTTTAATCTCTTTGCTTTAACAGTTATTATCAGTAATAAATGAAGTCTTTGCAAGCTAAATAAAAATAAGAACACAAAGAATTGGGCAAAAGCTCAAATTTCATTAATAGAATGGTAGTCTGCAAATGGCGAGACTCCATCGATGATTACAAAGTTTGGGAAATGGTCATACATAATGGAAAAGATACATTGAGATACAATGACCACTATCCCCCTAGCAACTTTTGAAATCCTGAGCAGCAGCTTTCGTTGAAGTATGGTGAGGATCCGAGAAGATTGTTGCTTCGATGATCAAGTTTCGTCTGACGTAGTTACTTGCCAAGAAAATCCCTAACTTTTGCCTAAGCTGCCCTTGCGGGTTTTCAACTTAGCGGGAAATTTATTTTGTTTATGTCTCTAATTTTTGCCTAGACCGCCCTTTCGGGTTTTCGTCCTACCGGGACGCTCCTTTTTTCCTAAGCCGCCCTTTCAGGTTTTCGACTTAGCGAGTTGTTCATTTATTTCTTTAGGCAAAGTATTTCTTGACTGCATCAGCATTCATGGGACGTGGGAATTCCTCGCCATCATAGTTTCAAGAATTAGTGCACCACTAGAGAAGGATTTCTTGACAACATACGGGCCTTCAAAATTGGGATTCCACTTGCCCCTAGAATCAGCGTTGAAAGACATGATCTTCCTGAGCACGAGGTCGCCTTCTCTGAATTCACGAGGTTTGAACTTTTTATCAAATGCTTTATTCATTCTTTTCTGATATAACTGCCCATGACACAAAGTTGTCATTCTCTTCTCTTCAATCAAATTCAATTGGTCAAACCTGTTTTAAACCTATTCAGCCTCTGATAATTTGGCTTCCATTATCACACGCAGCGAAGGAATCTCTACCTCGACAGGGAGTATAACTCCCATTCCATACACTAGGGAAAACGGGGTTGCTCATGTTGAAGTGCGAACAGGTGTTCGATATCCATGCAGAGAAAAAGGGAGCATTTCATGACAATCCTTATAAGTGACAACCATTTTCTGGATAATTCTCTTGATATTCTTATTAGCAGCTTCAACAACCCCATTCATCTTTGGTCTGTATAGAGATGAATTATGATGGATAATCTTGAGTTCATGACACAGTTCTGTCATCATCTTGTTGTTCAAATTTGAGCCATTGTCTGTGATGATTTCGCTTGGCACACCATAGCGGCATATAAGATTGTTTTTGATGAAACGCACAACCACCTGTTTGGTAACATTGGCATATGAAGCAGCCTCTACCCACTTGGTAAAGTAGTCAATTGCTACCAAGATGAAACGGTGTCCACTCGAAGCTTTAGGTTCTATCATCCTGATCATGTCAATACCCCATATAGAGAAAGGCCATGGGGAGGAAATCACATTGAGAAGTGTCGGAGGCACATGGATCTTATCTGCATAAATCTGGCATTTATGGCACTTCTTTGCAAATTTGTAACAATCGGATTCCATTGTCAACCAATAATATCCGGCCCTTAGCATCCTTTTAGCCATTGAATGTCCATTAGCATGAGTGCCAAATGAACCTTCATGAATCTCATGCGTCAACATGTCTGCTTCATGTCTATCCATGCATTTGAGCAAGACCATGTCAAAATTTCTCTTGTATAACACATTTTCACTGAGGAAGAAACTGCCTGCCAATCTTACCAATTTCTTTCTATCTTTCTTTGACGCACCAAACAGGTATTCCTGAGTCTGAAGAAAATGTTTGATATTATAATACCAAGGTTTTTCATCTGCTACTTCCTTTGTCGCAAACACATGAGCGGGCCTGTCCAGCCGTCGAACTGTAATTCGGGGTATATCATTCCAAGCATTTACTTGGTACATGGAAGCCAGAGTTGCCAGAGCATCTGCCATTTTATTTTCATCCCTAGGAATGTGATGGAATTCAACTTTATTGAAGAAGGGCAGTAATCTTCTAGCATCATCTTTGTAAGGGATCAAGCCAGGGTGCCGAGTGTCTCATTCTCCTTTAATCTGATTTATTACCAAATCTGAATCACCGTACACATCTAGAATCTTGATTCTGAGATCAATAGCTTCCTCAAGACCCATGATGCAAGCCTCATATTCTGCCATATTATTAGTGATATCAAATGTTAACCTTGCAGTAAAAGGAATGTGCGATCCACGAGGAGTAACAATCACAACACCAATTCCTTTACCATAAGAATTCATAGCTCTATCAAATACCATACTCCAACGATATTTAGGGTCGGGGACCTCCTCAGGCAATGGTTCATCACAATCTTTCACTTTCAAGAACATCACATCTTCATTGGGGAATTCATATTCTGCAGACTGATGATCTTCCACTGGCTTGTGAGCAAGATAATCTGCCAACACACTACTTTTGATAGCCTTTTGAGTGCGGTACTCGATATCATATTCAGATAACAACATCTGCCAGCGGGAAATTCTCCCAGTAAGAGCAGGCTTTTCAAAAATATACTTGATTGGATCCATTTTGGAGATCAAACAAGTAGTATGATTCAACATATACTGCCGCAAACGCTTTTCCGCCCAGGCCAAAGCACAACATGTTTTTTCTAGCATAGAATACCGCGACTCACAATCAGTGAACTTTTTGCTGAGATAATAAATGGAGAACTCTTCCTTCCCTGTTTCATCATGTTGTCCCAGAATACAACCCATAGATTTATCTAACACTATTATATACATAATCAACGGTCTTCCTTCTACATGAGAGAGCAAGATAGGAGGTTCAAGCAGATATTCTTTAACACTTTCAAATGCCCTTTGGCAGTCATCTGTCCACACACAACCCTGATCTTTCTTTAACAGCTTAAAGATCAGTTCACACGTTGCAGTCATATAGGAAATAAATCTAGAGATATAATTCAAACGCCCGAGGAAACCCCTGACTTGCTTTTCAGTTCTTGGTGCTGGAATTTCTTGAATTTCCTTGACTTTTTCAGGGTCAACTTTAATTCCTTTCTGGCTAACAATAAAACCCAACAATTTCCCCGATCTAACTCCGAAGGTGCATTTATTTGGATTCAGACAGAGACGATACTACCTCAAACGCCGAAACAACTTCAGCAAATCTTCTATATGCCCTTCTTCAGTTTGGGATTTGGAAATCATATCATCAACATATACTTCGATTTCTTTGTGCATCACATCATGGAATAGGGTTTTCATATCCCTCTGGTACGTTCCACTAGCGTTCTTCAACCCGAAGGGCATCACTCTGTAACAGAATGTTCCCCAGGGTGAGATAAACGTTGTTTTTTCCATGTCCTCTAGAGCCATTCTTATTTGATTATACCCGGAAAATCTGTCCATGAACGAGAATACCTTGAATTTTGTTGTGCTATCCACTAACATGTTAATGTGAGGCAATGGAAAATCATCTTTTGGACTAGCTTTATTTAGATCTCTATAATCTACGCACATGCGGACTTTTCCGTCTTTTTTCGGTACTGGGACAATATTGGCAATCCATTGAGTATACGCTGACGTTACAAGAAAACCAGCATTAATCTGCTTTAGGACCTCCTCCTTGATCTTTACTACCATATATGGATGGGTTCTTCTCAACTTTTGTTTAACTGGCGGACACTCTGGCTTCAACGGAAAACGATGCTCGACAATGTCTGTATCTAGACCAGGCATATCTTGATAAGGCCAAGCAAAAATATCCACATACTCTTTCAACAGCTCAATCAACCCGCTCTTCACATCAAGATGCAACGATGCTCTAATCTTAACCTCCTTCGGATCTTCTTCTAAACCCAAATTAACAACTTCCAAAGGCTCCTTATATGGCTGAATGGTATTCACCTCGTGCTCAAGCAACCGTGAGACCTCTCCTGGAATCTCATCACAATCTTATTCTTCAGCCCCAAACACAGGACAATCAAAGTTGGGAGAGGGTGCAGGGTTATTGTATTCAACAGGTTTTTTAATTAATCTGCACATGTGATTTATGATTGCTTTTAGAAACTGACACATATAACAAGTGATCATGCAGATTAATTTTCAATTATTATTTATTTTGAAAGGTTTTTATTTTATTTTTTATTATTACCATTTCCCAAGAAAAAGGCAGAAAATAAAAGACATAATTTTGGAAGCAAAGACAACTTTTGTTAATGATCTTAACAATTATAGCAAACAGATAAGCCCTACAACATTAATACTTCCACCTTGGGAAGAGTGAAAGCTTTTCAAAAGAAAGAAACAGATTAACAAAACAAATTACTTTAAAATATGTATGCAAGAAGGAACATTAATGGTGACCCAGTTCTGAACTCGGACTCCATGCGTCACATAATTCGGTACTTCCTGCTCTGCTTCATCCTCTTCAACAACATTAATTCCAGAGACAATCGGATGGAGGTAGCCTCCGCTGCGGAAAACATCATGATAATTGTTCACAGAAGACTTTGACTTCAAACTATCGCCTTTGCAATTCCTCGAAGAGAAACCCAAACCAGCTCTAATTTTGTTCACGGGTGGATCCACAAGTCATCTCCAAACTGCATTATAACCATTGCGCACAACCTACTGTGCATCCTTCAGTGAGACCACTGAATTCTCATTCTTCCTTATGTTGTCAATGTATAGGTCTTGGAACTGGGTTCCAACAGTAGCCTCATCTGCTTCTACAATACTGAAAGAGGATAGATGGGATATCAACAACGCCTGCTCCCCATTTACGATCACTACCTTCCCTTCATGCACAAATTTTAGCTTCTGATGCAGAGTTTAAGTGACAGCCCCTGCTTCGTGTATCCATGGCCGTCCTAGCAAACAACTATACGCGGGAATAATGTCTATTACCTGGAAAGTTATCAAGAACAAATGTGGTCCTATATGGATGGGTAAGTCCACTTCACCGATGACAGATTTCCTCAACCTATCAAAATCCTTCACAATGATGCCACTCGGGCGCATAGGAGTTCCTTGATACTTCATCTTCATGAGGGTACTTCTTGGTATAACATTCAACACGGATTTGTTATCAATTAGCACATTAGATAGCGAGTCATTCTTGCAGTTCATGGATATGTGGAGGGCCAGGTTGTGATTCCTCTCTTCATCTAGTAACTCATCATCGCAGAAACTCAAGTTGTTACATGACGTAATGTTTCCAATTACGCTGCTGAATTGATCTAACGACATGTCATTCTCTACAAAATCTTGGTCTAGTACTCCCATCAGTGATTCCCCATGAGCGGAGGAATTCATCAGTAATGCCAGGATGGATATCTTTGAAGGAGTCTGCAATAGCTGATCTACAATTTTGTAGTCTCTCATCTTAATTACCTTCAAGATATCATCCACTTCTTTCTCTAATGTGGCTCCACTAGTATCTCCTGCAGCCTTCTTAAGCTCATCGTTCTCAGCAATTTTCTTTCCAACAACAACATCTTTTCAAATAACCGGCGCAAACACACGACCACTACGGGTCACCCTGCTATTATTAGCTATATTTACAACATCTGGCATTGGCTAGATGGGAACTTCCACCCTGTCTTCTAAGATTGTAGCATTGTATTTGTAAGGCACGGCCTTATCTGATTTATAGGGAACAGGACCTAGTAGACTAATTACCAATGGGGTAACAGCTGGTTTGCTATGGTACTCCACCTCAAGATGAGCGGGTGCACCAAAACAAGGTACAATGATGTTTACACCTTCCTCAACATAATCATCCCTCAAAAGGTCATTTCCAATAAACAAATCTTCGTCTGAAGAGAAATACTCATCCGCGGAGGCATACTCTTCCTCTGAATCTTCACTCATCAAACAACCTTCAACCATATCAATCTCGTGATAATCATCTCTCTGTCTTGTGATCTTAATAGTCCCATTGTCTAACAGCAATTGAAAACCCTCTCTCACAATAGAACATCCTCGGGGGTCTCGACAACAAACTATGCAAGATCCATATTGGTGTTCCACCTGTCCAGCAGTACGACAGAAAGTGGCATGCAACTGTACGAGATCTTCATTTAAATGTTCTACTTCAAAAATTATGAATTCACCCGGACATCCAGAAACCATATTCACTTCCTCCTCATATTCTTCCCTAGGCCTGATTATATGGATTAGACCTTCGTCCATCATCTCCTGTAAGTCAGCCTTTATCTTCTCGCAACCCTGGATGTTTGTACTGCACATAACACAAACGGCGTGGTTATGCGTATAATAACTGAATTCACATAGGTCTACATGCATCTTTACCAAATGCCCTCTAACTAGATTAATGTCAAAAATCTAGAAGTCACCTGGACAACCGGCCACCATGTTCACAGCACTCACTCCCCCGTGCTTGGGTAGAGGATTGTCTTTCACGTTAGGTCTCATGTCTTTAAAAGATAAAATTCCAGACTTCACCAACCTTTACACTTTATTCCTCAAAGGATAACAATTTTCAACACTATGCCCTGGTGCTCCCTAATGAAAGGCGCGCGTCTGGTCTACTTTGTAATACTAAGGCAATGGTGATGGTACTGCTGGAGGTGGTCGTGTCTGGACCAACTTCTTCTGAATCAATGCTGGTAGTAGCTCTGCATAACTCATGGGAATGGGGTCATAGTTCTCCCTTCTCTGACTATTCCCTTGGTTCCCCTATTGGGATTGTCTTTGATAAGCAACGGTAGTTGGAGCGGCATTCATAACAGGAGTCACTGAAGCAACTTGTTGGTGACGCTGATGTTAGAACAATGTTTGAATCTACTACCCTATATTTGAGTTTTGATGATAACAAAGTGAAAAGACATAGTATTTATATGTTTCATGTTTGAACTATATGCTGCCTAAAATTACTATGCTCTGACTTGCAGATACGCTGATTAAAATAAGCAAGATCACTTATTCAGCATCAGAATTTGATTTCATACACCAGCATCAGAAGTTGCTGAATCAGAACGTCAAGATCAGATGATCAACTCACGTACATGCTGAAGCTTGATGAACAGAACTGCGCGTAAACACTCTGATACAGAAACACAATAGTTCATCAGCAGCGAAGCAGAATCAGAATGAGCCAAGCCAGAACGTGCATTGAAGAAGCAACGGTACTGTGCATTGAACGCTAATTAATTCCAACGGCCTCATTCCAGACAAGATCTGCTCAAAAAGGAAAGCTTGTTATTAGCATTGAATCAAGAATATTGCATTCAACGTTCATCTTCTCAAAGTGCTATATAAACAAGGCTTCGAAGATTATAATGGCTAATGCTCTCCAAATCTCTACACGCACAAAGCTGAACCATAATCTTCACTCTACCAGTTTTGCTAAACCAAACTCTGATATTCATTATTGTTTAGCAATCTAGTTTCTAAGCTTCATTTGTGTATACATCACAGTTGTGATAAAGTTTTGTAGAAAACATTCACACACATTGTTTTATACCTTTGTAAGAAAGTGTTGCCTTGACAAACCGGATTGTGGTTTGAATCAAGAAGGCTTTAGCAGTTGTTAAAGCAGTCTGTAATATTCAGTTGAATATAGTGAATTAAGACCTCGTTGGAGAGAGGCGAAATCACCTTGACGGGTGGACTGGAGTAGTTTGAGATCAAACGAACCAGGATAAAAATATCTTGTCAATTGCTTTAGTTTTCAGTTTTACAATTCAACCCCCCCCCCTTCTTGTGTTTTTCTCCCCTTCAATTGGCATCAGAGCGCCTGGTTCTGAGCTAAAACACTTAACCGTGTCAGTACAAGATCCAGCGTCAGAAAAACACAATGGCAGGAAACAACTCTCACTTCAGCAATGACAACAATGAGGACAGAGACAGATTCAGCGGCAAACCTCCAGTCTTTGATGGAGAAAACTTTGATTACTGGAAAGACAGAATTGAAAGCTTCTTTCTAGCACATGATGCTGATCTGTGGGATATGGTGACAGATGGATACACGCACCCTGTGAATGCAAGTGGTCAGAAGATTGATAGAAAATCAATGACTGATCAACAAAAGCGTGATTTCAAGAATCACCATAAGGCCAGAACCATCCTCCTCAGTGCCATCTCATATACTGAGTATGAAAAGATCTCCAACAGAGACACAGCTAAGAACATCTTTGATTCTCTCAGAATGACGCATGAGGGCAACGTTCAAGTCAAAGAAACAAAAGCTCTGGCGCTCATTCAGAAGTATGAGGCGTTCAAAATGGAAGAATCTGAATCCATTGAAACTATGTTCTCTAGATTCCAGATTCTGGTAGCTGGTCTCAAAGTTCTGGACAAAGGATACTCTACTGCTGACCATGTCAAGAAGATAATCAGAAGTTTACCCAAGCAGTGGAGGCCTATGGTTACTGCTCTGAAGCTAGCGAAAGATCTCAACAAAATCACTCTGGAGGAACTTATAAGCTCCCTCAGAAGTCATGAGATAGAGCTAGAAGCTGATGAGCCTCAGAAGCAAGGTAAGCCTTTAGCATTAAAATCTAACAAAAAATTTGAGTCTAAAGTTTTGCAGGCAGTTGAAGAAACATCTGATGGATCCTCATCAGAAGAAGACGAACTTTCCCTTCTCTCCAGAAGAGTAAATCAACTGTGGAAGCAAAGACAAAGGAAGTTCAGGAATCCCAGAAGATCTGATCAGAACGAGTCTTCCTCCAGATACAGAAGGACAGATTCTTCCTCTGGATACAGAAGATCTGAAGGCTCCTCCAGTAGCAAGAAGCCAAACACAAAAGACATCATTTGCTACGAGTGCAATGAGCAAGGACACTACAAGAGTGACTGCCCAAAGCTTCAGAGGGAAAAGCCCAAAAAGAAGTTTGGAAGAGAGAAGAAGAAAAGTCTAATGGCCACATGGGATGACTCTGACTCGTCTGAAGCTGACTCAGAATCAGATGATGAAAGGGCAAACATAGCGCTCATGGCTAACATTCCAGATGATAGTGAAGCTTCTGAATCAGACTCAGAATCAGACACAGAAGAGGTATTTCCTAACTTCGCTGTTAATTTTACAAAGGCTGAACTTGCTGAAAGCCTTAATGAAATTCTGGAACGTTATCAGCAGATTAGAGCTAAATTCAGAGACCTGAAAAGGAATCTTGAATCTGACTCTAATAAGTCTGAGAGTCTCAAATTGGAAAACTCTGAGCTGAGAGATAAAATTTCAAAATTAGAAAACTCTTTACAAAACTCTCAGAAGGAACCAATCTCTGAAACTCCCAGCAACGCTGATGAGATCATCAAGGAGTATGATCATAGTTTCCAGAAGTTCTTAGCTAAAAGCATAGATAGAAGCAGAATGGCTTCAATGATCTATGGAGTTAGCAGAAACGGCAGGAAAGGAATAGGATACCTAGGTAAGGTTCCTACACCAAAGAATGTCATGGATTTAACCATTAAACACACTCCTTTAAATTCACACTTTGTGTATGGTCACACACATGACATCAAATATACTAGCAGTAAGCACTCTGTGAAACCAAAATTCAACCAGAGTTTTGGTAAAACTAACAAATCAGGACCCAAGAAGATCTGGGTACCTAAGGATAAAATAATACATGTTGCAGATATCTTTAGCAGCAAGTCAGAAACACCAGTCATGGTACCTGGACTCTGGCTGCTCACGACACATGACGGGAAGAAGGCATATGTTCCAAAGCCTGGAACTTAAGCCTGGAGGCCACGTTGGCTTTGGAGGCAATCAGAGGGGAAAGATAATTGGCTCTGGAACTGTAGGTAATGGAAATCTTCCCTCTATTAATAATGTTCTGCTAGTAGATGGATTGATGCATAATCTGTTATCCATAAGTCAATTAAGTGATAACGGTTATGATATAATCTTTAATCAAAAATCATGTAAAGCTGTTAGTCAGAAAGATGGGACTATCCTGTTTAATGGAAAGAGGAAAAACAACATTTACAAAATCAAACTTTCTGAACTAAAGAGTCAGAACGTAAAATGTCTTCTGTCTGTTAACAACGAGCAGTGGATCTGGCACAGAAGATTGGGGCATGTTAGTATGAGAAGAATATCTCAGATTAACAAACTCAATCTGGTCAGAGGACTTCCTAATCTGAAGTTCAATTCAGATGCTCTGTGTGAAGCATGTCAGAAAGGCAAATTTGCAAAACCTTCTTTTAAATCCAAAAATGTTGTTTCTACCTCTAAGCCATTAGAACTTCTGCACATTGACTTATTTGGACCAGTTAAAACTGCTTCAGTCAGTGGTAAGAAGTATGGGTTGGTAATCGTAGATGACTATAGCAGATGGACATGGGTAAAGTTCTTAAGACACAAGGACGAGTCACACTCTGTTTGTTACCTTCTGTAACCAAGTTCAGAATGAAAAAGATCTTAGAATCGTTAAAGTCATAAGTGGTCATGGTGGAGAATTTGAAAATAAAGATTTTGAGTCATTCTTTAATGACAAAGGCATTTTGCATGATTTCTCTTGTCCTAGAACTCCCCAACAAAATGGAGTTGTAGAACGAAAGAACAGAACATTGCAAGAAATGGCCAGAACCATGATCAATGAGTCAAACGTTGCTAAGACTTTCTGGGCAGAGGCAATAAACACAGCGTGCTACATTCAGAATAGAATCTCAATAAGACCTATTCTGGAAAAGACTCCATATGAATTGTGGAAGAACAGAAAGCCCAACATTTCGTATTTTCATCCATTTGGATGCACTTGCTTTATATTGAATACGAAGAATTATTTGAACAAGTTTGATTCTAAGGCACAGAAGTGTATTATGTTAGGATACTCTGAACGCTCAAGAGGGTACAGAGTATATAATACAGAAACACAGATTGTGGAAGAATCAATCAGTGTTCGTTTTGATGATAAGCTTGACTCTGAAAAGTCAAAGCAGAATGAAATTTTTGCAGGTATAGAAATTGAATTTGCAGGTTCTGAAGACAAGTCATCAGAAGCTCTCAACACAGACATTCCTTCAACGTCTGAAAGAAGCAATGCTAGAAATCCTACAACTGCTGCTGATCAACCTCAGAAGAGATTACCCAGAAGCAGTTTGGATCACCCAGAAGAGACCATCCTAGGAAGAAAGGAAGATCCAATCAGAACAAGAGCAAGCTTCAGAAACTCTGAAGAAACTCTTATGGGACTTGTGTCTCTGATTGAACCTTCTTCTATTGATGAAGCACTTCTGGATAATGACTGGATTCTGGCAATGCAAGAAGAGCTGAATCAATTCACCAGAAACGACGTATGGGATCTCGTTCCCAGACCAAAAGGATTCAACGTCATTGGAACAAGATGGGTGTTCAGAAACAAGCTAAATGAACAAGGTGAAGTCATCAGAAACAAGGCACGACTGGTTGCACAAGGCTATAGTCAGCAAGAGGGGATAGACTATACAGAAACCTTTGCCCCAGTCGCCAGGTTAGAATCTATCAGACTTTTAATTTCATTTGCTGTTAATAGAGGCATCACTCTGTATCAGATGGATGTCAAAAGTGCATTCTTAAATGGTTATATAGAAGAAGAAGTTTATGTTCACCAACCCCCAGGTTTTGAAAATACAAAACATCCAGAACATGTTTTCAAACTAAAGAAGTCACTGTATGGTCTGAAACAAGCTCCCAGAGCTTGGTATGAAAGGCTAAGTAACTTTCTGCTTGAAAATGAATTCACCAGAGGGAAAGTGGACACTACTCTATTCTGTAAAACAGTTAAGAGTGACATTTTAGTCTGTCAAATTTATGTTGATGATATCATTTTTGGTTCTACTAATCCTTCTCTTGGAAGAAAATTTGCTAAGTGTATGCAGGCAGAATTTGAGATGAGCCTCATGGGGGAACTGAAATTCTTTCTAGGAATTCAGATCAATCAAACTCCAGAAGGAACTTACATTCATCAGAGCAAATACATCAGAGATCTTCTGAAGAAATTTGACCTCTCAGAATGTAAGCCATCAAAGATTCCAATGCATCCCACGTGCATTCTGGAAAGAGAAGAGGTAAGCAAAAGTGTAGAACAGAAAGTCTACAGAGGTATGATTGGTTCTCTCCTCTATCTGACTGCTTCAAGACCTGACATATTATTCAGCGTTTGTATCTGTGCTAGATTCCAATCAGATCCTAGAGAATCTCACTTAACAGCTGTTAAGCGAATTTTCAAGTATCTGAAAGGTACTACTAATCTGGGTTTGTTTTATAGAAAATCTAGTGATTACAGCTTAGTAGGCTATTGTGATGCTGATTTTGCTGGAGACAGAGTGGAACGTAAAAGTACTTCTGGAAGCTGCCAGTTTCTGGGAGAAAATCTGATCTCGTGGTCCAGCAAAAGGCAATCAACAATTGCTCTGTCAACAGCAGAAGCTGAGTACATAGCAGCAGCAGGATGTAGCACACAAATGCTCTGGATGAAAAGTCAGCTTGAAGACTTCCAGATCTTTGAGAGTAACATTCCTATTCTTTGTGACAATACTTCTGCTATTTGCTTAAGTAAGAATCCTATTTTACATTCTAGAGCTAAGCATATAGAAATAAAACATCATTTCATCAGGGACTATATTCAGAAAGGTATTTTAAACTTAAAATTTATAGATACAGACCATCAATGGGCTGATATCTTTACTAAACCCCTTTCAGAAGATAGGTTCAATTTCATTCTGAAACATCTCAGCATGAAAGTATGCCCAGAATGAAAATGTTTTAATTCCATATATTTATCTTCAGAATGTAATTATTTTACTGTGAACTTCTGATCAATCTCCTTTCAGAAAGATAGAACATGCAGATTGTATCAGATGCAAGTCTAAAGATCTGAGAGTCTAATCTCAAAGACAGACGTGCTGATCACTACATCAAACAAGTGTCATCCAATCATCAGCAAATCTCTGAAGCAGAACGCGTGCACGCTTATGAGAAGGCAAAGCGCTGATTGGGTGCATTGAGACACATGTCTGGTAACCGTTTTTAAGTATCTTTCTCAAATTCCCCAAAATCAGCAAGCATTTAATGAAAAGTAATCACGCTTGTTAAATGGCAATCATTATTTTTTTCTCTCTCTCTTAAAAAACGTTTAATTTTTCAAAATAATTTTGAAAAACTCTATTTAAGCACATTAATCCTTCATTCTTATTCTTTACGCTTTCTCATAATCACTCAAGCATTTTTCTGCATATTTCTGAGTTTATCTCCTACAAACCTTTTTCTCTCAATTCATTCTCAAAGCTTTTTTAGTGTGAACAATGGCATCCTCCAGCATTTCTGCAGGCAATCAGAAGAAAGGAACTTCTGAGCAATATCAGGTGCCCCTCAGAACTCTTCTCACTCCGGTAAAGAACCTTGAAGTGCTTTCTGAGTTAATCATTGACTTTGAAAGTTTGAAGGAAAATGGATTTGACCTAACTGAAGAAATTAGGGCTCAAAAGTGGGAGAGGTATTTCGATAGGTTGGTTGGACCAACATTCCCAGCGCTTGTCAAGGAATTTTGGATTCACGCCAAGGTTTCTAAACATCTAGTCATCTCTTCTGTCATGGGAAAGAAGATTGTAATTTCTGAAGACCTCATTGCAAGGCTAATCGGTCAAAGTGATGGTGGAGTCCGTTGTGTGGACATGGCTGAAAGATGCCCTGATATAGGTGTGGTAGCCAACAGAATTTTCACTCTTGGAATGCCCAGCAGCAAAATTAAGGATCTGAAGGATCACTGCAGAGTATGGGCCAAGATTGTTCTGGGCTGCTTCAATCACAGGAAACCAACAAGTTCTCCTGATTATATAAACGTGGATCAGCAGTTTCTGATCTACTTTATTGATCAGAGGGTAAAGATCAATCTGGCACACTTCCTGTTCAACCATCTCAAGACCAGTGTCAAAGAAACAAGAGAAGAAGAAAGGACCAAAAGGGACTGGATACCGTTTGGAAGGCTCATATCAGATATTCTGACAGAGAATAGGCTGATTGAGCATCTGATTGAAGCTCAGGAGCTGAGCACTATTGAACCAACTATTGGGAAACCGCTGAATGCTAAGAACCTGAAAAAGATGAAGCTGATAGAAAATATTCAGAAGGAACCCAGAGCTACTTCAACTGCTGATATCTCCAGCAGAAGAGTGCCTCTGAGTGATTTTCCAATATTTTCTGAAATGGAATCCAAACCAGAGATGTTTCTCAGGTACCCAGATGCGTACAAGGCAGAAGATACAGGTTCAAAGCTGAAGATCAAAGATCTGAGTCAAACCCAACCAGAAGTGACTCAGAAGAAGACAAAGAAGAGGAAAGCGCCAGCAGAAGGATCATCTCATCAGACTCCAAAGAAAAGAGGTATTTCATCTGCTGCCCCTGTTTTAATTTCATCTACTATTCCAACATCTGCTGCCCCTTCTTAAACCTCTCACAGAATATCCATTCCAATCCCTACCATTGATGAAACCATACCAGAAGACCCTTCTGAGGCCTTACTACTCAGAAGACCCAGAACCAAAATCCCCAAACAACCAACAGTTTCAACAACACCAGCACTTGATCGAGTGCTAGCTGTTATTGAGCATGAACATGCTTCTGCTCAACCACACTCTGAACCACAAAAAGTTCCTCCTCCACAACCAGAACCACAATCACAACAAGCACTCACAGAAGAACCTCTGATCCCTGAGCAATCAGAGATTCCACCTCCTCAACCAGAAAATAATCCACCTTCACCTCAAACAGAGTTTCACCATTCCAAAACCCCTTCTCCTCGTAAATCTGACCCTCACTCACCTCAACCTTCACCGCTGGCAATCCAGTTGCCATGTGGAACCACTATTGTCATGCCCCAGTTACCATCTTCAGAGGAATCAACACCTCCAAATACTCCCAAACCACCATCCACTCCAATCGAAATATCTGACTCTGATTCTGATACCCTTCCTCCAAAACAAACAACCTCTCAGAAAACCGCTGAAAACCCCAGCAGAACCTTCATTGACTTAACAAGTCTTGAACGTCTTGCTGATCTAAGACACAAAATTGCCATTCCCAAACCAAAGCAACCAGATGTTGGCTCTGGTATTTTGAATTTTGAAACAGGTGTGCTGCAATGGATTGCTTCTTTGAAGCAAGTCTGTCCTGGGATGATTGACCCAGCTGCTTCTGATCAGCTCTGGTCACAGTTCAGACTATGGGTACGTGCTGAAGCCCTCAAGTTGCAGGATGTCAACTATGAGCAGGCTCAACAGAACTTCAGCAAGCTGCTGAAGGAAGTTGAAAGTCAGCTGCCTCAAGAAGTTGTGCTCCCTCTGGACAGTGAATCTTGGTCTGAGAAAGAGCAAGCTGCAAAGGTGCAACCATCAGAAGAAGACAAGACCATTCAGGCTGAAGAAAACCCAGCAGAAGATGTCGCTGAAAGTTCTGAGAAGCTTCCTCCTTCTGATACTTCTCAAGCTGCCTTGGACAGGCAGACTCTGGAAGAATTAAGGCTGAATGACTTGCGTCTACAGCAGCGGATGGAAGAGAATGATCAGAAGATGAAAGCACGAATGGATGTGCAGGACAGCAAAATTGACACTGTGGTCAACATGGTTCAGAAGCAGAATGAAACTTCTGAAAAGATTCAAGCAATGCTGGAGAGCCTGTTCTCACGCATGCCCCCTCAACCTTAAATCTTTTTCATGCATAACTTTTTTATGTTTTCTTCATTTTCTGATGTACTGTTTTGATTAAGTTTTTGTAATATTCTCTTGCTCTGATTTTGAACTATCTTAATATGATTAGTTTTTCTGATCAAATTGTTTTAGCACATCACCAACACTTTTTGATTGCTGACAAAAAGGGGGAGAACAAGAATGATATTTAAATCAATAACGGCTAACTAGACAGAAATTCTCAAACATTCTAACTCTATTACTTGAAATGTTTTTCTGTTTTGTTTTAAGTCTACAGGCACAAGGAAGCTCCTGAACACTATGAAGACTAGAAGCTCTGATCAAAATGTAGAAGCTCTGATCAATGTTGCTCTGATCAAATATGAAGTTCTGATCGTCCTAACACTCTGATCCAAAGCAAAGCTCTGACAGGAAAAGCTCTGAAGCTCTGCTCTCTGATAAGTCAAAGACTCTTAATCTGATGTTCAAAGAAAGAAAAAGATCTGATCCTGAAGAACACGTATCATCAAAGGGAAGTAATCAACTCAGGGGGAGTATCTCTTAACTCTGACTTCTCCGTACTTCTTATTCTGATACATATCCAGATACCTTTTCACGTTATTTTTTATTTAAAATATCTAGTTTTTGTCATCATCAAAAAGGGGGAGATTGTTAGAACAATGTTTGAATCTACTACCCTATATTTGAGTTTTGATGATAACAAAGTGAAAAGACATAGTATTTATATGTTTCATGTTTGAACTATATGCTGCCTAAAATTACTATGCTCTGACTTGCAGATACGCTGATTAAAATAAGCAAGATCACTTATTCAGCATCAGAATTTGATTTCATACACCAGCATCAGAAGTTGCTGAATCAGAACGTCAAGATCAGATGATCAACTCACGTACATGCTGAAGCTTGATGAACAGAACTGCGCGTAAACACTCTGATACAGAAACACAATAGTTCATCAGCAGCGAAGCAGAATCAGAATGAGCCAAGCCAGAACGTGCATTGAAGAAGCAACGGTACTGTGCATTGAACGCTAATTAATTCCAACGGCCTCATTCCAGACAAGATCTGCTCAAAAAGGAAAGCTTGTTATTAGCATTGAATCAAGAATATTGCATTCAACGTTCATCTTCTCAAAGTGCTATATAAACAAGGCTTCGAAGATTATAATGGCTAATGCTCTCCAAATCTCTACACGCACAAAGCTGAACCATAATCTTCACTCTACCAGTTTTGCTAAACCAAACTCTGATATTCATTATTGTTTAGCAATCTAGTTTCTAAGCTTCATTTGTGTATACATCACAGTTGTGATAAAGTTTTGTAGAAAACATTCACACACATTGTTTTATACCTTTGTAAGAAAGTGTTGCCTTGACAAACCGGATTGTGGTTTGAATCAAGAAGGCTTTAGCAGTTGTTAAAGCAGTCTGTAATATTCAGTTGAATATAGTGAATTAAGACCTCGTTGGAGAGAGGCGAAATCACCTCGACGGGTGGACTGGAGTAGTTTGAGATCAAACGAACCAGGATAAAAATATCTTGTCAATTGCTTTAGTTTTCAGTTTTACAATTCAACCCCCCCTTCTTGTGTTTTTCTCCCCTTCAGCTGAAAATTCCTTCTAGGAGCATTCACTCTCCTCTCTTGTATGACATAATTGGTATCCCCTTCTTTCTTCTTTGTAAACCCATAAGCTGGTTTCTTCACACCTCCGGATCCTTCACCCTTTGTCAAACCGCCTTCTCTTACTGCCTCTTCTAGGTGGACACCCATTCCTACCATCTCTGTAAAATCACTTGGGGCACTTGCTACCATTCTTTCGTAGTAGAAAGCGCCTAGCGTCTTCAGAAAAATTTTAGTCATTTCTTTCTCCTCCATGGGAGGAATCACTTGTGCAGCCACTTCGCACCACCTCTGTGCATACTCTTTGAACGATTCTCTGTCTTTTTGAACCATGGCCCTAAGCTGGTCACGATCGGGTGCCATGTCCACATTGTACTTGTATTGGTTTATGAATGCTTCTCCCAAAGCATTAAAGGTATTGATGTTGGCACTGTCTAAACTCATGTACCATTTCAACATTGCGCCGGTCAGACTATCCTGGAAAAAGTGAATCAGCAGACGCTGATCATCGGTGTGGGTTGACATTATCCTTACATACATCACCAAGTGAGCACGAGGGCAAGTGTTGCCTTTGTACTTCTCAAACTCAAGGACCTTGAACTTAGCAAGCACTTTAACATTCGGGACCAAACACAGCTCATTCACGTTTTTCCCAAATAACTCTTTTCCCCTAAGAGCCTTCATCTCTCTTTGCATTCTTTCAAACTGCTCTTGGAAATCATTCATTCTGTTATAAAGACCCAAATCTTCACTCGGCGGAGGGAAAGGACGACACACATCTTCATTAACAAACGAGACCAAATTCACCAAAGGAGGTGCAGCAGGAACAGTATGCACCACAGGAGGTGCTGGAGTAACAACATTTTGAACAACTGGAGTATCTTGGGGGCCCAAATTGAAACCTTCAGGTGCAAAATTCTCCGGCATTCCCCACGAATAACCCTGAGGCATACAGTTCTGAACAACAGTCGGAGTAACGGATACATGAACAGCAGGAACTTCATCATTTTCCCTTGTTGGTTGAGGTTGAACACTCGGTGGTTGATCCTGAGCAACCACCAGAGCTTCCATCAGAGTAATCAAATTGGCCAAGCCAGCCTTCAAGCAGAAACTTCTTCGCGCAGCTCGCGATACTCCTGTTCCAAATTGTCCATCTTCTTTTTGAAGTTAGCCCGAGTGTTGTAGTGATGAGTCAGCTTGCTATTGAAGTAAAGAAGCTGGGTAAGGCACCTGGATATGCATAATAAATGCAAGAAATATGTGTAATATGATGCATGTCATGCAATGCACATGATTATTTTCATTCCATCATTTAATATTTCAAGGGATTTAAGATTTATAGACATATTGCAAACATCAAAATAATAACGCATTTGAAATACTGAAAAATTTTATTATAATAACTCCAAAATGGATTACAAGTTTCAATGATCCCAAGTACAAGATGAAAATACAATCTAAAAATCCTGAGAGAAAGAAACTGATAGAGATCAATCTGTACGCTGGCGCTTCCCCGTGAGCCTGGCAATCTGAGCCCTCAACCTCTGGTTTTCTTCCACCTGTCTGATGGCAACCTCCTTCCAATCATCTGAAGCAGGAAGTGAGTAATCAACACCTGTTTGAGGCTTAGGATAAAATAAATCCACTTGCCTCTCCATAGACTCCACCGCTCGACTTTCAAGGATCTAGATCAAATCATCTTTCTCCTTCAAGTCTGCCTTGTAGGAACTCTCTAAAGTCTGGAACTTGTTCTTCCAAGCATCCCTTTCCTATTTCATACTAACCAAAGCGAGTTGCAGTTCTTCTAGATCATCTAATAAAGGAGGAGTGGTCTTCACAAATAGATCAGGCATGGGTGTCTCCCGAGTATACGGCATCTTCAACTGAATGGCTCTCGATCGGATCCATTGAAGATATGGCTCTAAAGAAACAGCACCCGTAGGTCCCAAATCCTTCCTACTCTTCTTATGAATGTGACGCCAGGCCTTCGCAATCTGCTCCCTAGCTTCCCTGTGGTCTTCTCCTTCCTTCATAAAGAAACTACTCAAATGAATATTGTTTGGTTTATCCCTCATCGGGTAACCAAGCTGTCGTCGTGCAAGAACAGGGTTATAGTTAATTCCTCCCTTTGTACCAAGAAGAGGTACATTGGGGAAACTACCACAACTGTCAATAATCTCTATATCCTGATAAGCTCGATGATACCAATCAATATCTGAGTGAGTAAGTGCCATGATCTTAGGAGCCCAACGAGGTTCCTTCTTGACATCCCAAAAAGCATCAGACTGAGGCATGTGAGAGATGAACCATCGGTACAACAAAGGCGTGCAGCAGATAATCATTCCTCCATGATAAGAACTCTGAAGATGAACAGAGTAATAAGCCTCGCCCAACAATGTAGGAACTGGGTTTCCAATCATGAAAATCCTGATAGCGTTAATGTCGACAAACTTGTCCACATTAGGGAATAAGAATAATCCATAAGCAAGTAAAGCAAAGATGGCCTTAAAAGCAACCGTACTCTTCATCCTGGCAAAGTAACGAGCTTTCTCCAATAAGAACTGAGCTGGTAATCCTGTAAGTACGAAGTGCGCCTAAGAGGAGGGGTGAATTAGGTACTTTAAAAATTCTGGTTTTTAGTGATGATGGTTCTTATTTTTCTGGTTAAACGTGAGTTTAGGAAAGCTTAAAAATGCAGAAAAATAAAGAGACACGGGCGATATATCCTGGTTCCCCTTACAGTCTGAGAGTACTCCAGTCCCCTTTCAACATGAAAGAGATTTCCTTATTGTGGCAAACTTAAACAAGAACTACCAAGTAACCAAGAACAATCCTCTTGGACCAAGAACAATCCTCTTGTATTTTCACTAAGTTACCTATGAGAACAATCCTCTCAATGTAAATACACTTGTATTGAACAACTTTGGAAAGACAAGATTTCAAAAACACTTAAACTTATTTCCAACAATCCTGGAAAAATAAGTAAGTAAATATCAATTTTGAGTTTGAGTGAGTAGAGTAATATTTGATCACTTAGAGTGATTTAACAATGTAAGATCTTATCTTCCAATAATATTATTGTACAATGACTCAAGATATATTTGCTCAATGTTTTCTGTTTGATAATGTATGAAAATGTGCAGAAAACTTATGCATGAAAGTGAAGGAATGCTTGAGTTTGTATTTTGAAATTTCAGAAAATAATTATGGAAGAGGTGTTGAAATAGATTTTGAAATTGAATATTTATATGTTCATAACACCCTTTTGAAACAACATGAAGTTCTGGAAATGTATCATGAACAAATGCCAAGTTTGAGTGAAAAGATTCATTGAAAAGGCATGATGAACAGGCATGTAAAAAGCTGTTGTTTTTCAAAATCGCGCAGCATGCAATCGATTGCACCCTTTGTGTAAATCGATTGCACAAGGTTTCAATAGCTATTTTTTCAAAACTTTTAAGAGTGCAATCGATTGCACTATCAATGCAAATCGATTGCATGCAAATTTAGTAGCAAAAAGTAAGAGAGTGAAATCGATTGCACTAGGAATGTAAATCGATTTCACTGAGAAACAGAAGGAAACGTTTTAAAATTTTAATTATGCAATCGATTGCACAAACAATGTAAATAGATTTCACAGAGAAACAGAAGTAAAAGATCTGAAAGTTTGAAGTGTGCAATCGATTGCACTAAGATGTAAATCGATTGCATGCAAGAGAAAAATGAAATTTTAACTTGAAAAACTTGAGTAATGATTTTTAAACATTTCTTTTTCATGTTTGAGCATCTATATCTTAAGATCAAAGTAGATAATATTATTATACCTTTAAAGTTGTTGAGAGCTTTGAATGAAGATATTATCCTTAGATGCTTTGAGCTTGATCAAAATCTTTGCCTTCTTTGTTAGCCATGGTTTGTCTTCATCAAAACAAAAGCTCATTTGTGAAGCTTGATTTTGCATTCTCCCCCTTTTTGATGATGACAAACAATCTTTCTTTATGTGATGTACTTTCCGAAAGAGCTTCTCCCCCTAAGATGCAAAACTCCCTCTATGTAGGAGAGGGTTGGAATCCTATGCATTTCTTCATCTTGATTGGAGAGTACCTTAAAAATTAAGACACAGAAAATACAAGCATAAAGTACCATACATCTTTCTCCCCCTTTGGCATTATCAAAAAGAAGGGAAAGATGCCTAAATCAAATAATAATAGAGCAATATATTGAGAAAATTGTAGAATTAAAACATTACCACACATTGTTTAAGGATTATACAGAAATTTGAACTAACAAAACATTGAATAGCAAGACAATACATTAACAGAAAAAAACAGTTAGCCAGAACATTAAGGGTTATGCATGTCTGGATGGTTATAAGACCATGAGCCTTGATTCGGGAATTGTTGTTGAAGTGGGGGTTCTATATATTGTTGAGGAGGTGCAGCTGGATTGTTTGGATCGTGCGGTGGAATATGAAGATGAGAGTACAGGTACAAGAATTGTTGATTCACATCATTGTGAAAGTCATTAATCCGGGTTGTAGTGGAATCATTGATTGCACTCCATTGATTGTTGATGTTGGTTTTCATAGAAGCAAACTGTTGAGACATGTAGTCCATAAGCTCTTGATTGCTTGGACCATAGGAAGCAGTAGGAGGAGGAGGCGCAACTTCACCACCTTCGACTTCTTGGTCATTTCCTTCATTGCCAACAACATCTTCACCAATGTAGGTGATGGTCTTTGTCTCCGGATTGAAATGTACGCCCATTCTGGAGTCAACATTCTTAATGGAAATTTTGTTTAGATTAGGATCCATATTCACCTTTTCAAATCCAGCAAAATCCACACCAAATTCCTCCATAATCAAAGTGACAAAATAATCATATGGAAGGAATTTAGATTTTTCATCCACTCTCAGCATATGCACCATGATCATCCTTGACCAGTTTACACTTACCCCTTTCTTCCTTGCATAAATAAGCTGCATCTCGAAGTCGGTAACTGTGCAGTGGTTTCCAGCTCTTGGAAACAAAATATAGACCAGAAAATAATAATATAAGCGATCGTCTATATGGAGGTTACCTGCACTCCAGGAGTCTCTGGATGGAATTACTCCGCCAAGACCACGAATCTGTTTGGCGTGAAATCCAGCTTCACTTAACCGTCCAATGCTGTAAAAGAATTCCTTTTTCTGGTAATCATCCTATATCTCGTTTTCAGGATCATATAGGGAACTTCCAGTGAAAGGAATCTGAAGGATCTCACCAACAACCTGAGGAGTCAGAGAGATACGAGTGCCCAACACATATGTGACTATTTTGCCTTTGTGGGGTGTGAGATTGCTGAAAAACATTCTTAGCAAATCCAGGTAATATGGACCAAATGAAGAAATTAAGGGTTCCAGATCATAAGCAGCTAGATCATTCTGAAAGGAAAAACATTCTTGAGGAAAGGAGGATAGTATACCATATTTTAGGGTTGGATACTATTTTCCTTTGAAAGTCTTGGATAAATCTGGCTTCTTGCTCTTTGGTGAGAGTTGAAATCAGTGGATTGAATGTTGAATCAACCTTCTTTTTCCCTTTTTCTGAAACTGAAGCCTTTCTCTTTTTCCTTGAAGCCATGGATATGGAGTTTTTAGGGTTTTGGGGTTTTTAGGTTTTGTGAGAGAGAAAGGTATTTGTGAGCTGAAAGTTGGAAATGATTTGGATAGGTAGGGAATGAGTTATTTGTAATAAAGTATATTTGGCTTGGGAATATGAGAGAGGAATTCTGACCAACATAATTTTTCTGTCATAAAAGCAAGTTGCAGTACGTGCAATCGATTGCCATACCACGTACAATCGATTTGCACACAAACAGAATCAAAATTAAACAAAAATGCACCGAGTGAAATCGATTTGCATTGAAGGTGCAATCGATTTTAACATGGAACTGAATGGACAGAATTGAAAATACTCAGTGTGCAATCGATTAACACTCTTTGTGCAATCAATTTGCATCAACAAAAAATGTCCAAAACCAAATTTTTCTTAAAAAATAAATACCATATAGCATAGATTATCAAATAGAATGTATAAAACATATATAAGAGTTATATCAAGGGTAGAATGCACCTTATAAGTCACGTTCGTCAAGTATGCCGAGCTCTCGACGAATTTTGTAGAAAGGTTCTTTTGCCAAAGGTTTGGTGAAGATATCGGCAAGCTGATTATGAGTATCTACAAAGATTACCTCGACATCTCCTTGAAGAACATGATCACGGAGGAAATGATGTCGAATGTCTATGTGTTTAGTTCTTGAATGTATGACGAGATTCTTTGTAATTTTAATTGCACTGGTGCTGTCGCATCTTAGAGGAATGCACCCTAAATCGAGTCCGTAGTCACGAAGTTGTTGTTTTAGCAACAAAATTTGAGCGCAGCTACTACCCGCTGCTATATATTCAGCTTCGGCCGTGCTTAGAGCAACACATGCTTGTTTCTTGCAGGCCCATGATACTAATTCATTATCAAGAATGTGACACGTACCACTTGTGCTCTTTCTATCAGTTTTACAACCTGCATAATCTGCGTCAGAATAAACAATTAAGTTGCAGACGCTACCTTTAGGATACCACAATCTGACATTTGTTGTTCCTTTGAGATACTTCATGATCCTCTTTACAACCGTGAGATGATATTTCTTTGGGTTAGCTTGAAAGCGGGCACAGAGACAAACACTAAACATTATGTCAGGACGGCTTGCCGTCAAATATAATAAGGAGCCAATCATACCTCGATATTTAGTGATGTCGATGGAAACACCTGATTCATCTTGATCAACATAAGAAATATAACCCATTGGTGTAGACATTTCCTTACAGTTATCCATGTCAAACCTTTTCAAGAGTTCCTTGCAATATTTGGATTGGTTGGTGAAGATGCCAACTTTTAGTTGTTTGATTTGAAGTCCAAGAAAATAGTTCATTTTACCCATCATGGACATTTCAAATTCTCCTTGCATCATTGATGATAATTCTTCACACATTTCTTGATTTGAAGAACCGAAGATGATGTCATTAACATAGACTTGTGCTAGTAAAGTGTCGTCTTTGATTTTCTTGATAAATAGAGTCTTGTCAACTTTGCCTTTTTCGAAACCTTTTTCGCATAAGAAGTTGCTTAAACGATCATACCATGCCCTTGGTGCTTGTTTTAGTCCATAGAGAGATTTTCTAAATTTAAATACATGAGATGGATTCTTGAAGTCTTCGAACCCCGGGGGTTGCTTAACGTACACTTCTTCAGTGATATATCCATTCAAGAATGCGCTTTTGACATCCATTTGGAAAAGTTGAAAATTTAATGAACAAGCATAGGCAAGTAAGAGACGAATAGCTTCTAACCTTGCAATTGGAGCGAAAGTTTCTTCAAAGTCTATTCCTTCTTCTTGATTATAGCCTTGTGCTACCAATCTTGCTTTGTTGCGAACAATTATTCCATTCTCGTCAAGTTTGTTTTTGAACAACCATCTTGTTCCAATAATGTGTTTGTTGCTTGGCCTAGGGACGAGTTCCCAAACTTGATTCCTTTCAAATTGATTCAATTCTACTTGCATAGCTATAATCCATTGGTCATCGCCTAAGGCTTCATCAACTTTGGAAGGTTTAATTTGAGAGACAAACGCCATGTTTAGGCAAGCATCCTTGAGATTTAATCTTGTAGACACACCTTGACTTATATCACCAATTACTTTATCAATAGGATGATCTCTATGAGTTCTCCATTCTTTTGGTAGATCATTGAGATTCGATTCTTGTTGAGGTGATTCTTCGAGTTGAATGGGTTGATCCTTGGAAGAATTTTCTTGAGGACCTTCTTCGTCGGATTTCTCATCAAACTTACCCAGATTATCTTTGTCATTGTTTAGGACAAAGCATTTGCAACTGAAGATATGAAAGAAAACAATGTTTGGTTTTCTCCCTTTGAAGAGTTCATATGGAGTTTTCTTTAGGATTGGTCTAATGTTAACTCTATTGCTAACAAAACATGTCGTGCTCACCGCATCCGCCCAAAATTATTTTGGAAGATTTGAGTCACTAAGCATAGTTCTAACAAGTTCCACAAGAGACCTATTCTTTCTTTCAACCACTCCATTTTGTTGAGGAGTCCTTGGTGCCGAGAAGTTGTGAGATATTCCATGTTCTCCACAGAATTCTTCAAATAGAGCATTTTGGAATTCTCCGCCATGGTCACTCCTTATTGAGGCAATTGTTATATACTTCTTATTTTGAATTTGTTTAGCATACTTCTTGAACGCCTTGAATGCATCACTTTTCTGCACTAAAAAGAATATCCAAGTATATCTAGAGAAATCATCAACAATAACCAAAGCATATACATTACCTCCGAAACTCCTTGTTCTCGATGGACCAAATAAGTCCATATGTAACAATTGTAGTGGCCTTGTAGTGGACACCACATTCTTAGATTTGAAAGTTGGTCTAGTTTGTTTCCCCTTTTGACAAGCATCGCATAGTCTATCTTTGATGAATTTTCTCTTAGGTAAACCAATGACAAGATCATCCTTGATTAATTTATTCAAGTGTTCCATATGAATATGAGCAATTATTTTGTGCCAAAGCCATGAATCATCATTGTTTTCCATGAGACATTTAACCTTCAAAGATGGATCATCAAGGGAAATCATGAATATATTATTGATTCTTTTACCTTTAAGTATAACTTCATGAGTGACTTCGTCTTCTATCAAACATTCATCCTTGGTGAACTTGATTTTGAAGGCTTTGTCACAAAGTTGGCTAATACTTACAAGATTGTGCTTTAGTCCTTCAACATAAAGAACATCTTCAATGGATGTGAAAGGTGGAGCACGAATTTTTCCTTTGCCTAGGATTCTTCCATTATTATTGTCTCCATAAGTGACAAAACCCTTGGCCTTTAGAGCTAGATGTGAAAATTGGTTTATATATCCTGTCATATGCTTTGAACAACCACTATCAAGATACCAAAGATTGCATGTGGTCTTCAAGCATACCTTCAAAACAAATTAGGTTTTGTTTGGTACCCAAGTTGCTTTGTGTCCTTCATAATTAGTGCCTTTCTTTACCCATACATAATTCCCACTTGCCACACTGAAGTTTCTAACATAGCAAGCATTAGGTATATGGCCTTTATACCAGAATAAAAACAAGTAGGTTCAAAGTTACTTCTATATCTAGAAGGATAAGATTTCTTCTTAGGAAATGTTTTCTTTTTAGGATAGTGACGAACTATTTTAGGTTTGTTCACTTTCTCTTTGGATGATTGATCACTAGCCTTAACAAAGACAGTTTTGTTGGAACTTGGTCTTGAAAACTTTGAATATCCAAGTCCACTTTTATCATTGGAGTATCTTTGTTGGATAAGAACACCTTCCAATCCAATTTGGCCTTTTTCATATCTTTCAATGACTCTTTTTAATTGGACAATTTGGAAAGAGAGTGAATCACAATTTTTGCATACAAAATTCTGTTTTTGTTCATCACTTGATTTTTGTTTTTCTTCTTTGAAATCTTTTTCCATTGAAACATATTTTTCTTCTAAGGATGAAATTTGTTTCTTTTGTGATGAGAAAATTCACTATCAAAAAGAGAAAATTCATTACTAACCTCATTGTCTTCATCATCGGAATGGTGTGAGGCCATCAATGCTAGATTTTCACTTTCATCACTATCGGAATCGGATGAGGAACTAATTTCATTATCCTCCCATGCGACATAAGCCTTTTTATTCTTGAATCCCTTCTTACTTTTGAAGCCACCTTTCTTGGAGAGTTATGGACAATCCGACTTGATATGACCTTGCTTACCACATTTACAACATGTGATTTCTTGTGTTGATGTGGAGACTTCCTTTTTCTTAAATTGTTTCTTTCCTTTTGAATGAGAAAAAGGTTTGTCATTTCTACCGAAGAACTTACCAAGCCTTTTAACAAGAAGCATGAAGTTTTCATCTTCTTCCGGATTGTCTTCCCTTTCAACTTTCTTGGAGTCTATCTTCAAAGCAATATTCTTGGATTTCTTCTCTTGATTTTCATTCTTTTCAAGTCTTCCGAGTTCCGTTTCGTATTCTTGAAGTTTTCCAAATAATGTCGCAGATGTCATGTTGGTGAGACTTTTCTTTTCTGAAATTGCTGTTACCTTTGGTTGCCATTCTCTAGTTAAGGACCTAAGTACTTTCAGATTTAGTTCATCATTCGTCATAGTTTTACCAAGAGCACTTAGATGATTTGTCAAGTGCATAAATCTCTTTTATAAGTCAAGAATGGTTTCTCCGGGCTGCATTCGAAATAATTCGTATTCTTGACTTAGGGTATTTAGTCTTGATCTTTTTACTTCAACTGTTCCTTCATGAGTTTGTACCAAGGTATACCATATTTATTTTGTTGTTTTGCATGCCGAGACACGGAAGAATTCATCCATACTAAGTGCACCTTGAAGAAGGTTTATTGCCTTTTTTTCATAGAGAACTTTCTTCTTATCATCATCGTCTCATACAGTTTTAGGCTTTGATGATCCAACACCATTGATTACCGTTATAGGGATAAATGGACCATTTTCAACGGCATCCCAAATTTCTTCTCCTTGTGCTTCTAGATGTGCCTTCATGCGTATTTTCCAGAAGTCAAAATATTCACCGAAAAATAGAGGAGGCTTGTTGTTACTACCACCATCTCTGAAAACGGGATTATGATTTGCGGAAGCAATTCTAGATCTTTTCGGAGCAGGTTACCTATAACCTGCGATGATACCAATTGTAAGTACGAAGTGCGCCTAAGAGGGGGGGGGGGGGTGAATTAGGTACTTTGAAAATTCTGGTTTTTAGTGATGATGGTTCTTATTTTTCTGGTTAAAAGTGAGTTTAGGAAAGCTTAAAAATGCAGAAAAATAAAGAGACACATGTGATATATCCTGGTTCCCCTCACAGTCCGAGAGTACTCCAGTCCCCTTTCAACATGAAAGAGATTTCCTTATTGTGGCAAACTTAAACAAGAACTACCAAGTAACCAAGAACAATCCTCTTGTATTTTCACTAAGTTACCCTCGAGAACAATCCTCTCAATGTAAATACACTTGTATCCAACAACTTTGAAAAGACAAGATTTCAAAAACACTTAAAGTTATTTCCAACAATCCTGGAAAAATAAGTAAGTAAATATCAATTTTGAGTTTGAGTGAGTAGAGTAATATTTGATCACTTAGAGTGATTTAACAATGTAAGATCTTATCTTCCAATAATATTATTGTACAATTACTCAAGATATATTTGCTCAAAGTTTTCTATTTGAAAATGTATGAAAATATGCAGAAAACTTATGCATGAAAGTGGAGGAATGCTTGAGTTTGTATTTTGAAATTTCAGAAAATAATTATGGAAGAGGTGTTGAAGTAGATTTTGAAATTGAATATTTATATGTTCATAACACCCTTTTGAAACAACATGAAGTTCTGGAAATGTATCATGAACAAATGCCAAGTTTGAGTGAAAAGATTCATTGAAAAGGCATGATGAACAGACATGTAAAAAGCTGTTGTTTTCAAAATCGTGTAGCATGCAATCGATTGCACCCTTTGTGTAAATAAATTGCACAAGGTTTCAACAGCTATTTTTTCAAAACTTTTAAGAGTGCAATGATTGCACTATCAATGCAAATCGATTGCATGCAAAGTTAGTAGCAAAAAGTAAGAGAGTGCAATCGATTGCACTAGCAATGTAAATCGATTGCACTGAGAAACAGAAGGAAACGTTTTAAAAAAAATTTAAGTATGCAATCGATTGCACAAACAATGTAAATCGATTGCACAGAGAAACAGAAGCAAAAGATCTGAAATTTTGAAGTGTGCAATCGATTGCACTAAGATGTAAATCGATTGCATGCAAGAGAAAAATGAAATTTTAACTTGAAAAACTTGAGTAATGATTTTTAAACATTTCTTTTTCATGTTTGAGCATCTATATCTTAAGATCAAAGTAGATAATATTATTATACCTTTAAAGTTGTTGAGAGCTTTGAATGAAGATATTATCCTTAGATGCTTTGAGCTTGATCAAAATCTTTGTCTTCTTTGTTAGCCATGGGTTGTCTTCATCAAAACAAAAGCTCATTTGTGAAGCTTGATTTTGCAAATCCTCTAATCCATCCTTTAGGAGTCATATTGGCTTCCACCTCAGACTTCCCCAGATGAATCAAAGCAGCAATCTCATATGGTTTTGGCTCACCCTCCAAACCAGTAAAAGGAACACGATCAGTAACAGGTAAATCCAAAAGATGAGAATACTCCTCCAGTGTAGGCATCAGCTGATAATCGGGAAAAGTAAATCAGTGATACACCGGATCATAGAACTGGACCAAGGTCGTGAGAATACCCTCCTTCATCTTCAGCTTCATGAGAGGAATAATGGATCCATACTTCTTCTGAAAGTCTGCAGGACACTCGATCTCTGGAATTAGACTGATCAGCTCATCTATCTTGGGAACCTTGAAACTGTATTTCCCGGTCTTTCTCTTTCCATAATCCATGGTTAAAAGTACTTGAGATATTCACAAATAGTCAACCTTTGAATCCCTTGAAATATTACTTTCTTCAAAAGATGCTTATGAGTGCATGGATGCATGATGCAATAATCACACACAAGATCACACATATAGGGTTCATAGGTTCAACGTCACGAGCATGAGGTCGAAGGTACTACCTATAAGGTGTTGGTCTAAGAGTTATCACCTGCCGAACAAGGTTCTAGAGGTTCCCAGAGTCTACATCCTTCCTTCGGATATTACCAACTTCCTGATTAACTCGGTAATTAGTAATATTCTCAAGAAAGACTCGCCCGAGTGTAGTATCGCGTGACAACTACTTCCGGATTACTCTGTCATAGCTTCTGCACTACACCTAAAAGGCCAAGATGGGTTTGGTATTCTACGGTCCTCGGTTTCAACAGGCACCCAGGTCGAAAGCAATACGTCTTCCTGATTACTCAGTAAACGATACTACAGTCAAAGGGGCCTCCACTGAGTGGGGGATCTCATGCCTCCTTTTTTGGAATTACTCCCTCAAAGTTAACATGACTATACCGCCCGTCCTATCTTAAAGTTTGCCCAAGTCCGGGTATAGGACTTATGAATAATCACCAAGCACCCTGAAAACCAGGAAAATCCAAACAAACATATATACAAAATATAACACATAAACAACAATAACACATATACAGATAATAAACAAAGATAGGCTTAACCCACTTAGGGATGGACCAGCAAGAGGTCAATCTTTCCCCAGTGAAGTCGCCATTTTTCTGTAGCGGTAGAAATGTTCAAGACTAAGCCATTGGATTGACTAGACTTTATACAAATCAAAATCAAAATTGCCACCGCGCTTTATTGTTTCCAAAGGAACGGGAAAAGAGTGAATAACCCAAAAAAGGGGGAAAGATTCAAGGTAAGGGGGTTGGTTATGCAAAGGGAATGTATTAGCACCCTAAACATCTACGGTGCTCCATAGGAACCTCTTTGTAAAATCTGTATATTTTGGCTATAAAAAATGTGTTGTATATAAAATGGACGGTGGAGGTGAGAAGAGAAATATTTTTTTATGATTTTTGCACACGCCGCGGTTGTGAACCTTTAGTGCCTACGTACCACCTTTCATGCAATAGGGGATCAAGGTACATGTAGTTCCTCTTTTAAGAATTTGAAACACAAGTGTGTTGGTTAATTTTAAGAGATAAGACATCATCGTCATTGTCCGTGTGGAAAACATACTTACTACCCACAATCATGAGAAAGGAGAATTTTCTTCATCTCAAAGTGGAGGATATGGCTTGGATTTTAAAATCAAAAATGCCTCACTCAACACCTAAGTGGAAAATATCTTTGCTCACTACATAATGTAGAAGTATAGTTGTTTGCATCACTACAAGGATTGACAAAGAGCCTAATCTTTTAAGAAAAGTTTAAGGGTAAAAGACAAAGTGGCAAAATGGTTTGAAATGAGATTGGTTGACTTTTAGTCTTCTCATAAAAAAAGTGTCAAAGTATTATTAAATTGATTGAGGTTTATTTATGAAAATGTTTGAAAATGCATGGACATAAGTCCAAGTTTATTATGAAAATGCTTTAAGTTTCAAAACAAGAAGAGTGTTCAAAAGGAGGGAGAAGATTTTTAAAATTAAAGAAGATGGGAGGAGAAGAAGGGGCTATCCTAAAGCATAAGGTAAAAGCTAAGGATAAGAACTATCTAACCAACATGAAGCCAAAACTTGACATTATGAGTCAAGATAGAATTTCCATTCTTTGGATTGAAACCAAGCAAGCAAAGATACTAGAGCTCTTCAAATGTATTAAGTCTTCACAAAAATTGGGCAGAGTAACGGCTGTATGCGGGTGAATTCCAGATTACAAACAAAGGATGCAATCACAAAATCCTGCACACAAAAAACAAACAAGCAACCCAATGTCTTGAGGTAAACCTCAAGAGCTCCAGACAAAAATAATCAGACAAGATCACAAGGTCTCCAAGATAGGCCAAGGTTTCTGATCCTAAGTCCAAAAAAAGGTCCACTGCTCCATAATGCCAAGGATAGTAACCAAATAGTTCAAGTATCATTAAGAGTTTTTTAGGGTTTAAGTTGATTATTAAGTATCTTAGAAAAATAAAAAGAAAAGCTCAAGTGAGCAAATTAAAAATGACAAGAATATAAATGCTTAAATGAGAAAAGATGAAAATGGCATGAAATGTAAAATGCTAAAAAAGTAAATAGTACATAAAGCATAAAAATAATAAATCATAAAATAAACCAGTCAATAATTAGTGGTTAGTTGGATGACCATCTTGAAACTTGCATTTGGAACTCATTAGAGGATTGGTAGAACCAAAGCCTCCACACAACAAGTTGCATTTTCTTTTTGTCAAGTAATCATCCATTTAAAATTCTCACAAGTACCATTTAATGATCAACAATGTTTAAGTGATCCGCGTTGACCAAAGGTGTTGTAGATCCATTAGAGGATTGATAGAACCAAAGCCTCCACACAATGAATCTCAAGGTTATTGGATCAAAGAGATCAAATTAGCATACTTGGGCTTGCAATCATAAGTTTGGGCCCCGAATGATCATTTATTCGAATCGGGATAAAATTTAGCGCTATGTTAAGCAATCGTAAGTGGACTTATATAGAAGCCGCACCTATTTTGAGGCCGGTCAATAGCAATTTATGCACCATTTGTTTTGGGACATGATATAGAGATCATGCTCCAACAACACTTAGTGCAATAAGAAGGGGATGAGATGAAGAGGAATTAGGGTAAAAACCACATTTGAATTAATATTTAATCAAACTATTATTAAAATCATTCATCCATCTTTTATGGAGTTAAACTCAACACCATGGATCCAATGATGTTAATAAAGCCATAATCAAAAAATCAACCCAAGACAGCCAGAAAATATTCACAAAAAATAATAATATATTTAATATATGCATTAAAGGGTTAAAAAATGGTCTAAAATGGAAAAATAATAAGTAAAATTTCAATTATATTCAAATTAATCAAGAAATAAAAAATAGGACCATAGAAAAATCAGAAAATAGGTCAAGTAATTGTACAAATTTTTGGGGAATTTTTAAAAGTCAGAAACTATTTTTTAAAATTAAAATAAATGGGTAAAATAAACAAAAATAGCAAAAAATAGTAAAGTCAGAAACAAAAATAAAATAAGGTCACCAATATTTGTCACAATATCATTGGATCATTCCATAATTTTTTCAGAATTTAAAATGTGTAAAAGTAATTTTAAACATTTTAGATAGATCAAATAAGTGTAAAATTCATAAATAATACCAAAACACAAAATTAAATTGTGAAAAAATAAAAATCAGAAAGAGAATAGTCAAAAAAAAATTCCATAATTGTTTTGTATTTTTTGGACTAAAAATGAATTTTCTATGATTTTTTTGAAATTTAAAACAATTAAAATATAAATATCAGAAAAAGAAAATAAAAGAAAAAGATGTGGACCATTGGATGAGAGTCAAAACGCGTTAGTAATCAAATCCAAAGGATCTGGCGTGATGTGCATATCATGGTCTTTAGTGAATAATGTACATAATCATTAATAAATCAGATTTTTGAAAAAAACAAATGGCACGCTTTCATTAGTTAGAAGGTGACACGTTGGTCATCTTCAACCTCCAGCCCTCACAAATTGCAGGTCTCTCAAACTGTAAAATCAGAAGCTCAGACCTATGCCATTCGCTTCGTCTCTTTAAGACGAAGACAACCATACCCTCGCGCCATATTTATAAACTGTAACTCAAGCAATTTGGAAAGAAAGTTTTGAAAAGGGATTTGAAAATTCATGGTCAAAATGTGCTTCTAGATAAAAGTAAGTGTTGAAACTAGAACCAGGGCATGGAGAGCAACACAATGATACCAAAGTTTTGAAGAATTGATGAAGGAATCTACCTATTAAAGTTGAGTTGCAGAGCTCTGAAACTGGACTTCTATGGAGTAATATAGGGCATGATTCTTGAATGTGATTATATGGTTAGCTTCAGGGAAGATCAAGAAAGGTGAATTGATCAATAAAATGGATTGAAAAAGGCTTGAGAATAGGATTCGAAGTAGCTGAATTATGAGTTGTGAAGCAAGTTTGGCAGGGTGATTCTGGCTATCTAAGCTTGGGAAATTGAATGGGGGATGACCCTCTATTTATAAGGAATCAAATAGGATGCTCAAGCGTGTGGAATGATGCAAATTGGAGGGAAATCGTGTGAACCTGATGCACGAGAAAAGTCTGATCTGATTTGCATCAAAACTCATCTAATCCTTGTGTTGCAAGGCTCTAATCCACTTTGGCAACTTGGTTAAACATGTTTAGATCACAAACGCGTGCTAATTTGATGTTTAAAGGCCAAAACATGGATTTCAAATTCTGAATTATGGAGAAACTTCAGTTCCAAGTTACCAAGTTCAATCCAATGGCATTTCCACCTCAGGGATTCTTTGGGCAAAATTCTTGATGCTTTGGAAAGATGAGGTAACAAGCTTTGCAATGGAAAAAGAATGGAATCAAATGGATGCTTGAGCTGAAAGTTACATGGAGTCAAAGTTGAAGAAAAAGAGTTGACTTTCCATACTTAGAAATATTTCAAATACTTCTTTAAAAATGACCTATAATCTCTTGCATCTAAACATGGCCTTCCACTTAGAATTTGTTCTTGATCAAAAAGATGGAATAAAATATATCTCTTGAATGACATTTTGCAATTTGAACCAATCAAAATCTCCAAAAATTGAGCAAGTTATGACTTGTTGAAGTTGGCCAAAAATCATGAAATGACCTATAATCTTTTGCATTCTTAAGGAAACTTCCATCCATTTTATTAATTTTCACATAAAAGAAGGCATGAAGTACACATCCTTAAGATCATCATGGAAAAAGAATGGGCTCAAGGTGATAAAAATTGACCAAGTTATGACCATTTGAAGTCACATATGGAAGATTAGGGATTCATCTGGATGACTTGTAATCTTTCTTCTTCACCAAGTTCGTTCCACATGAAAACTCGTTGGAAATTTTGAATTGATTTGTTGGTAACTCATTGAAGAGAAGAATGTTTTTGGAACCACTCAAAAATACCACAAGATGAGCAAGATATGCCCCTTTGAAGTCCAAAACCCTAGCCTCTAGATCAAGAGAATGCTTGGTGGAACTTTTCCAACTTTGAACAAACTTTTTGTGCCTATATTCTTCCTTTGTGAATAGAAATTGTTGAGGATGATGATGAGGACCTATGGCCACCAAAACCAATTTCATACCAACTTCAAAACAACTTCAATGGTGAGGTTTGAATCTCTCAAGCTTTTGACTAGGGCATGGAAATAAACTCATGAACCCATGAAGCAACTTGATAAACCTCATTGCCTTGACCTACATTATCAACAAGTGAGACAAACCAACATTGAATTTTGTTAATCAGAGAGAAAAATCAAAGTACAATATCTATTATCACAAAAGTAAACAAATCAAGGTGCTTGGTAACTCCTCAAAGAGCAAAGCTAAAGATAGGGAGAAGAACCAAAATCCCTAATGTGATTTTGTGGTGATTGAAACAATATGGTATGATGAATGGATCTTAGGGGGGGAAATTGGGGTACAACAGCTGCCCTTATTTAAGTTTCTTCTATCCGGAGATACGAAGGTTAAAATCTTCGTGTCGACGTGATCGAAGACACTTAAATATAAAACAAACCCTGTTTTTGGCCCTAAGATGCCATGCAAATGTTTATGCATATGAATTCATATGTATGGAACAGAAGAGACGCAAAGTAGCATTGGGGAGGCAACACAAAATGAAGAAGCAAAAGAGCAATCCCACCAGGAAAATAAATCACTGGTAAACCATGAGAATAGAATCAGAGAGGAGGATAACAAGCATCGACGTTCACTGCCGATGTACTACCATCGTTCACTGAATATATCATACCACCGCCGTTCACTGACGATGAACTATCAACGTTCACTGAAGATAGCAAAAAGATAACAAACATTGATGTTCACTGTCGATGTACTACCAACATTCACTGAAGGTAGAAAGAGAAAAATATATCATATCACCGCCGTTCATTGGCGATGAACTATCAACGTTCACTGAAGATAGCAAAAAGATAACAAACACCGATGTTCACTGCCGATGTACTACCAACATTCACTGAAGGTAGAAAGAGAAAAATATATCATATCACCGCCATTCACTGGCGATGAACTATCAACGTTCACTGAAGATAGCAAAAAGATAACAAACACCAACGTTCATTGCCGATGTACTACAAACGTTCACTGAAGGTAGAAAGAGAAAAATATATCATATCACCGCCGTTCACTGACGATGAACTATCAACATTCACTGAAGATAGCAAAAAGATAACAAACACCGACGTTCACTGCCGATGTACTACCAACATTCACTGAAGGTAGAAAGAGAAAAATATCATATCACCGCCGTTCACCGATGATGAACTATCAACGTCCACTGCAGATAGCAAAAAGATAACAAACCCCGACGTTCACTGCCGATGTACTACCAACATTCAATGAAGGTAGAAAGAGAAAAATATATCATATCACCACCGTTCACTGATAATGAACTATCAACATTCACTGAAGATAGAAAAAAGATAACAAACATCGATGTTCACTGCCGATGTACTACCAATGTTCACTGAAGGTAGAAAGAGAAAAATATATCATATCACCGCTGTTCACTGACGATGAACTATCAATGTTCACTGAAGATAGCAAAAAGATAACAAACACCAACGTTCACTGCCGATGTACTACCAACGTTCACTGAAGGTAGAAAGAGAAAAATATCATATCACCTCCGTTCACTGACGATGAACTATCAACGTTCACTGAAGATAGCAAAAACATAACAAACACCGACGTTCACTGCCGATGTACTACCAACGTTCACTGAAGGTAGAAAGAGAAAAATATATCAAGTTTTCCCAGAATTCTGGTGTTCTGCCAAGAACGGGTCTCAACTTCTTCTTTAACCAAGGAGATTTACCTGGAAAGGGTAATATGTAACATGTCTCAAATAAAGAGACTTCCACTTATTGTCGAAGGGTAAATGCAAAGAGAACTGACTTTCTAGGGATAGAAATATGACTTCCCGGAGAAATGCCATGATATTCCCGCTGAGGAGATAAAGTTTTCTTGTGCAAAATAAATGCACAAACAAAAGCTCAAAATTTTCAGAAATCCATAATAAATGATATCGTCATGCAACCACAAATCCAACTCAGAAATATACCAGAGCGAGATGGCCAAAGAAGATTCACCCCTTGAGAAATAAACTCAAGAGGGAAGACCAAATTCAACTAAGCAAAGAGTGCTGCAGGAAAGGTCAGAACACAATGTCAATGAATGATGATTTTAGCAATGCATGATGTATGTATGAATGTATGAGTGCTATTGTGCATATGTTGATAAAAAGGACACATAATCAGTGTAGACAAAGGAAACCGCCTCAGTTACTACCAACATTGGGCTAAGCTTCAACCAGAAAGATCAATCCAGGAAAGGTAAAAGCGACTGCGGAAACCAAACCTATTACATTAACTTCACTGAGGGGAAACAAAATCCGAATGTAGCTTAAATCAAACAGACACCGGGATAGAACATCCTTCTTCCGGTTTCATCGGAGAAACAGTTTTCCAAAAGCAACATGCCCATTGGAGATTGCAAGACCAACCTTGAATAAAGCAAATTGACACCGAAACAACCAAGTCTCACTGGGGGGATTCAAGCCTACCTCCCTGGAGAAAAAACTACGGACTGAAACTTTACACAAATACTCATTCCAACAAGAGATGCCCTGGGATAATCTTCCCGGGAAATCAAGAAGTCAACACTAGTTCCGATACTGTAAAAAGAGCGACATCTCAGCACACCAAGGGAATAAAACCTTTCATCATATGAGGGAAAACTTTGTTGGGGAAACTGGGACGGAGGCTTCTGACCATGAAAATCCAAAATCAAAAGCGAGTCAAGACTTGACTGGGGATAATGGGATCACCAACCCAATATTGTACCTTGTACTCACTAATATCGTCTTTAACTATCTGAGAAACACACAAAGATTGCGCACACCAGCAAGATGACCTGAGAAAACTTTCATGAATGGGGTAAATCTTCTTAAAACAAACGGAGTTTGTTCATTCTTGGGATCACCATTTTTGTTGTCATTGTTTTAACACAAATCCCAAAGTAAATTGAATTGTAAAGACCTCTTCTCTTTTCTTTTGAAAAGTCAATTTTGCTTTTTAATCTCTTTGCTTTAACAGTTATTATCAGTAATAAATGAAGTCTTTGCAAGCTAAATAAAAATAAGAACACAAAGAATTGGGCAAAAGCTCAAATTTCATTAATAGAATGGTAGTCTGCAAATGGCGAGACTCCATGGATGATTACAAAGTTTGGGAAATGGTAATACATAATGGAAAAGATACATTGAGATACAATGACCACTATCCCCCCTGGCAACTTTTGAAATCCTGAGCAGCAGCCTTCGTTGAAGTATGGTGAGGATCCGAGAAGATTGTTGCTTAGATGATCAAGTTTCGTCTGACGTAGTTACTTGCCAAGAAAATCCCTAAATTTTTCCTAAGATGCCCTTGCGGGTTTTCAACTTAGCGGGAAATTTATTCTGTTTATGTCTCTAATTTTTTCCTAGACCGCCCTTTCGGGTTTTCGGCCTACCGAGACGCTCCTTTTTGCCTAAGCCGCCCTTTCAGGTTTTCAACTTAGCGAGTTGTTCTTTTATTTCTTTAGGCGAATTATTTCTTGACTGCATCAGCATTCATGGGACGTGGGAATTCCTCGCCATCCATAGTTTCATGAATTAGTGCACCACCAGAGAAGGCTTTCTTGACAACATATAGGCCTTCAAAATTGGGAGTCCACTTGCCCCTAGAATCAGCGTTGAAAGACATGATCTTCCTGAGCACGGGGTCTCCTTCTCTAAATTCACGAGGTTTGACCTTTTTATCAAATTCTTTCTTCATTCTTTATTAAAATAAATGCCCATGACACAAAGTTGTCATTCTCTTCTCTTCATTCAAATTCAATTGGTCAAACTTTTTCTGAACCCATTCAACCTCTGACAATTTGGCTTCCATTATCATACGCAGCGAGGGAATCTCTACCTCGACAGGGAGTACAACTTCCATTCCATACACTAGGGAAAACGGGGTTGCTCCTGTTGAAGTGTAAACAGATGTTCAATATCCATGCAGAGCAAAAGTGAGAATTTCATGCCAATCCTTATAAGTGACAACCATTTTCTGGACAATTCTCTTAATATTCTTATTAGCAGCTTCAACAGCCTCATTCATCTTTGGCCTGTATGGAGATGAATTATGATGGACAATCTTGAATTCTTCACACAGTTCTGTAATTATCTTGTTGTTCAAATTTGATCCATTGTCAGTGATTATTCCGCTTGGCATACCATAGCGGCATATAAGATTGTTTTTGATGAAACGCACAACCACCTGTTTGGTAACATTGGCATATAAAGCAACCTCTACCCACTTGGTAAAGTAGTCAATTGCTACCAAGATAAAACGGTGTCCATTCGAAGCTTTGGGTTTTATCATCCCGATCAAGTCAATACCCCACATAGAGAAAGGCAATGGGGAGGAAATCACATTGAGAAGTGTCGGAGGCACATGGATCTTATCTGCATAAATCTGGCATTCATGGCACTTCTTTGCAAATTTGTAACAATCGGATTCCATTGTCAACCAATAATATCCTGCCCTTAGCAACTTTTTAGACATTGAATGTCCATTAGCATGAGTGCCAAATGAACCTTCATGAATCTCATGCATCAACATGTCTGCTTCGTGTCTATCCACGCATCTGAGCAAGACCATGTAAAAATTTCTCTTGTATAACACATTTTCACTGAGGAAGAAACTGCCTGCCAATCTTTCCAATGTCTTTCTATCTTTCTTTGACGCACCAAACGGGTATTCCTGAGTCTGAATAAAATGTTTGATATCATAATACCAAGATTTTTCATCTACTACTTCCTCTATCGCAAACACATTAGCGGGCTTATCCAGCCGTCGAACTGTAATTCTGGGTATATCATTCCAAGCATTTACTTGGTACATGGAAGCCAGAGTTGCCAGAGCATCTGCCATTTAATTTTCATCCCTAGGAATGTGATGGAATTCAACTTTATTGAAGAAGGGAAGTAATCTTCTAGCATAATCTTTGTAAGGGATCAAGCCAGGGTGTCGAGTGTCCCATTCTCCTTTTATCTGATTTATTACCAAAGCTGAATCACCGTACACATCTAGAATCTTGATTCTGATATCAATAGCTTCCTCAAGACACATGATGCAAGCCTCATATTCCTCCATATTATTAGTGCAATCAAATGTTAACCTTGCAGTAAAAGGAATGTGTGATCCATGAGGAGTAACAATCACAGCACCAATTCCTTTACCATAAGTATTCACAGCTCCATCAAATACCATACTCCAACGAGATTCAGGGTCGGGGCCCTCCTCAAGCAATGGTTCATCACAATCTTTCACTTTCAAGAACATCACATCTTCATCAGGGAATTCATATTCTGCAGACTGATGATCTCCCATCGGCTTGTGAGCAAGATAATCTGCAAACACACTACTTTTGATAGCCTTTTGAGTGTGATACTCGATATCGTATTCAGATAACAACATCTGCCAGCGGGAATTTCTCCCAGTAAGAGCAGGCTTTTCAAAAATATACTTGATTGGATCCATTTTGGAGATCAAACAAGTAGTATGATTCAACATATACTGCCACAAACGCTTTGCCGCCCAGGCCAAAGCACAACATGTTTTTTATAGCATAGAATATCGCGACTCACAATCAGTGAACTTTTTGCTGAGATAATAAATGGAGAACTCTTTCTTCCCGATTTCATCATGTTGTCCCAGAATACAACCCATAGATTTATCTAACACTATTAGATACATAATCAACGGTCTTCCTTCTACGGGAGGGAGCAAGATAGGAGGTTCAAGCAGATATTCTTTAATACTTTCAAATGCCCTTTGGAAGTCATATGTCCATACACAACCTTGATCTTTCTTTAACAGCTTAAAGATCGGTTCACACATTGCAGTCATGTGGGAAATATATCTGGAGATATAATTCAAACGGCCGAGGAAACCCCTGACTTGCTTTTCAGTTCTTGGTGCTGGCATTTCTTGAATTGCCTTGACTTTGTCAGGGTCAACTTTAATTCCTTTCTGGCTAACAATAAAACCCAACAATTTCCCCGATCTAACTCCGAAGGTGCATTTATTTGGATTCAGGCGAAGATGATACTTCCTCAAACGCCGAAACAACTTCAGTAAATCTTCTATATGCCCTTCTTCAGTTAGGGATTTGGCAAATATATCATCAACATATACTTCGATTTCTTTGTGCATCAGATCATGGAATAGGGTTTTCATAGCCCTCTAGTACGTTGCACCAGCGTTCTTCAACCCGAAGGGCATCACTCTGTAACAGAATTGTAGTTGTTTAGTTATTGGCTTGCATTTTTGGTAAAACCCAAGTGTATGTGTGAATGTCATGACTGATGTCATAACATTCTAGTTTAGTTGTACTGATTCATTAGGTACCTTTGCAGAAAAATATTGTCATTCAGGTACTGATGTTTATAAGTGTGTATCTGAGCATTTTGCAAAATGATCACATTTTCCTAAATCAGTAGACAGGTTTTCTCAGATGTCATAACAGATGTTAAGACATCCTGTTCTGAACTAACAGGTTTTCAGTTTGGTTAATTCTGAGTTTTTTCAGGAAAATAACTCAGTCTTTCCAGAACAGAATCATGCGTTTTCTTTGGGTTAACCTAGCTCAACCCTAACCTGGTTAATAGAGTCCTGTGACCTAGTCTTAAGGTCAAACGGAATTAACCCTAGGTTTTTGTGGAAACCCTAACTGAAGTTGCAGCTGCTATATATTCAACAGAGCTGCTGTTTTGCAAGGAATCCCTTTTTGGTCAGAAGATCATTTGTAAATTGTATAGGTTTAATTATTGTACTCCAAGCAATTATCATTGTGATAAGTGACTTGGAATAGGTTTTTAATTGTAAGGGTTGTGTAGCACTCAAAGCTTTGAAGCAAGAGTGTTTGAATGTTTCTTGACTAAAGCTGTGAAGCAGAGTCAAGTTAGTTGTGTGTATCACTCAAAGCTGTGAAGCAAGAGTGGTTGTGTTGCTTGATTAAAAAGCTGTGAAGCTTAATCAAGTGTATGTTTTTGAAGAGTGTCTTCATCAATTCATTAGTCAAATTGTTTTATGTATCACTGCTGTGATTGAGGGGGAGTGAGTAGGAACTCAGGTTTAAGTTGTACTTAGATTGAAATTGCATTGGGTAGGTCTTAAGTGAAGGAGATAAACTGGTTGTTTTATTCCTGAATTAACATCTCTTATAGTGGATTTCCTCCCTGGCTTGGTAGCCCCCAGAGTAGGTGTTGTTGCACACTGAACTGGGTAAACAATTGACTGTGTTCTTTACTGTTTTTGTATTTACTGTCTTATAGAAAGTCAGATACGGTGTCATAACATTAAACGTGACATTGAGTATCTGCAGCCAGAATTTCAATTGGCATCAGAGCGGGCACCCTGCCTGTATTACTGGGTGAGATCTAGGGATATCACTTTCTGGCACTATGGACAAAGAAGGAGTTTTTGGAAATAGACCACCCATTCTGGATGGAACTAATTATGACTACTGGAAACCTCGTATGATTTCCTTCTTAAAATCTCTGGACAAAAAGGCTTGGAGAGCTGCTGACAAAGGATGGATCCATCCCACCATAACTGAGAAAGATGGGACAATCAGTCTGAAGCCTGAGGAAGATTGGAGTAAAGAAGAAGATGAGTTAGCCCTGGGAAATTCCAAAGCTTTAAATGCCTTGTTCAATGGAATTGATAGAAACATTTTCAGACTAGTACATCAATATGAACTGGCCAAGGAAGTTTGGGACACTCTCAAAACTACTCATGAGGGCACTTCAAAAGTAAAAATGTCAAGGCTTCAGATGTTGACTACCAAGTTTGAGAATCTAAAAATGATGGAAGATGAAACCATTCATGAGTTTCACATGAACATCTTGGAGATTGCCAACACCTCAGGAGCACTGGGAGAAAAGATGTCAGAAGAAAAACTGGTGAGAAAGATTCTCAGATCCTTGCCTAAAAGATTTGCAATGAAGGTAACTGCCATAGAGGAAGCCCAGGACATCAGCAAGTTGAAAGTGGATGAACTTATTGGGTCTCTTCAGACTTTTGAGATGGGGATCACTGATAATGGTGACAAGAAGAACAAGAGCATAGCACTTGTGTCCAACACTGATGTTGAAGAAAATATTTCAGAAGCTATAGCCATGCTTGGAAGACAGTTCAACAAACTCATCAAAAGAATAGATCCAAAGTCAAGGTCTAATGTCCATAACATTCCCTCTGACATTGACAGTTCCAGCAAAAGACCAAGGTCAGAAGAGAAGGGAAATCAAGGCAGAGGAATTCAATGCCATGGTTGTGAAGGATATGGGCATATTCGAGTTGAATGCCCTACCTTTCTTAAGAAACAAAAGAAAGGAATGACTGTTACTTGGTCTGACTGTGATTCAGAAAGTAATTCTGAAGAAGAATCTGCCAAACTAGTTACTGCTTTAACTGGTGTTTGTACCTCTGAAAGTGACATCAGTGATGAAGAGGTGACTTTTGAAGAACTGGCTGATACTTACAAGAAATTGTGTATCAGAAGTACTGAAGTCTGTGTGCAGAATGAGAAACAATCAAAACTCATCATAAAGCTGGAGGCTGAAAAAAGGGCAAACCTTGAAACTATAAGTCATCTAGAAGGAGAAGTTCAATTGTTGAACTCACAACTGAATCAAATGACCAAATCTGTCAAGATGCTGACAAATGGAATGGACAAATTGGAAGAGATCCTTCAGGTTGGACAAAATGTGGGAAATAAATCTGGACTAGGATTTATGGAAGCAAAGAAATCTGGTACAGATAAGAAGATCAGGCCTGATAAGCAAATGTCAAAACAGATGTCTCAACACAACTCTCAACATCAGGAACAGAGACATATGAAGAAAAGGTACCAAAGATGGAGATGTCATCATTGTGGGAGATATGGCCACATAAAGCCCTTCTGCTTCAGATTGCATGGATACCCTAATCATAACTCAGGTGTCAAACCTAAGTCTAAAAAGGTACCACATGCTCCTGAATGGAAGAAAAAGGCTACTGCCCTGATAGCCCACACTTCCCTGAGGGTCTCTGCAAAGGAAGACTGGTACTTTGACAGTGGATGTTCCAGACACATGACTGGAATCAAGAACCTCCTCAATAATGTTAAGCCTCACACCACCTTGTTTTGTGACCTTTGGAGATGGTTCTAAAGGTGAAATCAAAGGAGTTGGTGATTTGGACTGCCCTGGAGTTCCAAGTCTGAATGAAGTACTGCTGGTAAAAGGGCTGACTGCTAACCTCATTAGTATCAGTCAATTGTGTGATCTAGGATTCAAGGTCAATTTCTCAAAATCTGAATGCCTTGTAATCAATGACAAACAAGAAATTGTAATGAAAGGAGTCAGATCTAAAGACAACTGTTACTTGTGGGAGCCTGAGAACACTAAATTCTCCTCTGTGTGTTCCATTGCAAAAGAAGAAAAAGAGGTGAAACTGTGGCACCAAAAACTTGGCCATCTTCATCTAAGAGGTATGAAGAGGATTATCTCCTTGGAGGCAGTCAGAGGGATTCCAAGACTGCAAATTGATGAAGAAAGAGTTTGTGGTGAATGTCAGGTTGGTAAGCAGACTAGGATGTCACATCCAAAGTCAAGACATCTGACCACCTCTAAGGTTCTAGAACTTCTTCATATGGATCTGATGGGACCAATGCAAGTAGAGAGTCTTGGTGGAAAAAGATATGCCTATGTGGTTGTGGATGATTTTTCCAGATTCACCTGGATTAATTTCATTAGGGAAAAATCTGATGTATTTGAAGTTTTTAAAGAATTGTGCAAAAGAATTCAAAGAGAAAAGGAAGGGTGTATTGTCAGAATCAGAAGTGATCATGGCAAGGAATTTGAAAACAGCAAGTTTGATGATTTCTGTTCTTCAGAAGGAATTAGTCATGAATTTTCTTCTCCTATAACACCTCAGCAAAATGGAGTTGTGGAAAGAAAAAACAGGACCATACAGGAATCTGCCAGAGCAATGTTACATGCCAAAAGACTTCCTATGTATTTTTGGGCTGAAGCTATGAATACAGCCTGCTATGTTCATAACAGGGTCACCTTGAGAAAGGGAACCTCATCCACCATATATGAACTCTGGAAAGGAAGAAAACCAACTGTGAAGTACTTCCATGTGTTTGGCAGCAAATGCTATATTCTGGCTGATCGTGAACAAAGAAGAAAACTGGACCCTAAAAGTGATGAAGGCATATTTCTAGGATACTCTTCAAACAGCAGAGCTTATAGAGTATTCAATTCCAGAACCAAAGCCATGATGGAATCAATAAATTTTATAATTGATGACTATCATGAAGAAATAGATGTTCCTTGTACTGTTGAGACATTCTTTGAGACTTCAACCCAACAGAATGATCTACCCAACTCCACCACAACAGAATCTGAATCAAAGGAAGCTAGCAAGATCCCTTCCATCAGAATTCAGAAGGATCATCCAAAAGAGCTCATCATAGGAGATCCCAACAGTGGAGTCATCACAAGATCTAGAGAAATCATCTCAAACTCTTGTTTTGTGTCCAAAATGGAACCAAGAAATGTCAAGGAAGCTTTAACTGATGAATATTGGATTGGTGCAATGCAAGATGAACTGAACCAATTCAAGCAACATGAAGTTTGGGAACTGGTTCCTAGACCTGAAGGAACTAACATCATTGGGACAAAATGGATATTCAAGAACAAGTCAGATGCTGAAGGAGTTGTCACCAGAAATAAGGCAAGACTTGTTGCTCAAGGATACACCCAGGTTGAAGGGGTTGATTTTGATGAAACCTTTGCACCTGTAGCCAGGATGGAATCAATCAGACTCCTATTGTCAATTGCTTGTCTTCTCAAGTTCAAGTTATTTCAGATGGATGTGAAAAGTGCCTTTCTAAATGGGTACTTAAATGAGGAAGCTTATGTGGAACAACCTAAAGGCTTTGTGGATCCAACCCACCCTGATCATGTCTACAAATTGAGAAAAGCTCTATACGGCCTGAAACAAGCTCCTAGAGCATGGTATGACAGGTTAACAAAGTTTCTCTCAGACAAAGGCTACAGAAAAGGAGGCTTGGACAAAACTCTCTTTGTCAAAACTGAAGGAGGGAAGTTGATGGTTGCCCAAATATATGTTGATGACATAGTGTTTGGAGGAATGTCAGAACATATGGTTAAACACTTTGCTGACTAGATGCAGGCTGAATTCGAAATGAGTCTCATGGGAGAACTAACTTATTTTCTTGGACTGCAAGTCTCACAGATGGAGGACTCAATCTTCTTATCTCAAAGCAAGTATGCTAAGAACATTGTAAAGAAGTTTGGTATGGAGAATGCAAGTCACAAAAGGACTCCTGCTCCTACTCATCTAAAGCTTTCCAAAGATTCAAGTGGGGTTAAGGTGGATCAAAGTCTGTACAGAAGCATGATAGGAAGCTTGTTGTACTTAACTGCCAGCAGACCTGATATTGCCTTTACAGTTGGAGTTTGTGCAAGATACCAAGCTGATCCCAAAGTCAGTCATATCAATCAAGTGAAGAGAATTTTGAAGTATGTAAGTGGAACTTACCACTATGGGTTGATGTATTCTCATGGCTGTGAACCAGCTCTGACTGGCTACTGTGATGCTGATTGGGCTGGTAGTGCTGATGATAGAAAAAGCACCTCTGGAGGATGTTTCTTCTTGGGAAATAATCTGGTTTCCTGGTTCAGCAAGAAACAGAATTGTGTGTCTCTTTCTACTGCTGAAGCTGAATACATTGCAGCTGGTAGTAGCTGCTCTCAAATGATCTGGATGAAACAGATGCTTACTGAGTATAATGTCACACAAGATGTTATGACATTGTACTGTGACAATCTGAGTACAATCAACATTTCCAAGAATCCCATTCAGCATAGTAGGACCAAACATATTGACATACGACATCACTTTATCAGAGACCTTGTAGAAGAGAAGACAATCAAATTGGAACATGTTGCAACTGAGCTACAGCTGGCTGACATTTTTACCAAGGCTCTTGATGCAAATCAATTTGAAAACTTGAGGGGTAAGTTGGGTATTTGCCAACATGAGGAACTGTAGCAATTAATTTTGCTTAAAACAAGGGTTAAAGGAGTTATGCTTGTTCTGATTGGGTTAAAATTATATTTTCCCATTTCCTTCAATTCTTTTAAGAAGTTGAATAGACACTCCTTTTCTTCCTTCCCCTCTCGTCTCCTCATCATAACCCAGTCTCTCAATCAGAATTTTCTCTTCAGTTGCTGTTGGTCCTCTAAGACTGTCAAAATGTCTCAAACACCATCATCATCCAATACGACTATTTCAACCTCTTCCTCTGATCAAGATTCTAGGACAATCTCTTCTTGTCTGGACTCTGAAGTCCTGGAGATCTCTTCTCGTAGAAAAGTGGGAACTAACCCCACCAAGGTCAAAGAGTTGAGAACAAGACATGCAGGAAAGCCCCAAGCTTCTGCCTCTGTTAATCCATCTCATCCTTCTTCTTCAGTTCCCCCTAAAATTGCAAATAGGGAAGGGTCAGCCTATGTTAGTCAAGCAATAGCTAAAATTGTTTCAAGAATTCTGAACGAGAACCACTCAGTTCCTGGAATTTCTGTTCCTTTGAATCAAGAAAGTTCAAATGCTGAAACAAATCCAGATGTCTCTAAGGATGTTGAGACATCAGACAAAGAGAAGAATGCTGACATTGCTCACAAGAAAAGGAAGAAGCCCGAATCCTCTGAGTCTGATGACAGTGCTTAAAGGTTGGATGCTGTTTGGTGGTGTTGATTGGTGGTGGTGATACCTGGTGGAGCTTGGAAGTGTGTTCAGTTTTTAGTTCTGCTCTCATTACTTTTTCTGGATGACTGTATAACTTTTAAGAACATGTATCTTTGGCCCATTTGTGGCTAAAGAGGGGGAGATATATTTTGGTACTTAATTAGACATTCTATTTTTCTGCAGTCATTTATTTCTGCTGCTATCTATCTCTGATTGCTTAGGGTCTTTAGCCAAAAATCTGCCAAAGGGGGAGTTTGTAGTTGTTTAGTTATTGGCTTGCATTTTTGGTAAAACCCAAGTGTATGTGTGAATGTCATGACTGATGTCATAACATTCTAGTTTAGTTTTACTGATTCATTAGGTACCTTTGCAGAAAAATATTGTCATTCAGGTACTGATGTTTATAAGTGTGTATCTGAGCATTTTGCAAAATGATCACATTTTCCTAAATCAGTAGACAGGTTTTCTCAGATGTCATAATAGATGTTAAGACATCCTGTTCTGAACTAACAGGTTTTCAGTTTGGTTAATTCTGAGTTTTTTCAGGAAAATAACTCAGTCTTTCCAGAACAGAATCCTGCGTTTTCTTTGGGTTAACCTAGCTCAACCCTAACCTGGTTAATAGAGTCCTGTGACCTAGTCTTAAGGTCAAACGGAATTAACCCTAGGTTTTTGTGGAAACCCTAACTGAAGTTGCAGCTGCTATATATTCAACAGAGCTGCTGTTTTGCAAGGAATCCCTTTTTGGTCAGAAGATCATTTGTAAATTGTATAGGTTTAATTATTGTACTCCAAGGAATTATCATTGTGATAAGTGACTTGGAATAGGTTTTTAATTGTAAGGGTTGTGTAGCACTCAAAGCTTTGAAGCAAGAGTGTTTGAATGTTTCTTGACTAAAGCTGTGAAGCAGAGTCAAGTTAGTTGTGTGTATCACTCAAAGCTGTGAAGCAAGAGTGGTTGTGTTGCTTGATTAAAAAGTTGTGAAGCTTAATCAAGTGTATGTTTTTGAAGAGTGTCTTCATCAATTCATTAGTCAAATTGTTTTATGTATCACTGCTGTGATTGAGGGGGAGTGAGTAGGAACTCAGGTTTAAGTTGTACATAGATTGAAATTGCATTGGGTAGGTCTTAAGTGAAGGAGATAAACCGGTTGGTTTATTCCTGAATTAACATCTCTTATAGTGGATTTCCTCCCTGGCTTGGTAGCCCCCAGAGTAGGTGTTGTTGCACACTGAACTGGGTAAACAATTGATTGTGTTCTTTACTGTTTTTGTATTTACTGTCTTATAGAAAGTCAGATACGGTGTCATAACATTAAACGTGACATTGAGTATCTGCAGCCAGAATTTCAAGAATGTTCCCCAGGGTGTGATAAACGTTGTTTTTTCCATGTCCTCTGGAGCAATTCTTATTTGATTATACCCGGAAAATCCGTCAATGAACGAGAATACCTTGAATCTTGCTGTGCTATCCACTAACATGTCAATGTGAGGCAATGGAAAATCATATTTTGGACTAGCTTTATTTAGATCTCTGTAATCTACCCACATGCAGACTTTTCTGTCTTTTTTCGGTACTGGGACAATATTGGAAATCCATTGAGGATACATTAACGTCACAAGAAAACCAGCATTAATCTGCTTTAGGACCTCCTCCTTGATCTTTACTGCCATATCTGGATGGGTTCTTCTCAACTTTTGTTTAAGTGGCGGACACTCTGGCTTCAACGGCAAACGATGCTCGACAATGTCTATATCTAGACCAGGCATATCTTGATAAGACCAAGCAAAAATATCCCCATACTCTTTCAACAGCTCAATCAACCCGCTCTTCACATCAGGATGCAACGATGCTCCAATCTTAACCTCCTTCGGATCTTCTTCTATACCCAAATTAACCACTTCCAAAGGCTCCTTATATGGCTGAATGGTATTCTCCTCGTGCTCAAGCAATCGTGAGACCTCTTCTAGAATCTCATCACAATCTTCTTCTTCAGCCTCAAACACAGGACAATCAAAGTTGGGAGAGGGTTCAGGGTCATTGTATTCAACTAGTTTTTTAATTAATCTGCACATGTGATTTATGATTGCTTTTAGAAACTGACACATATAACAAGTGATCATGCAGATTAATTTTCAATTATTATTTATTTTGAAAGGTTTTTTTTAATTTTTTATTATTACCATTTCCCAAGAAAAAGGCAGAAAATAAAAGACATAATTTTGGAAGCAAAGACAACTTTTATTAATGATCTTAACAATTATAGCAAACAGATAAGCCCTACAACATTAATACTTCCACCTTGGGCAGAGTGAAAGATTTTCAAAAGAAAGAAACAGATTAACAAAACAAATTACTTTGAAATATGTATGCAAGAAGGAACATCAATGGTGACCCAGTTCTGAACTCGGACTCCATGCGTCACATAATTCGGTACTTCCTGCTCTGCTTAATCCTCTTCAACATCATTAATTCCAGAGACAATCGGATGGAGGTAGCCTCCGCTGCGGAAAACATCATGATAATTTTTCACAGAAGACTTTGACTTCAAACTTTCGTCTTTGCCATTCCTCGAAGAGAAACCCAAACCAGCTCTGTTTTTGTTCACGGGTGGATCCACAAGTCATCCCCAAACTGCATTATGACCATTGTGCACAACCTGCTGCACATCCTTCAGTGAGACCACTGAATTCTCATTCTTCCTTATGTTGTCAATGGATAGGGCTTGGAACTGGGTTCCAACAGCAGCCTCATCCGATTCTACAATACTGAAAGAGGATAGATGGGATATCAACAACGTCTGCTCCACATTTACGATCACTACCTTCCCTTCACGCACAAATTTTAGCTTCTGATGCAGAGTTGAAGTGACAACCCCTGCTTCGTGTATCCATGGCCGTCCTAGCAAACAACTATACGCGGGAATAATGTCCATTACCTGGAAAGTTATCAAGAACAAATGTGGTCCTATATGGATGGGTAAGTCCACTTCACCGATGATAGATTTCCTCGACCCATCAAAAGCCTTCACAATGATGCCACTCGGGCACATAGGATTTCCTTGATACTTCAACTTCATGAGGGTACTTCTTGGTATAACATTCAATGCGGATCAGTTATCAATTATCACATTAGATAGCGAGTCATTCTTGCAGTTCATGGATATATGGAGGGCCAGGTTGTGATTCATCCCTTCATCTGGTAACTCATCATCGTAGAAACTCAAGTTGTTACATGACGTAATGTTTCCAATTACGCTGCTGAATTGATCTAACGGCATGTCATTCTCTACAAAAGCTTGGTCTAGTACTCTCATCAGTGATTCCCTATGAGCGGAGGAATTCATCAGTAATGCCAGGATGGATATCTTTGAAGGAGTCTGCAATAGCTGATCTACAATTTTGTAGTCGCTCATCTTAATTACCTTCAAGATATCATCCACTTATTTCTCTAATGTGGCTCCACTAGTCTCTCCTGCAGCCTTCTTAAGCTCATCGTTCTCAGTAATTTTCTTTCCAGTAACAACATCTTTTCGAATAACCGGCGCAAACACACGACCACTACGGGTCACCCTGCTATTATCAGCTATATTTCCAACATCTGGCATTGGCTGGATGGGAACTTCCACCCTTTCTTCTAAGATTGTAGTGTTCTATTTGTAAGGCACAACCTTATATGATTTATAGAGAACAGGACCTAGCAGACTAATTACCAATGGGGTAACAGCTGGTTTGCTATGGTACTCCACCTCAAGATGAGCGGGTGCACCAAAACAAGGTACAATGATGTTTACACCTTCCTCAACATAATCAGCCCTCAAAAGGTCATTTCTGGCAAACAAATCTTCGTCTAAAGAGAAATACTCATCCGCGGAGGCATACTCTTCCTCCGACTCTTCTTTCATCAAACAAACTTCAACCATATCAATCTGGTGATAATCGTCTCTCTGTCCTGTGATCTTAATAGTCCCATTTTCTAATAGCAATTGAACACCCTATCTCACAATAGAACATCCTCGAGGGTCTCGACAGCAAACTATGCAAGATCCATATTGGTGTTCCACCTGTCCACTAGTACAGTAGAAAGTGGCATGCAACTGTACGAGATCTTCATTCAAATGTTCTACTTCAAAAATTATGAATTCACCCGGACATCCAGAAACAATATTCACTTCCTCCTCATATTCTTCCCTAGTCCTGATTATATGGATTAGACCTTCGTCCATAATCTCCTGTAAGTCATCCTTTATCTTCTCGCAACCCTGGATGTTTGTACTGCACACAGCACCATCGGCATGGTTATGCGTATAATAACTGAATTCACATAGGTCTGCATGCATCTTTACCAAATCCCCTCTAATTAGATTAATGTCAAAAATCTGGAAGTCACCTGGATAACCCGCCACCATGTTCACAGCACTCACTCCCCCGTGCTTGGGTAGAGGATTGTCTTTCACGTTAGGTCCCATGTCTTTAAAAGATAAAATTCCAGAATTCACCAACCTTTGCACTTTAGTCCTCAAAGGATAACAATTTTCAACACTATGCCCTGGTGCTCCCTGATGAAAGGCGCACGTCTGGTCTTCTTTGTAATACCAAGGCAATGGTGATGGTACTGCTGGAGGTGGTCGTGTCTGGACCAACTTCTTCTGAATCAATGCTGGTAGTAGCTCTGCATAACTCATGGGAATGGGGTCATAGTTCTCCCTTCTCTGACTATTCCCTTGGTTCCCCTGCTAGGATTGTCTTTGATAAGCCACGGTAGTTGGAGCAGCATTCATAACAGGAGTCACTGAAGCAACTTGTTAGTGACGCTGAAAATTTCTTCTAGGAGCATTCACTCCCCTCTCTTGTATGACAGCATTGGTATCCCCTTCTTTCTTCTTTGTAAACCCATAAGTTGGTTTCTTCACACCTCTGGATCCTTCACCCTTTGTCAAACGGCCTTCTCTTACTGCCTCTTCTAGGCGGACACCCATTCCTACCATCTCTGTAAAATCACTTGGGGAACTTGCTACCATTCTTTCTTAGTAGAAAGCGCCTAGCGTCTTAAGAAAAATTTTAGTCATTTCTTTCTCCTCCATGGGAGGAATCACTTGTGCAGCCACTTCGCGCCATCTTTGTGCATACTCTTTGAATGATTCTCTGTCCTTCTGAACCATGGCCCTAAGCTGGTCACGATCGGGTGCCATGTCCACATTGTACTTGTATTGTTTTATGAATGCTTCTCCCAAATCATTAAAGGTATGGATGTTGGCACTGTCTAAACTCATGTACCATTTCAATGCTGCGCCGGTCAGACTATCCTGGAAAAAGTGAATCAGCAGACGCTGATCATTGGTGTGGGTTGACATTCTCCTTACATACATCACCAAGTGAGCACGAGGGCAAGTGTTGCCTTTGTACTTCTTAAACTCAGGGACCTTGAACTTAGCAGGCACTTTAACATTTGGGACCAAACACAGCTCATTCACATTTTGCCCAAATAACTCTTTTCCCCTAAGAGCCTTCATCTCTCTTTGCATTCTTTCAAATTGCTCTTGGAAATCATCCATTATGTCATAAAGACCCAAATCTTCACTCGGCGGAGGGAAATGACGACACACATCTTCATTAACAAACGGGACCAAATTCACCGAAGGAGGTGCAGCAGGAACAGTATGCACCACAAGAGGTGCTAGAGTAATAACATTTTGAACCACTGGAGTATCTTAGGGGCCCAAATTGAAACCTTCAGGTGAAAAATTCTCCGGCATTCCCCACGGATAACCCTGAGGCATACACTTCTGAACAACAGTCGGAGTAGCGGATACAGGAACAGCAGGAACTTCAGCATTTGCCCTTGTTGGTTGAGGTTGAACACTCGGTGGCTGATTTGAGCAACCACCAGAGCTTCCATCAGAGTAATCAAATTGGCCAATCCAGCCTTCAAAGCATAAACTTCTTCGCGTAGCTCTTGATTCCCCTGTTCCTAATTGTCCATCTTCTTTTTGAAGTTAGCCCGAGTGTTGTAGTGATGAGTCAGCTTGCTATTGAAGTAAATAAGTTGGGTAAGGAACCTGGATATGCATAATAAATGCAAGAAATGTGTGTAATATGATGCATTTCATGCAATGCACATGATTATTTTCATTCCATCATTTAATATTTCAAGGGATTTAAGATTTATAGACATATTGCAAACATCAAAATAATAACGCATTTGAAATACTGAAAAATTTTATTATAATAACTCCAAAATGGATTACAAGTTTCAATGATCCCAAGTACAAGATGAAAATACAATCTAAAAATCCTGAGAGAAAGAAACTGATAGAGATCAATCTGTACACTGGCGCTTCCCCGTGAGCCTGGAAATCTGAGCCCGCAACCTCTGGTTTTCTTCCACCTGTCTGATGGCAACCTCCTTCCAATCATCTGAAGCAGGAAGTGAGTAATCAGCACTTGTTTGAGGCTTAGGAGAAAATAAATCCACTTGCCTCTCCATAGACTCCACCGCTCGACTTTCGAGGATCTAGATCAAATCATCTTTCTCCTTCAAGTCTGCCTTGTAGGAACTCTCTAAATTCTAGAACTTGTTCTTCCAAGCATCCCTTTCCTATTGCATCCTAACCAAAGCGAGTTGCAGTTCTTCTAGATCATCTAATAAAGGAGGAGTGGTCTTCACAAATAGATCAGGCATGGGTGTCTCTCGAGTATACGACATCTTCAACTGAATGGATCTCGATCGGATCCATTGAAGATATGGCTCCAAAGAAACATCACCCCTAGGTCCCAAATCCTTCCTACTCTTCTTATGAATGTGACGCCAGGCCTTCGCAATCTTCTCCCTAGCTTCCCTGTGGTCTTCTCCTTCCTTCAGAAAGAAACTACTCAAATGAATACTGTTTGGTTTATCCCTCATCGGGTAACCAAGCTGTCGCCGTGCAAGAATGGGGTTATAGTTAATTCCTCCCTTTGACTTATTGGATAAAAGAAAATTCAGTGGCGATTGTTGCTTTCTGCAACATTTGTAATAACATGCAAACCAAGTTAGTTCTCCCACTGTATTATAGAATTGGCGACTCTGTTGGGGAATTTTAAAAGTGGGGTTACCTTTAGAGTTAGATCACTTTTAATTCTTTACTTATTTGCTTTAATTGATTTATGTTTCAGGGATTACTTAGGTTTATCTTCTTGCAAAGATCCTACACCCAGATCTGGGGGAATTTTAGGTAAGTAGCAATAGATCATGGAAATTATACGGTGTATACCGATATGGTTGAAGTGATGGCTACATTAGTGTGACACATTGGTTTGTATCGGTGTCCCTCGAGTCATTCGGGGAGAATACTAGGCTGTCGTGTGGTGTCATAAGCACTAACTGACCTTAGAACCTTAATTGACCCAACTTAGCCATTAGAAGGTAGTGAGATAGCCAATTTTGGTGCAGTCCGAAGTTGGTTGAGACTCGATACTACACTCATTGAGATTCGACTCTCAAGTTTTGTTTGGTGGAAAGTCTGTTGCATGATAGACAAAATTTGTGGGAAAAATCAGTGATATTGAGATCCCTAGAACCCGGTTACTTCTTTAGGACAGGTTTAGCCAACTAAACTTCAAGAGGGTACTTACCTACAAACTCCATACAAGCCTAAACCTAAGGCCTTGTGTGCTTTGCTTGTGTTTGATTATATGTTTGAACATGGCATCATGACACCATACCATATCATTTTCATTGACCATTTCAAGGATCTCGAGGGCATGTGATGTAGGTTATCATGAACCAGACGTTTAGAAAGAGGCAAAAGGATTTATTTTCCTCTAACCAAATGTCGTCAAAGTATGATGAACCAGACGTTTAGCAAGAGGCAAGAAGATTTATTTTCCTATAACCAATGCCGTCAGAGACCGAAGTATGTTATCTTGAGTCAAAGGCTAGGACCCACTCGACATGGCAAGCTTGATTCTTACAGAAGGGCATTCAATGACCTAAAGTTCTTCAGTCAAAGTTGCGGCCAGATTCAACTTCTAACATTTCACTTTTGTTTACCCCGCAAGATCCTTGAAAACATTGCACTTGCATTTACATATCATTCATATCATCATATAATAGGTACTCTACAAGCAGGTTTTATCATCTTCTTGTTGTTTATTTCAGTAAAAGATACCTATAAAACAGACTGTCAAGGAACTCCAAGCATAAAATTCCCAATTCCAAGAAACGCTCTTGAACTTGGCCTAGGGGCAGAAAGATATGATGGCGCTCATCACCAAAAAGAAAAAGGCTCGGAAGCCAATTTCTATCCTCAATATAGGGAGAAGATTCAGAGATCCTACTAAACCAGTTCAAACTCCTGATATCTCCTCTGATAAAGATGAAAATCAAGAGGAAGGCGGTAGAAGTGTTAAGGCTGAAGGTGGAAGCAATCAAGGTTCTGGGAAAATTTCTGAGGACGAAGACTATTTTGATGAATAGTATCCTCCCGCAGATGATAGATACAAACAGTTGGAAGATCGCCTCAAGGCCATGGAAAACCGGAAAGTGCCTGGATTGGATTTCGAAGAGCTGGGTCTTATTTCGAGGGTAGTTATCCCTCACAAGTGCAAGGTCCCCGCTTTTGCTAAATATGATGGTGTTTCTTGTCCCAAACTTCATTTGAGGTCCTATGTTCGGAAGATTTAACCCCATACTACTAACAGGCAGTTATGGGTTCACTTCTTTTAGGAAAGTTTGTTTGGTATACAACTCGAGTGGTTCTATCAGTTGGAGGGAACCAACATCCGTACTTAGGAAGACTTGGCTACTTATTTTTACAAGAAGTATCAATACAATGCTGACCTTACACCAAATCACGTGCAATTACAAAACATGATTATGGGCTCGAATGAATGGTTCAAAGAGTATGCCCAAAAGTGGAGAGATATGGATGGAAGAGTGCAACCTTCTTTATCTGACAGGGAGCTGGTAGATATGTTCATGGGCACTTTGACAGATCCATTCTTTAACCATCTGATTGGAAGTTCCTCATCTGGTTTCACTGAGCTGATTCTAACTGGAGAACATGTCAAAAGTGGTATCAAGAGCGGAAAAATTCCAGTGGCTGCATCTTCAAGTACTTTGAAGAAGACTTTTAGTGGTAAGAAGGAGACCAATGTTGTTTATGGCCAGAAGGGTCGTGTTAAAAATGACCGTAATCAGCATAGGTCAGACGCTCCGAGGAGACAATTTATGAAGATCAGTATGCTGTTATCTTAAGCATTACAAGATTTACTGAAAATAAATTTGATAACAGTGAGGGAGCCTCTTCAGAATCCCAACACCTCCTCTCCTTGATACAAGCCAAATACGAAGTGTGCCTACCATTCCAACAGTCTTGGGCATGATACCAACAACTACTAGGCCCTGAAAAACAAAATTCAGGACATGATTGGCAACAGTGAGATTGAGTTTGATCCTCCGGAGACCCCGAATGTAATTATTGCACCTATGCCGAAGCACAACAAAGGCATAAGTGCTATTTACGATGTTCTTTATGTTGCTACTATAAGTGAATTGGCTACTCCCCTACCAATCATCAAGAAGAATTTGTTACAGGCCGGTTTATTTCCGGGTTGTGTTGAAAAATTCTACTGCTGCACAGCCCAACCTAATGGTTGTGAGTTGTTGAAGGAAGGCGTTCAACGCCTAATGGACTATCACATAATTCTGGTTGAGAAGGTTTCGTCTACTGAGAACCTATTTCAAGCCTTATCCATAATATTCGGCCTTCCTGTCAGGATCACCTCCAAAGGTCATGTAAGGTTTACTGCCAATCCAAAAGCTTCTCCTTTTATTATTACTACACTGGGACATATCCCATATTTTTCGGATAAAGCTATTCCTTAGAACTATAGATCCCACATCTACTACCATTGTGTCATGCAAGAACTACTGACTGTTGAAGATAAAGTTATTGAACTTGCTGATCTCGGAATTGACAATATTATTGGGACCAGTAAAGTTACTAGAAGTGAAAGGGTTTTCTCCATGAAAATATCTCTGAAGACTGTCGCTACACCTGTTAGAGTTACCGCTATCGAGTCAACTACTGAGGCTCGGGGCAAAGAACAAATAACAGAGCATGCCCAGATGGAGGTGCCTAAAGAAGTTGTAGTTAAAGACACCTCTAGACAAGAATTAGAAGAGGTGTTGATTTTATTCGTAAGAGCGATTACAAGATTGGCGAACAGCTGGGGAAGACCCCATCCAAGATCTCCATGTTATCCCTGTTACTGTATTCTGAAGCCCATGCACAGGCTCAGGTGAAATTTTTGAAGACTCCTCATGTACCACAAGAGATTTCTGCCGATCAATTTGGAAGTTATGTTTCTAGCTTAACGATTGACAATGGATTACGTTTTTCTGATGATGATCTGACTCCGGAAGGAAGAAATCACAATAAGGCCATGTTTGTCTCCATTGAATGCAGCGACACTACTTTGGCTCATGTATTGGTTGATATTGGTTCCTCGTTAAATGTTCTACCGAAAGGAGCTATGGACAGACTTGATTACGAAGGGTTTGTACTAAAACCCAATGATATTATAGTTCGAGCCTTTGACGGGTCAAAGAGGATGGTACACTGAGAAGTGGATCTTCCGATCAAGGTAGGTTCGCAGATCTTTGAATCTACCTTCTATGTAATGGATATTTGACCAGCTTATTCTTGCTTACTGGGGCGCCCTTGGATCCATGGGGCAGACGTTGTTACCTCAACCCTACACTAGAAGTTAAGGTATCATGTGAACGGAAAGGTTGTTATAGTGTGTGGTGAAGATGAGTATATGGTCAACCACTTGAATTCATTTCGGTATGTAGAGATGGATGGAGAATTTATCGAGACTCATTGTCAAACTTTCGAAGTGATTTCTCCTGCCACTACTGAAGACGCTTCTGCAATTCCCAAGGTTACCAGGGTTCCGCCCATGATGGCTTCTTTGAAAGATGCTAAAGTCGTTGTAGAATAAGGTGGTTGTACTATTTGGGGACAGCTTCCTGACATTCCCTATAAATATGAAAATTTTGGTTTGGGTTTCACTGTAGAGGGTCAGAGGGTTGTTCATCGCACTCGTGCTAGAAGACCACCATTCCATGTCAGCAACAACAGAGTCAACGTAATAGAAGATGTTGGCAGTGATTATAACCTCGACAGCTGGATCTTTCCTACCATTGGCAATGTGCTCAACAACTAGAAGGCCGAAGACATCATCTCTATCTCCTTTAGTCAGGAGTAATAGCTACATTTATGTTTTATTGCTTTAAAAAGTTTTGGTTATGTAACGTTTAAACATTGACTTTAAACCATGTGTCTTACCCGGGGCACAATGGTTCATTTGTTAAGGGTTGTCATTTCATAAACATATTTTCATTTAATAAAAGCATTGGACATTTTGCATTCAAATTTTGTGCTCTTTGTCTTTCTTTTACTTTATTTCACTTTCAAATAGTTATGTGTTCTTACACATACCCACAATCAATTGCAGATTCACATCCACTCTGGATCCTATTTATAACGATTATGTTATTGCCACTTATGACTTTGAAAATACGATCTACCAAGACGAGGACAAAGGTGAGAAAGATTGTGAAATACCATGAGAATTTGCTAGACTGTTAGTGCAAGAAGAAAAGGCTATTCAATGGCATGAAGAGCCAATTGAAGTTGTAAACTTAGGTTCTGAAATAGATAGGAAAGAGGTCAAAATAGGTGCCAATTTAGAGGGCAATGTCAAGAACAGGTTGGTTTAGATGTTGCATGACTATGTTGAGATCTTTTCTTGGTCGTACGAAGACATGCCAGGGCTCGATACTGACATTGTGGTTCACCGTCTGCCGATGAAAGAGGGTTGTTCTCCAACTAAGCAGAAGGTTCGTCGCATGCGTCCCGAAATGTCAGAGAAGATCAAGGCCAAGGTTATGAAACAATTCAATGCAGGGTTCTTAGCAGTGACATCTTATCCTCAATGGGTTGCAAATGTGGTTCTGGTACCAAATAAAGACAATAAGGTACGTATGTGTGTAGACTAAAGGGAGTTGAACAGGGCAAGCCCCAAAGATGACTTCCCACTTCCACATATTGATGTTTTGGTCGACAATACCACTCAGCACAAGGTATTCTCCTTCCTGGATGGTTTCTTAGGTTATAATCAGATCAAGATGGCACCTTAAGACATGGAGAAAACAACCTTCGTTACACAGTCGGACACCTTCTGCTACAAGGTTATGCATTTTGGGTTGAAGAACTTCGGTGCAACTTATCAGCGTGCCATGGTAGCTTTATTCCAAGACATGATCCATCACGAGATAGAGGTCTACGTCGATGACATGATAGCAAGATCTCAGACCAAAGAGGAACATCTTGACCATATACACAAGTTGTTTGAGATACTGGAGAAGTACAAGCTGAGATTGAATCCGAACAAGTGCACCTTTGGGGTGAGATCTGGTAAACTCGTGGGTTTTGTTGTCAGCGGTAAAGGTATTGAGGTTGATCCTGCTAAAGTCAAAGCTATTCAAGAAATTCCCACTCCCTATACTGAGAAGGAAGTCAGAGGTTTCTTGGGGCGATTGAATTACATTGCTCGATTCATTTCTCATTTGACTGCTACTTCTGAGCCAATCTTCAAGTTGCTGAAGAAAGATCAGGTAGTGAAATGGAATAACGATTGTCAAACAGAATTTGACAAAATCAAGGAATATCTATAAGAACCTCTGATTCTAATTCCACCAGTTGAAGAAAGGTCTATAAGCATGTGCCTAACAGTACTAGAGAATTTAATGGGGTGTGTACTGGGCTAGCATGACGAGTCTGGTCGAAAAGAGCATTCAATATACTACCTTAGAAAAAAGTTTACCAACTGTGAAACAAGATACTCACTGCTCGAGATAACTTATTGCGCTTTGGCATGGGCTTCTCGCCGACTAAGACAATATATGTTGACTCATACTACTCTAATGATTTCAAATGGATCCTATAAAATACATATTCGAGAAACTCGCGCTCTCCGGAAGAATAGCCAGATGGAAAATGGTCTTGATAGAATACGGCATTCAGTACACCACTCAAAAAGAAATCAAAAGAAGTGTACTCAAAGACCATTTGGCTCATCAATCCGTAGACGACTACCAATCTATGAACTTCGAATTCTCGGGCGAGAACATCATGCGAGTTACAGACTGTGAAAAACCTGGATTGTATGAAGGACCTGAGCCAGGATCCCGATGGATTATGGTTTTCGACGGAGCTTCTAATCCACTTGGTAACGAAATTGGTGTTGTAATTATCTCTCCTCAGGGTTGCCATACGCCCTTCACCACCAGATTATGCTTTGACTGTACCAACAACATGGTTGAATACAAAGCGTGCATCATGGGTATTAAAGTTTCTATTGACTTAAGGATTAAGTTCTTGAATGTATACGGGGACTCAACCATGGTAATCAGTCAGATTAAGGGAGAATGGGATACGAAGCACCCGAATCTCAATCCTTATAGAGAGCATGTGCTTACCTTAATCATGTACTTCGAGGAGATCACTTTTGAGCACATCCCAAGAGAAGAGAATCAGATGGCAGACGCATTATCAACCATGTCGTCTATGTTTAAAGTCAGATGGGACAAAGAGGCTTCCAGAATTGCCATTGAGAAGCTAGACGGACCTGCACATTGCTATGAAGTTGACACTGGCGGAGTAGAAAAGAAGCCTTGGTTTTACGAAGTAAAGAGATATCTTGAGGCTCAAGAATTCCCTGAGAGGGCATCTATCAATGACAAGAAATTCCTATGGAGGTTCTCTGCTAAGTTCTTCCTGAGTAACAGAATTTTGTACAGGCGCAACCATGATTCGACTCTGCTTCGTTATGTGGACAAGAAAGAGGCAGATAAGATTATAGAAGATATGCATGAAGGTATCTTTGGTTCTCATTCTAGTGGACATACTATGGCTAAGAAGATTCTGAGAGCAGGTTATTATTGGTCGACTATGGAAACTGGATGCCATCACCACTCAAGAACTTGTCATAAGTGCCAGATCTACACTGACAAAGTACATGTTCCTCCAGTACCTCTGAATGTCTTGACTTCTCCTTGGCTGTTAGTAATGTGGGGCATTGATATGATTAGAGAAATCAAGCCCACTACTTCTAACAGACATCACTTCATCCTCATCTCCATTGATTATTTCACTAATTGGGTTGAAGCAACCTCGTTTGCCTCTGTTACTAAGAATGTGGTCGCCCGGTTCATTAAGCATAATCTTATCTGTCAATATGGCATTCCCGAAAGGATTATCACAGATAATGGTACCAATCTCAACAACACTATGATCACAGAGCTCTGCATGCATTACAAGATCAAGCACCACAATTCTTCTTTGTATCGATCGAAGATGAATGGCACAGTGGAAGCCGCCAACAAGAACATCAAGAAGATTATACAGAAGATGATAGTGACATATAAAGATTGGCATGAGATGTTACCATTTTCTCTTCATGGCTATCACACTTTGGCTCGGACATCAACTGGGGAAACTCCATTCTCTCTGGTATATGGTATGGAGGTTATCCTACCTGTCGAAGTTCAGGTTCCTTCTTTGAGAATTATGGAAGATGCAGACATAGACGAAGATGAATGGATTCAGACTAGGATGGACCAATTAAATTTTATTGACGAGAAGAGGCTTGTGGTTGTTTGTCACTGTCATATGTATCAAAAGCGTATGATCAAAGCATTCAATAAGAAAATTAAGCATCGGGTATATCAGGCTGGTGACTTGGTAATAAAGCGCATCATCCTGCCGCAAGGTGACCCCAGGGAAAAATGGACTCCCACCTACAAAGGGCCATTTGTAATCAAGAATATATTTTTGGGAGGTGCAATGATACTTACCACCATGGACAGCGAAGATCTTATATACCATGTGAACGTGAACATAATTAAAAGATACTACACATAAAAAAATGACTCACTAGGTTGACTGGCCTAGGCAAAAATTATGGATTAAAGCGTACGAATATGTCCTGTTGGATCACTTGCAACCATCTTTATTAACAACGTCAAGTTCGAATGGTGCCGATCAATTCAATTAACTTCTTCCGACAATAAGGGATGAGATTCTCAAAGACATATGGGTAATAGCAGAGTTGAAACCTGACGAGATCATTTACACATAGCTATATGTTTTGTTTTACTTTGTACTCCTTTCATTTCACGATGATTTCCTCTTACTAATATTTTTGTCTCTTTGTAAAACAAGTGTCTGTTTATAGGAAAGCTATAAATATAAACACAATTTCAAAATTCAAATTTTGTTTTACTTATTTTGTTTTGTTTGCAAAAATGTCCAATGACTAAATTGAATGAACATATGCATATGAATATGATTACTGTTAACAAATATATGCATAAAAATAGGAATAAGTATTTACTCAAAACTCTAGGAGTTTGGATAATATTCAAGTCGTCCATAAATCCCCACAGAACAACCTCCATGGAATAATCCCCACAGAGTAGTTCCCATAAGATTATCCCCCGCGGAGCCATCTTCACAAGCTCATCTTCAACAAAGATACATGCTCACAAGTCTGAAATACCTTAAGAAAATAGGGACATTTCCCAACAATTAACCCAATCATACTCACCAACAGATACCCCTAGCAGAAAAAGGAGTATGATCTTCACCCCGACAATATCGCCAACCTACGGAGTCCCAATCCTCATCAATGATTAAGTCATCAGCACGGCTCACAGGAATTCTCTTCCCCAGTTGGGTTTATTTCTCCAACACTGTAAAATTCCTCGGCAGAGCATATTCCTCACAGAGCATTTCCTCAGTAGAGTATCTCTCTAGCAGAAATCAAATTCCCCAACAGAGTTTCCTCAAACAAAAAGCAAGAATCCCTAGCGGAAACATTCTAGACAAGATTGAAGATTACACATCTTATTCATCCACAGCAACAGTCAGGGATTTATTTTCCCCAGTCAGAGATGTTATACGAAGCTACCAATACACTTCAACAACATTTCACATTCATACATCATTTACAAATACCATGGCATATGCATACGAAACATATATAGCACACTCTCATTTACTTCGAGAACATCACTGCGTAATGCATTTCATACATCATGACATTGCATACAACTAACTCTTTATCTTTTCAGGCAAAATCTACAAACAAATTTTCAAACAGGTCCAAGATTAATTCCCAAAACAAGACGGGGAAAATATCTATGTAACCATGTTAGAGATTATTTCCCGAAACAAGACAGGATAACTATCTCTACGGCCAATAAAAAGTAGGCCCCAGGTTAATTCCTGAAATAAGACGAAGCAACTATCTGGATGACCAGACACAGATTAATTCCTAAAACAAGATAGGGCAACTATCTGTGAGAACAAATTGTAGATCAATTCCTGAAACAGGATGGGGTGACTATCTACATAAATAGGTTGAAGATTAACTCCCGGAACAGAACGAGGAAACTATCTATACAACCGAGCAAAGATTAACTTCTGAAACAGGATGGGGAAACTATATTTCGATCTTTATGGCCAGATGAAGATCAATTCTTGAAACAGGATGGGGTAACTATCTTTATCACCAAGTGGTATGAATTCCCGAAATAGGACGGGTTTACCAACAAAAATAGATTGTAGATCAATTCCCAAAACAGGACGGGGCGACTATCTACATGACAAACACCTCCCTTCAGAGACTGAATTCTGAAAAGCATTTTCCTTCAGAGCATCATTCCGAAAAGCATCTTCCTTCAGAGCATCATTCTGAAAAGCATCTCCCTTCATAGGTTTATTCTGAAAATCATTTCCTTCGGAAATTCATTCTGACAAGCATTTCCCTCAAAGACAAAATCTGACAAGCAGTTACTCAAACACCTTCCCCAGAGGTTCATTCGGGAAAGCATTCTTCAGATGAAGTCAAGCGTAGACTCGTCTGATACATCTATCAACAGTTATTTTAGGTGGCATCTGTAATCACATCTTCGAAGACACTCTATCACCTCTCTATATGGCATCTTTAAACCCATTCAAGTAATATTATCAACCAACAGTGTTACCGCCTACACATGCGAGTGCAAATTTCTGGGCACTTAAGTGTTCAATCATCTTCTACCTTCAAGTCACGAATGGAGGACATGCCAATCTAACACTCTAGGTTCAAGAAGATTGAATAGGGGCAGCTGTTGTACCCCAAAATTTTCCCTCCCATTTTTCTTCAAGGCATACTCCTAGGGTTCTCAAAATGCTCAAGGATGCTCAAGAATTAATCAGACAAATTCTCCTCCTAAGTAATGGACTCACTACTAGGGTTTTTTATTTCTCAAGGAAATTTGGGTCTCAAAGGTCTCAAGTGGTTTTCATGGTGCTTCATATGTCCCTAATAATTCCCATGTCAAGTTTCAAGCGTTGTATCACAAGTTTGCTCAGTCAATGACTCAGATGAATGAAAATCAACTGTATTAGGTAAAAAGTCAACCATGGTCAACATACAGTCAAACTTCAAGATTTTTTGTCAACATCAACATTTTAAAGTGATATTCATCATTTGATCAAGGGTTTATCATGATTCCTCAAGAAAAGCCCTCAGATCATCAAAAGTCAAAAGTTGCCAAATTAGGGTTTCCTTAGGAGAAGTCAAATGAACTTTGACCAAGCATAGTTTTTACATGCTTCATCAGATTTTCCCCAACCAAAGTACATTTTGAAGGGAATTCAATTCTCTACAGCTTTGTCTCTCTAAGCTCAAGTCCAAAAATGCTTCATTTGAGAGATATAAGCCAATACATTACAAGTCATTTCAAAAGTCAACAAAAATACACTTTTTTAAGGCAACTTAAATCAAGATAAAGTCTTCAAAAGAAAAAATGATCAACATAGAGATTGTAGAGGACACCTTGGGCTTTCCAAAAAGTCCAAGATCACTTTCAAAGATGAAAATTGAAAGAGTTATGACCAATGCAAGTTGGGAATTTTTGAGCAAATGCATGAAGTTCAAATTGAGCAAGCTTGATATTTTGGACTATTGGGCCATTGTTTAAAAGTCCAAACGTGCTATATACTCCTTATACACCTCAAAATTCATTCATACATCCCTTGACCTATTTTTATTTTAATTATTTTAATTATTTTTTATTTATACATTAATAATGCAAAATAAATAAAATAAAATACATAGGCCTTTCTTACAAAGACCAAGCCCATATTTTCTTTGACCTAATTTCCACTATATATTATATCTTTCTCTTCATACAAGACACGGAAAAAAACATTGCCTCAAAGTTGTCAAAAAGATAAAAATTTCAAGAACCCTAAAATCTCCAAGTCCTTATTATAAATCCTTTCACCACAAACTAGCCATCTCAATCAACTTCATTCATTCCCAGGGTAAGATTAGAGTAGTTTGGATGATCCCAAATGCATGAAATCTCATGACATGGCATCTCCGATTTCATGATTTTCATAACATTCATATCTTTATTTTTTTTTGTTGCTTTCTTTAACATGTATTAATGTTACCAATGTGTTCATGAGGTTTGTTAGTGCAGGATAGAACAATCGCAGGGGTCCCATGCAGTTAGAATCGTGAACCACCATTCTCACACTGATCCACCTTGTTTATGCTCTAACTCAAAAACCATTGAGTTTTAGCTTACAAAAATCATTCTATTGAACTCGCAGTCCTCGATTTAGGGGGTAGGACGTTTTTGGATCACTGATGCTTTAATTTTGCTGGTTGTTGACAAAGAAGGCAATCAGAGAAGACGACTGGAGCTAGGGCTTCGGCACCTCTCCCGTCGATACATTTACGTTTATATTATATATTTATTGATTCATTTAAATAAACGGATGTACAGACGCCCCAGCAGTAGAAGCGCGTGTGTTAAAGTCACTTGTGTCAAAGGGCCTGGGTTCGATCCAGCCTTTTGCCACTTATTTTCTTAATGTTTCATATTTTTGCAGGTTTATCATATAATGTGCTGAACCTGTTATCCAGCACCAAGGAGCGCTTGGCTTGGTGGTGAGTGTGTTGCTGAAAAGACTTGAGGGCGTGGATTCAACACCCACCCCTACCATTTGGTTATTTTTAATACCTTTTCTTCTTTTTTCGTAAAATCTAACATCTTTTACAAAACCTTGATTTTTTTCCTTAACAAACCCTAATTTAATTTTAGGTTTTTAATTTAATCAACCCTAATTTAATTTTAGGTTTTTAATTTAATCAACCCTAATTTGATTTTTAGGTTTTCTTAATTAAATTAAAATCAACTTAGATTTTAGGTTTTTGTTTAATTAACTAATCTATCTTTTTAATTAATCATAATCAATTAGGTTTTAGGTTAATCGCCAAACTCTTTTCTATCAAAAAATCTCGAAAACAATTTATTTTCCCGTTTCGTTTATTTTATAAGTTCGTCTATTTTATTACTGTTGCGTGTTTCATTATTTTTCCAATTATGTACCTGCTTACAGTATGTAATGGTTTAATTAGGGTTACTACTTCCCCCCCGCCGATTTTGTTGTTTGTATCCCCTTCCCCGAAGCTTTGTAATAGTGTATGACCCTTTAATTTCTGCCTTTACTTTTTGCAATTTACTGATTTCCTTATAATTGTTTAGCTCAATAGGATTGTATGGCAAGACATAAAAATAATTGTAGAAAACCCTAATCAAGATAAAATAACTGAATTGAATCACTCTTCACACACTCACCTCTAGGGTAATCTCACTTGTTGCCTTCAGATAAAAATGGTCATGTCCCTCGAACGTAGGGATGCCTTTAGCAAATACCCTTGGTTAAAATCATCATAAAGATCATAGTCCCACGATGTCCCTCGAGTTGCCTATGAGAAATGATCTTGTCCCTCGATGTTGCCTACGAATATATGATGACAGTCCCTTTGAATTGCTAAGGTATCCCTATATGTTGCCTTCTATTACCATAATGACGACCCTACGCTTGTCTCTTCGCATCCAATGATAGGGCTTCCTACTAACTAATGGTAGGGTAGCACTATCTAAAGGAGGAGGAAAATAACATGAACGACCTTGAGTGGGTAAGAACTGTTAATCGCTCGCTCATAACTTTTCTTAAAAAAACATTTTCACACATTACTTTCAAAGATATTTTCTAAAAATCTTTGTATGCATTCTTAATTGATACAAGAATCATTACAAAGTTGTCGTACTTAGGCATTTTTCAAAATATTTTCAAACACATACACACAAAGCATTTCAAAACAAAGTGAGCTAGCGATTAAGAACCCATAGATAAATACGGATGAAAAGGGTGATAACACCTTCCCTTTTCATAACCTACCCCCCAAACTCAATAATCTATCAAAGGCCTTTCCTGTTCTTTTCACCCTTTCCTTATTGGATAAAATAAAAGTTGATGGCGACTCTTACTATCCACAATATTTATGATAAAATGTAAACCAAGTCAGTTCTCACACCGTATAACATCCCTGCACTAAAGTACGGGCAAAACGAGAATGTCCAACGGTTCGGGCCCGTCTTGCCACTCCTAGTTTCACCATGCTTCAAATGAAAGAGTTTAAACTCTTGGTTCAAAGTATTAATTCTAGCTTATTTGACCTCATTTGATCCCTTATTGGCAACTTGCAATGAGTCCCACATAGCTTTGGAGGTAGTGCAATAGAAAACACAGTAATATTCATCAACTCCTAAATAGGATATCATAATATTCCTTGTTTTCCAATCATACGACCACAATTTCTCATCATCTGCATTCCATTGTGCTTTTGGTTTGGGTACAACAACACCTTCTGCATTGGTCATGGTAATTTGAAATGGACCATTTTAGACGATGCTTTATACCTTATTATCAACTTAATTAAGATGGACACTATTGTACCCCAAAATTTTCCCTCCCATTTTTACTCAAAATATATTCCTAGAGGTCCTCAATTGCTTAAGTGGACTAAGGATTAACCAGACAAATCCTCCTCCTAAGACAATAAGCTTCAAACTAGGGTTTCACTCCTTATCAATATGTTTGAGTTCCAAGGTTCCTAAATGACTTCCATTTACCTAATATGTTCTCAAAATCATCCATGTCAAGTTTCATGCCTTGCACAAGAAGTTGGCTCAGTCAATTGCTCAGATGCCTGGAAATCAACTATACTATATCAAAAGTCAATTGTGGCCCACATACAGTCAAACTTCAAGATTTTTGGTCAATATCAACATTTTGAAGTGATATCCATCATCTGATCAAGGGTTGATCATGATTCCTCAAGGAATGCTCCTAATTCATCAAAACTCAAAAGTTGCTAAATTAGGGTTTCTATAGGAAAAGTCAACCAAACTTTAACCAGGCATAACTTTCTCATACTTTAGCAGAAATTTCCCATCAAAGGCTCATTTTGAAGAGGATTCAATTCCCTACAACTCATCTTCAGCCCTCAATTTCAAAAAATTCATTCATGAAAAGATATAAATTCAGACATTATAGGTCATTTCAAAAAGTCAACAAAAACACCTTTTGGGTCAAAGCTTCTTACATGAACATGAAAGATCCAATTGAGATCAAACCAAACGGTTTGTTTAGAGGACATCCTAAGCTTTCTAAAAAGTCCAAGAACACCGTCTTAGGGTCAAAATTGAGAGAGATGTGCATTGTCAAAGTTGGCCATTTTTGGAAATTTGCCCAAACTCAACAATGCTCAAAATTGCATTTTTTTCCACATGGGTCCATTTTTTTCAAGATTGAATATCAGTCCTAACATGGTCCACGACCTATGGGACCCTCCATGCTTTTTTATTCTTGTTTATTTAATTTATTTTGATTTTTATTCATTTAAATTCAAATAAAATCAAAATAAATCAAACTTATGGAATGATATTTGTTTTGAATTGAATTAGAGATCATGCTTGCCGTCACAAAGCTAAACAAATTGTGCAAGATTAAAAAATAAACAAATTGTGCAAGATTAAAAAATAAGAGAAAATCTCCAAATGTGGAAAGATTGGAATCAAAATTCATGGCCATCATATCTTTGATTCTTTCCAAAACTATTGACTTATTCTTGATTCTACTACTTATACAAGATCATTGCAAACCTATAGGACACGAAAAAAACTGTGCAGCCTGCCTCCCACAGCAAGATCAAACATCAATTTTTTTGTCAAAAAGTGTTGGTCCCATATCCTTCTACAGTCAGATCCAGGGCATTCTAAGGACTCCATTATGTTCCTGGACCTTAATTGAAGCCTTTGCAAGCATTCCCAAGCCACAAAGCATCCAAAATCGTAAGATATAGAATTCGGTTCTCTAACTATTTTTTATTTTCGATTACGCACATACATGTACTTTCAATGAAAATTAACCATGTATTCTTGTTTATCATAAGGTTGTGATGCTCTCTGTATTGTTTGATTAAGTTTTAGGTATAGGAATCACAATTTTCCATTCTTAGGGTTTCCAAACTCGTTTTAGGGTTTCCTGATACAGGTTAAATTAGGGTTAGACATGGGTACCATGGTGTTCAGGGCTTCAAGCCCAGTTGATTCATGGTCTCCATTAGAATTTATATTGCTTGTATTTAATTTTTGAATGACACATGGTTATAGCTACAGAAATTGTCTGTAGGTAAAAGTTCAGGCCTAAAACGACAATTCTGAGGAGGAAGATGATCATGTGGCAGCCACACCCTGGCTCGTTTGAATCTTGGTGCGTTTTCTGGGCATAATGCGTTAGTTTTTCATTATGTTTTATTTTTTTATTATATTAGCAACTAACCATCCCAGCACATATGGAAAAGGCGTAGGCTGGTGAACCAAGAGGTTTTGGGTTCGATCCCAGAATCCCATGTTTTCATATTTTCTAATTTTTCTGTCCCAGATCCAATACATCTCCCTGCCAGGAAACTATCATGTACCCTAGATCTTATCCACTAGATCCATCATCAAACAGACCCAGCGCTCCTTCCAGTAAAGCCCATGGTGCACCCTCGGGCGTTGCTCACACTGAATCTCACGCTGGATACTCGGCTAGCAATCTTGGGCCTGGAAAATTCCAGTCATATACCCCCTAAATTGCTTCTCAACATGCCCATTCTATTTTCTTTTGCTTTTAATTTCTTTAATATTTTTATTGTTTTATTTATTTTTAATTGTTTTAAAAAATCCTTTTTTTAATTAAATCTTAAAATCAAAAATCACAAAAAATGTAGAATTAGTTTTTTCTTCCTTATTTATTAAAATTAATTTTGAAAATAGATTAGTTTAATTAGGATAATTTGGTTTATTTTCATAATTAAAATTAGCTAGAAATTAGGTCTAAATTGCAAATTAATCATTCTAATAAAAATATAAAAAAATTATTTTCTTTAATTAAATAGATTCTTTAGGATATTTAATTTATTCTCATGTTATTCCTCGCGCGCATTTATTTATTTATTTTTTCCAATTATTGTATCTGCTTCGAGTTTTGAAATAGATTTTTAATTAGGGTTTATTTTACTTCCTTTTATTTACTGTTTTTCCCCAAGTTTGGTTATGTAACCCCCTCCCCAAAGTCTTGTAATAGTTAGGTTTTTATTCCCGCATTTTACTTTCCGCTATTATTAACTGTTTAGACTAATAGGATTGTATGCAAAAGACAAATGGTTAAAACAGTAGATCACCCTAAATGTGCAAAGATAAATGAACTGAAATCAAACACTTGCACATGCTCACTCCTAGGGTTACCCCCACTTCGGTTGCCTTCGGTAAACGGTCATGAAGTATAGGGAATTTTAGTGGTCACCCTCTAGTCCCAAAAGATCAAAAATGACCCATTCGAATGTTGCCTCGGAAAAATCTTTAAGACTCTAGGGTAATTACTAAGGTTTTCTAACCATTACTTCAGCGACCGTAATTATCCCTTCGAATGACCCTTTAACTCCAATGATGGGGCTATCTACTCCTTAATAGTAGGATAGCGCTGTCTAAAGGAAACGAGAAAACGAACAGTCTTTTTCGAGTAGGTAGAAACTTTTAGGTACTTGCTCAAAACAACATTTTTTACACTTACACTTTCAAACAAGCTTTTCAAACTAAAGTTTTCAAAAACATTTTATCACACCCTTGAGGACTGATACAAGGGTTACCATAAAATGAAATTCCGCACTAAGGCAAATTTCAAAACTTTTTTCGAAAACACAAACACACGAAAGCAATTTCAAAAATGAGCGAGTACCTAAGAGCCCATGGAAAACCATGGATAGAAAGGGTGCTAACACTTTCCCTTTCTAAAGTATACCCCCTGTACTCCGAAACATCTCGAAAAAGGTTTTTTCTGTTCTTTTTCCTTTTCCTTTGTTGGATGAAATAAAAGTCGGTGGCGACTCTTTCTTACCATACATTTGCGAATACAAAACACAAACCAGTATTAAACAGTCGGTTTTGCCACCGTATCACAGAACTGGTGACTCTGTTGGGGATATAATTAATAAAGTGGGGTTTACCTTAGGATCTAGGTCATTTTTAAAATTGCTTTCTTGTTTGTTTTACCTGCTTTATCTTTAAGGGTTTTTGCTTGGGTATTATTGAAGATCCTACACCCAGATCTGGGGAAACTTTTTAGGTAAACAACAATAGATCATGGAGACTGTACAGTGTAGACCAATATGGTTTAATCGATAGCTGTGTTGGTGTGACACTTTAGTTGGTACCGGTATCCTTCGTGTTGAAACAAGGAGAATACGGGGCCGCCGTGTGGTGTCGTGAAGCACTAACGGACCTTAGAACCTTAGTTTAACAAACTTGGCCATTAGAAAGTAGTGAGATAGCCGGCCTCGGTATAAAGCTGGGGACTGGTTGATAATCGATGCTACACTCATTAAGATTATACTTTCGGGATATTTCAGCCGCAAGAAAATATTTCCTGAGCTGAAACAATGCCCGATAAAGGATGATCAGTGATGTTGAGAATCCTTTGAACCCAGTTACTTTTTTAAGACAGGTTTGAAACCAACTAAACTTCAAGAGGGTACTTACCATTAAACTCATGCGAGCCTTTGAACCTAAGGCTTATTTGTGTGCTTTTCTTGTGTGTGATTTACTCTGTTTGAATATGACATCATGCATCATAACATAGCATCCATTCTTATTACACTAACCATTTCAAGGATCGAGGGAATTTATCTTTGTTCTGTTTCGCAGATCATGGCTTCCGCTCGTAGAAACACTATCTGAATCAACTTTGTGAGAATACCTCTCCAACTCAAGGAGCTAGTATCAAGGGTTCCTGAAAATTCTTCATTCACTAAGAGACATGGTCGACTTCTTAACCTGGTTACATCGAGCTTTGATGAAAAGATGATGGGTGTAATCTTTCAGTTCTTTGATCCCAAGCACCACTGCTTCACCTTTCTAGACTATCAGTTGGTACCATGGAAGAATTCTCTTAGTTATTGGATCTACCTATTCTTTACCAGACGCCTTTCACAGGTTTAGAAGAGGTTACTAAGACAGAAGTCATTGCCTCAGCTTTGCATCTGAAACGGGTCGACGTGGTATCCAATTGGGAAACAAGAAGCGGAGTCAAGGGTTTTCTAGCCAAGTTCCTAATAGAGAAGGCCCAGACGTTTTGGAATGATTTGGATTTTCAGGCTTTTGATGAGGTTTTGGCTCTCCTAAATTATGGGTTAGTACCGTTCCCTAATCCATACTTACTCATAGATGTGAATGCTGTCAAGATATGCCTCTCTCGCAACCTGGTGCCTACTTTGCTCGGAGATATCTGTTAGAACAAAGTTTGAATCTACTACCCTAAGTTTAAGTTTTGATGATAACAAAATGAAAGGATATATTAATTATGTGATTCATATAAGAACTATTTGCTACCTAAAATATTACGTTCTGTTTTGCAGAAACTCTGATAGGTATCAGCAAGGAGTACACTTAATCAGCATCAGAATATTGGTTAATAACATCAGCATCAGAAGATGCTATAATCAGAATACTAGAATCAGAAGAACAACTCACGCCTATGCTGAAGCTTGATGAACAGAACTGCGCTCAACACTATGATAAAGACAACAACAGTTCATCAGCACTTAAGCAGAGTCAGAATGAGGCCAAGCCAGAACACGCTTTAAGTAGCAATGGTACTGTGCATTCAAAGAGAATTATTACCAACGACATCATTCCAGACAAGATCTGCTCAATAAGGAAAGTTTTTTATTGGCATTGAATCAAGATTATTACCAACAACACAATGAAGATTGAATTGGCTAATGCTCTACATTATATTACACGCCTAAAAGCTAATCATCATCTTCCTTCTCTCAGTTTGCTAAACGCTTCATATCTCCTTACTCAGTATTTTAGCAATCTAGTTTCATAAGCTTAAGTTGTGTAATATCACAGTTGTGATAAACTGTTTTTGTAGAAAACACTCACACACCTAGATTTCCATTCTGTGTAAGAAAGTGATTCCTTGACAAACCGGGTTGTGGTTTGCATCAAGAAGGCTTTAGAAGTTGTTAAAGCAGATTGTAATATTCAGTTGAATATAGTGGATTAAGACCTCGTTGGAGAGAGGCGAAATCACCTTGACGGGTGGACTGGAGTAGTTTGAGATCAAATGAACCAGGATAAAAATATCGTGTTCATTGCAATTGATTTTCAGTTTTACAATTCAACCCCCCTTCTTGTGTTTTTCACTTCTTCAATTGGCATTAGAGCACATGGTTCTGAGCTAAAACACTTAACCGTGTCAGTACAAGATCCAGCGTCAGAAAAACACAATGGCAGGAAATTATTCTCACACCAGCAATGACAACCATGAGGACAGAGACAGATTCAGCGGGAAACCTCCATTCTTTGATGGAGAAAACTTTGATTACTGGAAAGACAGAATTGAAAGCTTCTTTCTGGCACATGATGCTGATCTGTGGGATATGGTGGTAGATGGATACACGCACCCTGTGAATGCAAGCGGTCAGAAGATTGATAGGAAAACAATGTCTGACCAACAAAAGCGTGACTTCAAGAATCACCACAAGGCCAGAACCATCCTTCTCAGTGCCATCTCGTATGCTGAATATGAAAAGATCTCTAACAGAGACACAGCAAAGAACATGTTTGACTCACTCAGAATGACGCATGAGGGCAACGTTCAGGTCAAAGAAACTAAAGCTCTGGCGCTCATTCAGAAGTATGAGGCATTCAAAATGGAAGAAAGTGAATCCATTGAAACAATGTTCTCAAGATTCCAGATTCTGGTAGCTGGTCTCAAGGTTCTGGACAAAGGTTACTCTACTGCTGATCACGTCAAGAAAATCATCAGAAGCTTACCCAAGCAGTGGAGGCCAATGGTTACAGCTCTGAAGCTAGCAAAAGATCTCAACAAAATTTCTCTGGAGGAACTTATCAGCTCCCTCAGAAGTCATGAGATAGAGCTAGAAGTTGATGAACCCTAGAAGCAAGGTAAGCCTTTAGCATTAAAATCTAACAAAAAATCTGAGTCTAAAGTTTTGCAGGCAGTTGAAGAAACATCTGATGGATCCTCATCAGAAGAAGACGAACTCTCCCTCCTCTCCAGAAGAGTGAATCAACTGTGGAAGCAGAGGCAAAGGAAGTTCAAGAATCCCAGAAGATCTGATCAGAACGAGTCTTCTTCCAGATACAGAAAGACAGATTCTTCCTTTGGATACAGAAGATCTGAAGGCTCCTCGGGAAGCAGAAAGCCAAACACCAAGGACATCATCTGCTATGAGTGCAATGAGCAAGGACACTACAAGAGTGACTGCCCTAAGCTTCAGAGGGAAAAGCCCAAAAAGAAGTTTGGAAGAGAAAATAAGAAAAGTCTCATGGCTACATGGGATGACTCTGACTCGTCTGAAGCTGACTCAGAATCAGATGATGAGAGAGCAAACATAGCTCTCATGGCCAACATTTCAGAAGATAGTGAAGCTTCTGAATCAGACTCAGAATCAGATACTGAAGAGGTATTTCCTGACTTTGCTGTTAATTTTACCAAGGCTGAACTTGCTGAAAGCCTTAATGAAATCCTGGAAAGGTATCAGCAGATTAGAGTTAAATTCAGAGACCTAAAAAGGAATCTTGAATCTGACTCTAATAAGACTGAGAGTCTTAAATTGGAGAATTTTGAGCTGAGAATTAAAATTTCAAAATTAGAAAATACTTTACAAAACTCTCAGAAGGAACCAATTTCTGAAACTCCCAGCAACGCTGATGAGATCATCAAGGAGTATGATCACAGTTTCCAGAAGTTCCTTGCTAAAAGCATAGATAGAAGCAAAATGGCTTCAATGATCTATGGAGTTAGCAGAAACGGCAGGAAGGGAATAGGATACCAAGGTAAGGTTCCTACACCAAAGAATGTCATGGATTTAACCATTAAACACACTCCTCTGAATTCACATTTTGTGTATGGTCACACACATGATATTAAATACACTAGCAGTAAGTACTCTGTGAAACCAAAATTCAACCAGAGTTTTGGTAAATCTAACAAATCAGGACCCAAGAAAATCTGGGTACCTAAGGATAAAATAATACATGTTGCAGATATCTTTAGTAGCAAATCAGAAACACCAGTCATGGTACCTGGACTCTGGCTGCTCGCGACACATGACGGGAAGAAGGCATATGTTCGAAAGCCTGGAACTTAAGCCTGGAGGCCACGTTGGCTTTGGAGGCAATCAGAGGGGAAAGATAATTGGCTCTGGAACTGTAGGTAATGGAAATCTTCCCTCTATTAATAATGTTCTGCTAGTAGATGGATTAATGCATAATCTGTTATCCATAAGTCAATTAAGTGATAACGGTTATGATATAATCTTTAATCAAAAATCATGTAAAGCTGTTAGTCAGAAAGATGGGACTATCCTGTTTAATGGAAAGAGGAAAAACAACATTTACAAAATAAAACTTTCTGAACTAAAAAGTCAGAATGTAAAGTGCCTTCTGTCTGTTAACAACGAGCAGTGGATCTGGCACAGAAGATTGGGGCACGTTAGTATGAGAAGAATATCTCAGATTAACAAACTCAATCTGGTCAGAGGACTTCCTAATTTGAAGTTCAATTCAGATGCTCTATGTGAAGCATGTCAGAAAGACAAGTTTGCAAAACCTTATTTTAAATCTAGAAATGTTGTTTCTACCTCTAAGCCATTAGAACTTCTGCACATTGACTTATTTGGACCAGTTAAAACTGCTTCAGTCAGTGGCAAGAAGTATGGGTTAGTAATCGTAGATGACTATAGCAGATGGACATGGGTAAAGTTCTTAAGACACAAGGACGAGTCACACTCTGTTTGTTACCTTCTGTAACCAAGTTCAGAATGAAAAGGATCTTAGAATCGTTAAAGTCAGAAGTGATCATGGTGGAGAGTTTGAAAACAAAGATTTTGAGTCATTCTTTAATGACAGAGGCATTCTACATGATTTCTCTTGTCCTAGAACTCCCCAACAAAATGGAGTTGTAGAACGAAAGAACAGAACATTGCAAGAAATGGCCAGAACCATGATCAATGAGACAAATGTTGCTAAGATCTTCTGGGCAGAGGCAATAAACACAGCATGCTACATTCAGAATAGAATCTCAATAAGACCTATTCTGGAAAAGACTCCATATGAATTGTGGAAGAACAGAAAGCCCAACATTTCATATTTTCATCCATTTGGATGTACCTGTTTTATGTTAAATACAAAGAATTATTTGAACAAGTTTGACTCTAAAGCACAGAAGTGTATTATGTTAGGATACTCTGAACGCTTAAGAGGGTACAGAGTATACAATACAGAAACACAGATTGTGGAAGAATCAATCAGTGTTCGTTTTGATGATAAGCTTGACTCTGAAAAGTCAAAGCAAAATGAAGTTTTTGCAGGTATGGAAATTGAATTTACAGGTTCTGAAGGCAAGCCATCAGAAGCTCTCAACACAGACACTCCTTCAACGTCTGAAAGGAGCACTGCTAGCAATCCTACAAAAGCTGTTGATCAACCTCAGAAAAGACTACCCAGAAGCAGCTTGGATCACCCAGAAGAGACTATCTTAGGAAGAAAGGAAGGTCCAATCAGAACAAGAGCAAGCTTCAGAAACTCTGAAGAAACCCTCATGGGACTTATGTCTCTGATTGAACCTTCTTCTATTGATGAAGCACTTCTGGATAATGATTGGATTCTGGCAATGCAAGAAGAGTTGAATCAATTCACCAGAAATGACGTATGGGATCTTGTTCCTAGACCAAAAGGATTCAACGTCATTGGAACAAGATGGGTTTTCAGAAACAAGCTAAATGAACAAGGTGAAGTCATCAGAAACAAAGCACGACTGGTTGCACAAGGTTATAGTCAGCAAGAGGGGATAGACTATACAAAAACCTTTGCTCCAGTCGCCAGGTTAGAATCTATCAGACTTTTAATTTCATTTGATGTTAATAGAGGCATCACTCTATATCAGATGGATGTCAAAAGTGCATTCTTAAATGGTTATATAGAAGAAGAGGTTTATGTGCACCAACCCCCTGGTTTTGAAAATACAAAACATCCAGAACATGGTTTTAAACTAAAGAAGTCACTATATGGTCTGAAACAAGCTCCCAGAGCTTGGTATGAAAGGCTAAGTAACTTTATGTTAGAAAATGAATTCACCAGAGGGAAGGTGGACACTACCTTATTATGTAAGTCAGTTAAGAATGACATCTTAGTATGTCAAATTTATGTTGATGATATTATTTTTGGTTCTACTAATCCTTCTCTTGGAAGAAAATTTGCTAAGTGTATGCAGGCAGACTTTGAGATGAGTCTCATGGGGGAACTGAAATTCTTTCTAGGAATTCAGATCAATCAAACTCCAGAGGGAACTTACATTCATCAGAGAAAATACATCAGAGATCTTCTGAAGAAATTTGACCTCTCAGAATGTAAGCCATCAAAGATTCCAATGCATCCCACATGCATTCTAGAAAGAGAAGAGGTAAGCAAAAATGTAGAACAGAAAGTCTACAGAGGTATGACTGGTTCTCTCCTTTATCTGACAACTTCAAGACCTGATATATTATTCAGCGTATGTATTTGTGCTAGATTCCAATCAGATCCTAGAGAATCTCACTTAACAGCTGTTAAGCGAATTTTCAAGTATCTGAAAGGTACTACTAATCTGGGTTTATTTTATAGAAAATCTAGTGATTACAGTTTAGTAGGCTACTGCGATGCTGACTTTGCTGGAGACAGAGTGGAGCGTAAAAGTACTTCTGGAAGCTGCCAGTTTCTGGGAGAAAATCTGATCTCTTGGTCTAGCAAAAGGCAATCCATAATTGCGCTATCAACAGCAGAAGCTGAGTACATAGCAACAGCAGGATGTAGCACACAAATGCTCTGGATGAAAAGTCAGTTTGAAGACTTCCAGATTTTTGATAGTAACATCCCTATACTCTGTGACAATACTTCTGCTATTTGCTTAAGTAAGAATCCTATTTTACATTCTAGAGCTAAGCATATAGAAATAAAACATCATTTCATTAGGGACTATATTCAGAAAGGAATTTTGAACTTAAAATTTATAGATACAGACCATCAATGGGCTGATATCTTCACTAAACCCCTTTCTGAAGATAGGTTCAATTTCATTCTGAAACATCTCAGCATGAAAATCTGCCCAGAGTGAAAATGTTTTAATTCCATATATTTATCTTCAGAATGTATTTGTTTTACTGTGAACTTCTGATCAATCTCTTTTCAGAAAGATAGAACATGCAGATTGTATCAGATGCTAGTCTTAAAGATCTGAGCGTTTCAGCTCAAAGATAGACGTGCTGATCACTAAATCAAACAAGTGTCATCCAATCATCAGCAAATCTCTGAAGCAAAATGCGTGCACGCTTCTGAGAAGGCAAAACGCTGATTGGGTGCATTGAGACACATGTCTGGTAACCGTTTCAAGTATCTTTCTCAAATCCCCCAAAATCAGCAAGCATTAAATGAAAGTAATCATGTTTTTAAAACGTAATCATGATTTTATTTCTCTTTCTTGAAAACGTTTACTCTTTCAAAATATTTTGAAATCTATTTAAGAACGTTAATTTCTCACCTTAATCTTTTACAGTTTCTCATTATCTCTCAAATATTTTTCTGCATTCTCTCTGTATTCATCTCTTTCAATCTTAAACCCTTTTTCTCATTTTTCTCAGAAAAACCCTAAGTGTGAACATGGAAACCTCCAGCAGTGCTTCTGCAGGTTCTCAGAAGAAAGCATCCTCTGAACAGTACCAAGTTCCATTCAGAACACTCCTTACTCCAGTGAATAATCTTGAAGTGTTGTCTGAACTGATCATTGATTTTGGCAGTCTGAAAGAGAATGGTTTTGATTTAACAGAAGAAGTTATGGCACAGAAATGGGAAAGGTATTTTGACAGGTTGGTTGGACCAACATTCCCAATGTTAGTCAAGGAGTTCTGGATTCATGCAACTGCTTCAACGCATCAAGTCACCTCTTACATAATGGGGAAGAAGATTGTGATCACTGAGGATCACATAGCAAGGTTGATTGGTTACAGTGGCGGTGGCGTCCGCTGTATTGATATGGCTAAAAGATGCTCTGACGTGGGTGTCATAGCAGAAAGGATTTTCACCCATGGGGTGCCCAGCAGCAAGATCAAAGATCTGAAGGATCACCACAGAGTTTGGGCGAAGATAATTCTGAGGTGTTTTAATCATAGGAAGCCAACTAGTTCCCCTGATTACATAAATATAGATCAGCAGTTTCTGATATATTTTATCAATCAGAAGGTAAAAATCAACTTGGCTCATCTTCTGTTTAATCACCTCAGAACAAGCATGAAGGAAACCAGGGAAGAAGATAGAACAAAGAGGGATTGGATACCCTTTGGAAGGTTAATATCAGATATTCTGACTGAGAATAGGCTGATAGAGCACCTGATAGAAGCTCAAGAGTTAAGCACCATTGAACCAACGGTTGGGAAGCCTCTGAACGTGAAGAATCTGAAGAAAATGAAGTTAATAGAGAATATCAGAAAGGAACCCAGTGTTACTCCTATTGCTAACATCACCAGCAGAAGAGTCCCACTGAGTGACTTTCCTTTATTTTCTGAGATAGAATCTAAACCAGTGGTGGTTCTCAGATACCTAGACGCGTGCAAGGCTGATGGTACAGATCCCAAGCTGAATATCAAAGATCTGCACCAACCTCAACCAGAAGTTACACTGAAGAAGACGAAGAAAAGGAAGGCCCCTTCAGAAGGAACATCCCAGCAGACACCCAAGAAAAGAGGTAATTTATCTGCTGCCTCTGTTTTAAATTCTTCTGCTATTCCAACATCAATCCCAACTCCAGCCTCTCATAGAATCCCAATCCCCATCCCAACAATAGATGAAACCGAACCAAAAGATGACCCTTCTGAGGCACTACAACTCAGAAGACCCCGCACCAAACATCCTAAACCAACAATTTCAACAACATCAGCAATTGACAAAGTTCTGTCTGACATTGATCATCATGCTTCTGATCACCCCTCCAATAATCCAAAATCTGAACCACAAATTGTCCACTCTCCTCAACCAGAACAACCTCTCTCACCCATTCCAGAAGAACCACATATTCCTGAACAACCAGAAATTCCTTCTCCTTCTCCACAACCAGCAATTCCTTCTCCCTCTCCTCAACCAGAAATTCATCCACCATCACCTCAACCATCACCTCAACCTGAGTTTCATCATTCTGAAACTCCATCTCCTCCACCTTCTGAACCTCATTCTCCTCAATCCTCTGAACCACAACCTCTGGAAATCCAGCTGCCATGTGGAACAACAGTAACCATGGCCCAGCTGCCATCCTCGCCATAATCTACCCCACCAAATACTCCTAAAACTCCCCCCAGTCCAATTATTATTTCTGATTCTCCCACTCCATCTCCCAAACAAACAGCTCCCAAGCAAACCACCGAAGACCCCAGCAGGACCTTCATAGATTTAACAATCCTTGACCGTCTTGCTGATCTGAAAAATAAAATAGCCATTCCAAAACCAAAACAGCCAGATGTTGGCTCTGGTATTATGAATTTTGAAACAGGTTTGCAGCAGTGGATTGCTTCTCTGAAGCAAGTCTGTCCTGGAATGATTGATCCAGCTGCCTCTGACCATCTCTGGTCATAATTCAGAATTTGGGTACGTGTTGAAGCTCTAAAATTGCAAGACATCAATTATGAGCAAGCATAGCAGAATTTCAGCAAGCTTCTCAATGAAGTTGGAAGTCGGCTGCTGAAAGAAGACGTGCTCCTTCTGGATAGTGAGCCATGGTCTGAGAAGCGTCCAGCTTCAAAGGTGCAGCCAGAAGAAGATCAGACTATTCAAGCTGAAGTCAGCCAAGCTGAAGATGTTGCAGAAAGCTCTCAGAAGCTCCCTGCTTCTGATGTTTCTCAAGATGCCTTGGACAGGAAGACTCTGGAAGAGCTGAAGCTGAATGATATCTGTCTGCAGCAAAGGATGGATGAAAATGACCAGAAGATGAAAGAAAGGATGGATGTGCAGGATAGCAAGATAGACAGAATAGTCAGCATGGTGCACAAGCAGACTGAGACTGCTGATCAGATTAAAGCAATGCTGGAGACTCTGTTCACACGCCTTCCTCCCCAACCTTAGATTTTCATTCATGCCATTTTCATGTTTTCTTTGCATATCTTCTGTACTGTTTTGTTTGGTTCTGAACTTTTTAATATGACAAGTTTTTCTGCTCTAAATGTTTTAGCACATCACTTACACTTTTTGATTGCTGACAAAAAGGGGGAGAACAAGAATGATATTTTTCAATAACAGATTACTAAGACAGAAAATCTCAAATAGTCTAACTCTGATATACTTGAATATGTTTTTTGTTTTTGCTTAAGTCTACAGGTACAAGAATGCTCTTTGATACTCTGAAGACCAAAGCTCTGATACTCTGACCCAAAGCAAAGCTCTGATAAAGCTCTGATATTCTGATCCGAAGCTCTGCTCTGATATTCTGATCTAAAAGCTTCTGACAGTCAAAGCTCTGATATTCTGATGATCAAAGAAAGGCAACAAAGATCTGATCCTGAAGAACTCTTGGAATTAAAAAGGGAAGTAATAAATTCAGGGGGAGTATCTCTCAACTCTGATATCTCTTTATCCCTTATCTTTGATAACCTCTTACTCTAATACATCTTATCATTTAGCTATCTCTGATACTTTTTCACGTTATTTTCAATTAAAAATATCTAGTTTTTGTCATCATCAAAAAGGAGGAGATTGTTAGAACAAAGTTTGAATCTACTACCCTAAGTTTAAGTTTTTATGATAACAAAATGAAAGGATAGATTAATTATGTGATTCATATAAGAACTATTTGCTACCTAAAATATCACGTTCTGTTTTGCAGAAACTCTGATAGGTATCAGCAAGGAGTACACTTAATCAGCATCAGAATATTGGTTAATAACATCAGCATCAGAAGATGCTATAATCAGAATACCAGAATCAGAAGAACAACTCACGCGTATGCTGAAGCTTGATGAACATAATTGCGCTCAACACTCTGATAAAGACAACAACAGTTCATCAGCACTTAAGCAGAGTCAGAATGAGGCCAAGCCAGAACACGCTTTAAGTAGCAATGGTACTGTGCATTCAAAGCGAATTATTACCAACGGCATCATTCCAGACAAGATCTGCTCAATAAGGAAAGTTTGTTATTGGCATTGAATCAAGATTATTGCTCCAACGTTCAACAATTTCAGTGCTATATAAACAACACAATGAAGATTGAATTGGCTAATGCTCTACATTATATTACACGCCTAAAAGCTAATCATCATCTTCCTTCTCTCAGTTTGCTAAACGCTTCATATCTCCTTGCTCAGTATTTTAGCAATCTAGTTTCATAAGCTTAAGTTGTGTAATATCACAGTTGTGATAAACTGTTTTTGTAGAAAACACTCACACACCTAGATTTCCATTCTGTGTAAGAAAGTGATTCCTTGACAAACCGGGTTGTGGTTTACATCAAGAAGGCTTTAGCAATTGTTAAAGCAGATTGTAATATTCAGTTGAATATAGTGGATTAAGACCTCGTTGGAGAGAGGCAAAATCACCTTGACGGGTGGACTGGAGTAGTTTGAGATCAAACGAACCAGGATAAAAATATTGTGTTCATTTCAATTGATTTTCAGTTTTACAATTCAACCCCCCTTCTTGTGTTTTTCACTTCTTCAATATCTTGCATGCCCTCCACACTCGTACTATGAAGAGAAGAGGGGTTCTTATGTATTGCATGCCATTACTGTCGAGGTGGTTTATTTATCACCTCCCTAAGTCAGTGCTGAAGAATGAAGAAGGTTTAGGTTGGTCGCAAAGGATAATGTCACTTTCTCACGCGGATATTCTCCGGTATTCCCGATCTATGGGAGATATTTCTATTATTGACCACTGCAGGGAGTTCTCTAATGTCCCACTACTTGGCATTAGGGGAGGCATAACTTACAATCCTTGTTTGGCTCTGCGACAATTTGGTTACGCTCAAAGGGATGGTCCTCATGAGATGCTTATCCAGGGCATTGTGTTCAACTATGAGGATGATATCCAAGGGTATCGCCAGAGGTTCATACGAGCCTGGAGCATGATAAACAGCTCTGACGTCAAGACTTTGGGACCGAAGGCGTCCATTCCTATGGAACCTTATCTCCAATGGGTACGAGCTCGTGCTCAGAAACTGATGATGCCATACATAGTCTTCTTACCAGTGATTATGGAATCCATTGCTGAAGGAGATATTCCCTACACAATTCTTTATCCTGATATGCCCATCGATCTTGAAGAATTACAGAGGTCTTGGATTCAGTTGAAGAAGGAGCGGGATACTTATAGGGACCAGTTCTATGCCCGGGAGAAGAAATTTTTAGAGCTCACAAAGCAGCTTCATGAGGAAAGAAGCCTTAATGTCTATCTCGTCACGAAGAGGAAGCATCCATGGGAAACTTGATTTTCTTTTAGTTTTTAGAGATTTCAATTGTAACGCCTAAAAGACAGTTGTATTTTAAATTCTACTAATAAAATCTTTATTTCATTTTGGTTCGCAAATTTAAATTTCCCAAAGTCCTTGAAATCATTGCATACGCATATCATCCATGACATTGCATAAACGGGTTTCATAATAGGTTTCTCATTGTCTTCACTGTTTATTTTAGCAATAATATCTTTTGAACAAAGTATCAAGGACCTCCAGGCACAAAATGCCCAATTTCAACAAATGTTCGTAGCCTTGGCTAAGGGGCAGGAACATCTAAAGGCCCTTATTCTGAAAGAGGAGAAGAAGAAGAAGAAGAAGAAGAAGAAGAAGACCGCTGGTGTCCTGAATCTAGGCAGAAGATTCAAGGGACCGTTGAAGCAACCGGTTGATTTGACCTCCCCATCCAAAGAAGGGGAGAATCCAGAGAGAGATACAAGAGAGGAGGACCCTAGCCCTGATGTTTCTGATAATGACACAGATTACAATGATGAACAGTATCCTCCCACTGAGGATAGATACAAATAATTAGAGGATCGTCTGAGTGCAATGGAGATTCAAAGAATACCAGGGCTGGATGTTGAAGAGTTGGGTTTGGTATCTGGGGTCGTCATCCCATAGAAGTTCAAGGCTCCGGTATTTGTGAAGTATGATGGGGTGTCTTGTCCCAAGCTTCATCTCCGTTCCTATGTGAGGAAGATTCAGCCTCATACTGCTGATAGGAACTTGTGGGTCCATTTCTTTCAGGACAGTCTTTCTGGGACTCAGCTTGAGTGGTTCTATCAGTTGGAGGGAACCAATGTCCGCAACTGGGAAGATTTGGCTGCTGCTTTTTATAAGTAGTATCAATATAATGTTGACCTTGCCCCTACCCGTACTCAACTCCAGAGTATGTCCATGGATGCAAGTGAAGGTTTCAAGGACTACACGCAGAAGTGGAGAGATCTGGCAGGGAGAGTCCAACCCCATTTGTATGATAGGGAGTTGGTTAACATGTTTCTTGGTATGCTGTCTGGTCTATTCTTCAATCACTTGATCGGTAGCTACTCAGCTGGTTTCACCGAGCTGATATTGACTGGAGAAAGGGTAGAAGTTGGGATCCGGAGTGACAAGATCCAGAAAGTTGCTTCATAAAGTACAATGAAGAAGTCATTCACGGGTAAGAAGGAGGTCAATTCCATTTATAACCCAAGAGGTCAGAGCAGAGTTGAGCGTCGTCCAACGGTAGGGGCTGTGATGATACCTAGGCCCGCGGCTACTCAACAACGAAACAATCAGCAAAGGGTAGAAATACCGCAATGGCAATTCACCCGGATTAATATGACGTTGACTGAGGTTTTACCCCATCTGTTAAGATCTGACTTGGCAACCTTAAAAGAGGCTCCCAAGAATCCCAACACTACATCTCCTCGGTACAATCCAAATGCTCGGTGTGCGTACCATTATGAGAGCCCAGGCCACGATACAAATGACTGTTGGGCTTTGAGGAATAAGATACAAAATCTGATCGAAGCCAAGGAGATTGAGTTTAATGCTCTAAAGAAGCCTAATGTCATAACTGCTCCCATGCCAAAGCACAACCATGGTGTTAATGCCATTGATATCGATTTGTTTTTTACCTCTGTTGATGAAGTTTCCACTCCCCTCATGACTGCCAAGAAGAATTTGTTGCTAGCCAGTTTATTTCTGAGTTGTGGTGAAGGTTGCCACATGTGTTCATCTCTGTCCTCTGGTTGTTATTTACTGAAAGTAGGTGTTCAACGCCTGATGGACAGCAGAGAGATTTTTGTTTGAAAAGACTTCGATTCCGACTGTTCTGCATGAAAATGTTGCTATCATAACCATTTCCACCAATCCTTCTAAGGTCTCCTCTAAAAGACCCGTTAGGATTACACCTGCTCCAAGAATTGCTCCGTTGATAATCACTTTTCCTGGTCCTATACCATACTCCTCGGACAAAGGTGTCCCTTGGAATTATGGTGCCGACGTTTACTATGATGGCGTCAAATAGGATTTGAAGGCTGAAGAGGCTGATCCCGATGTCAGTAACATTGTCGGGACCAGCAAAGTTACCCGAAGTGGAAGGTTTTTCTCTCCTGAGATCTCCTCGAAGACTATTACTAAGCCTGTCATTGTTCCATCTGTTGTTCCTGCTAGTACTTCTGTTACTACTCCCATCCTTACTCTAGTTGTTACCCCTTATGATGAGTCATCTGAGACTCGGGGCAAAGAAGCTATAGGTGAGCCTTCCCGGGCGGAGGCACCTAGAAAATTTTTTGTGGAATCCTCTAAGTAAGAAATGGAGGAAATTTTAAAAATAATCAAGAAGAGCGACTACAATATGGTCGAGCAGCTGGGGCATACCCCTTCAAAGATATCGATGATGTCTCTGTTGTTATGTTCTGAGGCCCATGCAAAGGATTTGATTGCATTTCTCAAGACTGTGCATATGCTGCAAGAAACCTACGCCTACCAATTCAAGGATTGTGTGGCCAGTTTGACTGCTGACAATGGGTTGGGTTTTTTATATTCCGATTTGACACAAAAGGGGAGAAAGCATAATGATGCTCTGCATGTCTCGATCAAATGCAGGGGCACTACCATGGCTCATGTGCTGGTGGACACTGGATCTCCACTGAACGTTCTGCCTAAGAAGGCTCTTGATCGACTAGATTGTGAAGGCTTGGCCTTAAATCCCAGTAACATTGTGGTGAGGGCTTTTGACGGGTCAAAAAGAATGGTGCATGGGGAGGTGGACATCCCTGTCAAAGTGGGTTCCCAGACCTTTGAATCCACCTTTTACGTGATGGATATCAGGCCATCATACTCTTGTTTTTTGGGTCGCCCTTGGATCCATGAAGCTAGGGTCGTTACTTCTACGTTGCACCAAATGCTGAAGTAACCAGTGAAGGGGAAGATTGTCACTGTGCATGGTGAAGAGGAGTATATGGTAAGCCACCTGAACTCTTTCAGGTATGTGGAATGGACGGGGAATTCATAGAGATCCCTTGTCAAAACTTTGAAGAGGTTCCCCAGATTATGGCATCAACTGAGACCATCACTAGTGTGCCAAAGATCACCAAATATCCTTTGAAGATGGCTTCTCTAAAGGACGCCAGAGCGGTAGTTGAGGAAGGTGGGGGTACCATTTGGGGACAGCTCCCTGATTTTCTTCATAAAACTAACAAATTTGGTTTGGGCTTTACTTCAGGAGCTCAAAGGGTTGTTCGACGCGCTCGGGCTGGAGGACCTCCCCTACGCATCAGCAATCGTGGGGTCAATGCTATTGAAGATAATGATGAGGATTCTGATATTGACAGCTGGATCTACCCTATACCAACGGTGGACCTAGTAACTGGACGGCCAAAGATTTTGTGCCGATTTCTTTTGTTCGGCAGTAATTGTCTTACTTGTTTTTCGAATTTGTAATAAACAATATAAACTTTATGGCCTTGTGTCTTACCCGAGGCACAATGGTTTATTTTGAGGGTTATTATATGTCATTATCATATGTCATCAATAAAACATTGGACGTTTCTTACATACAAATTTTGCACTCTCTATCTATCTTTTCTGCTTTTTACTTTATCAATACAACTATGCTTTTACATACACTCACATAATCAAACTGCATATCCATATCCACTCTAGATCCCATTGATAATAGTTCTGCTATTTCCAGTTATAACTTCGAAAATACAATCAACCAAGCCGAGGACGAAGGTGAGGACGATTGTGAGGTACCTGGAGAACTTGCTAGACTGTTATAGCAGGAAGAGAGGGCTATACAGCCCCATGAAGAGCCAATTGAGACGATAAACTTGGGCACAGAGGTAGATAGAAAATTTAAGATCGGCGCAAATCTGGAGACTAATGTCAAACAGTGATTGATACAGATGTTGCACGACTATGTTGAGATTTTTGCCTGGTCATATGAAGACATGCCTGGTTTAGACACTGATATTATGGTACATCGTCTGCCGACTAAAGAAGATTGTCCTCTGGTTAAATAGAAGGTCCTCCATATGCGCCCTGAAATGTCAGAGAAGATCAAAGTAGAGGTTATGAAACAGTTCAACATTGGGTTCTTAGCTGTCACCTCCTATCCGCACTGGGTTGCTAACGTGGTCCCGGTACCAAAGAAAGACGGTAAGGTACGGATGTTTTTGGACTACAGAGACCTAAATAGGGCAAGCCCCAAGGATGACTTCTCGCTTCCCCATATTAATGTTCTGGTTGACAACACCGCACAGCACAAGATCTTTTCCTTCATGGACGGTTTCTCTGGGTACAATCAGATCAAGATGGATCCTGAGGATATGGAGAAGACAACCTTCGTCACACAGTGGGGGACTTTCTATTACAAGGTGATGCCTTTTGGGTTGAAGAATATTGGGGCAACTTATCAGCGAGCCATGGTAGCTTTGTTCCATGATATGATTCACCATGAGATAGAGGTTTATGTTGATGACATGATAGCCAGGTCTCAAACTGAGGAAGAACACCTTGACCATCTACAAAAGTTGTTTGATAGGTTGAAGACATACAAGCTAAGGTTGAATCCGAACAAGTACACCTTCGGGGTAAGGTCTGGTAAACTTATGGGGTTCATCGTCAGTGACAAAGGTATTCAGGTAGCCCTGCAAAGGTGAAGGCCATGCAAGAGATGTCAGCTCCCTGTACTGAGAAGGAGGTTAGAGGTTTCTTGGGACGCCTAAATTATATCGCCAGGTTCACTTCACATATGACTGCTACTTGTGAGCCAATCTTCAAGCTCCTAAAGAAAGATCAAGTAGTAAAGTGGAATGACGAATGCCAGACTGCTTTTGAAAGAATCAAGGAATACCTTCAAGAACCACCAATTCTGATGCCTCCGGTTGAAGGAAGACCTTTGATATTGTACTTTATAGTGCTAGACAATTCAATAGGGTGTGTGCTGGGGCAGCATGACGAGCCTGGTCGAAAAGATCATGCAATATACTACCTTAGCAAAAAGTTTATCGACTGTGAGACAAGATACTCACTACTCGAGAAAACTTGCTACGCTTTTGCATGGGCTGCTCGCCGACTGAGACAATATATGTTGAGCCACACCACTTTGTTGATATCTAAGATGGATTCGATCAAGTACATCTTCGAAAAGCCCGCTCTCTCCGGAAGAATATCAAGATGGCAGATGATCTTAACCGAATACGATATCTAATATACAACCCAGAAAGCAATCAAGGGAAGTGTATTAGCTGATCATTTGGCCCATCAGGCCATGGATGACTACCAGTCCATGAATTTTGAGTTCCCGAACAAGAATATTATGCTAATGAGGGATTATGAAGAACCTGGACCGGATAAAGGACTTGAAAAGGGATCTCGATGGACTATGATTTTTGACGGAGCTTCGAACGCACTCGGTAATGGCATGGGTGCTGTAATCATATCTCCTGAGGGATGTCATACTCCTTTCACCGCCCTACTATGCTTCAATTGTGCTAACAACATGGTGGAGTATGAAGCCTGTATCATGGGTCTCAAAGCTTCTATCGGCCTAAGGATCAAGTTCTTGAACATTTTTGGGGATTCAGCCCTGGTGATAAGTCAGATCAAAGGAGAATGGGATACGAAGCACCCGAATCTCATTCCGTACAAGGAACATGTACTGACATTGCTCCCACACTTTGAGGAGGTAACCTTTGAACACGTCCGACGAGAGGAGAATCAGTTAGCGGATGTTCTAGCTACCATGTCTTTTATGTTCAAGGTCAGGTGGGACAACGAAGCTTCCCAAATCACCATTGAGAGGTTGGATGAACCAGCATACTGCTGTGAAATTGATACTGAAGAAGTAGCAGATAAACCTTGGTTTCATGAAGTAAAAAGGTATCTTGAGGCTCAAGAGTATCCCAAGGGGGAATCTGTCAACAATAAAAAGTTTCTGAGAAGGTTCACCGCTAAATTCTTCCTCAGTAATGGAATACTCTACAAGCGCAACCATGACTCTACCTTGCTGCGGTGTGTAGACAAGAGTGAAGCATAGAAGATTATGATGGATCTACACGAAGGTACCTTCGGAACCCATTCAAGTGGAAATACCATGGCTAAGAAGATCCTACAGGCAGGATACTATTGGTCCACTACGGAAGCAGATTGTTATCAGCACTCCCGAACTTGTCCTAAATGCCAAATTTATGCTGATAAGGTACATGTGCCTCTGGTTCCCTTAAATGTCTTGACGGCTCCTTGGCCCTTTGCAATGTAGGGCATCGATATGATCTGAGAGATTATACCTATGGCTTCCAATGGGCATCGCTTAATCCTGGTGGCCATTGATTATTTCACGAAGTGGGTTGAAGCTGCCGCCTTTGCTACTGTGACCAAGAACGTTGTGGCGTGATTTATCAAGCATTATCTGATTTGTCATTATGGTGTCCCCGAAAGAATCATCACGGACAATGGTACAAATCTCAATAACACGATGATCACCAAACTCTGTAAACAGTTCAAGATCCAGCACCATAATTCTTCCCCTTACTGGCCGAAGATGAATGGCGCTATTGAAGCTGTTAACAAGAACATCAAAAGATAATACAGAAGATGACAGTGACGTACAAATACTGGCATGAGATGTTACCATTTTCTCTTCATGGATACTGTACCTCAGCACGAACATCGACAGGGGAAACACCCTACTCTCTGGTATATGGCATGGAGGCCGTCCTGCCTATTGAGGTCCAGATCCCCTCTCTGAGAATCATGAAGGATGCAGGTCTGAATGAAGATGATTGGATCCAGACTTGACTTGATCAACTGAATTTGATCGATGAAAAGAGACTTACTGTTATCTGTCATGGTCAAATGTATCAAAAACGGATGATCAAGGCTTTCAATAAAAAAGTCAGACGCCAAGAATATCAAGTCGAAGATCTAGTAATCAAGCGCATCATACTGCCGCAAGGTGATCCCAGGGGAAAATGGACTCCTACATACGAAGGGTCATTTGTGATTAAAAACATTTTCTCTAGTGGAGCCATGATTCTAACCACCATGGACAGTGACGACCTTCCGCACCCTATCAATATGGACATAGTGAAAAGATACTACGCATGATTAAAGACCCGCTAGGTTGACTGACCTAGGAAAAAATAAGGGCTTCCCGGCAAACTAAAAGGGTTTGGGCAAAAATAAGGGATGAAAACGAAAAAATCTGTACACCTGGCAAGTCGAAAACCTGAAAGGGCGGCTTGGGCAAAAAAGGGTATCCCAGTGGACTGAAAACCTGAAAGGGAAGTCCAGGAAAAAGTTAGGGATGTAAAGTGTATCACTATGTCCCATTGGATCACCTTGCGACCAAACCTCAGTATCAACTGTCAAGCTCGAATGGCACCGATCAATCTAATCAGCTTCGGACAAGCAGCAGAGTGATGAGACGCTCGAAGACATATCGGCAATAGCAGAATTGAAACTTAAATGGGATTATTGCACATAGTTGTTTTCTTTTCTTTGTACATAATATTGTATAGCTTCCATTTTTATGGCAGCGTTCTCTTACTAGAGCGTCAGCTTCCTTGTACAAAAACGCCTGTTATAGGCCAACTTCGAAAATTAATACAAATCATTTTTACAAAACCATTTGTTTTTCGTTTTCTGTTTTGTTTTGAAAAAACGTCCAATGATTTATTCTTGACATATGCATTTGAATATGATTACTATTCATAAATATTTGTATAGGAAACTGAAAGACAATTTCTCGTAACTTAAGAAACAAGGGAAAAAACTAAAAAAATGTCAAACCCGACAGTTACTCTGCCCAGCAGGTACCGGGGCAGAGACAGCTTTGAAACAAATTCATCAGTACATACGACCCTGTGACGTGTATACTCCCCACAAAGTAGATGCAATTAAAGCTTTGACATCGGCTTCCCCAAAACAGGAGGTACTCTCCCCAGTCGGGTTCCTTCAGAAAACTAACACCTATATTCCCCATCCGAATTTCATAATCTCAAGCGGGTCATAAAGTTTTCTCCCGAACATAGTTTATTTCTCTGAGTACAGAAGCTCAATCCCCGACAGAGTTTATCCCTTCAGTTATGGAAGTTCATCCTCCAACAGAGTTATTTCCTCGTAGAGTTATTCTCAAGCAGAGTCTCTCCCCAGTAGAATATCTGTAAACAAGGAGCAAATCTCCAGCATAGTCATCTCTGTTCACCATCCCCAGCGGAAGTAGAAGAACCACGGTTTTCTACAACAGTCAAGAATGTTATTTCCAATACTCTCCAGCAGCAATCAGGGATTTATTTTCCCAGACTCGGATATGTTACAATAGCAACTCATGTTCATACATCATGTCATGCGCATACATATTGCATACAGCATAATCTCCTTTATTTTGAGAACATCATCCCACAATTCATTTCATGCATCGCATAAAATTAACCATGTTACCTTTTCAGGAAATATGGTTATCATCAACAATTCCAACAGTTCAAGATTAAATCCATAAAGCTATACATGTCATATCTGCATACAACTAATGGAAAATCAGTTTCCGAAACCAAACGGGTCAACTAACCTACGTGATCAAATGAAGCAGCCCTACTATCCAGGGTTTCATCTCGAAGTAACCTTACTATCCGGGTTCCTTCACATAAGCCCTACTATCCAGGCTTTCATCTCGATTTAACCCTACTATCCAGATTCCTTCTCATAGCCCTACTATCTAGGCTTTCATCTCGAAGTAACCCTACAATTCGGGTCCCTTCCCATAAGCCCTATTATTCAGGCTTTCATCTCGAAGTAACCCTACTATCCAGGTTCCTTCCCATAAGCCCTACTATCCAGGATTTCGTCTCGAAGTAACCCTACTATCCAGGTTCCTTCCCATAAGCCTTACTATCCAATCTTTCATCTCGAAGTAACCCTACTATCTAGGTTCCTTCCCATTATCCCTACTATCCAGGCTTTCATCTCGAAGTAACCCTACTATCCCGGTTCCTTCTTACAGCCCTACTATCCAGGCTTTCATCTCGAAGTAACCCTACTATCCGGGTTCCTTCCCATAAGCCCTACTATCTAAGCTTTCATCTTGAAGTAACCCTACTATCCAGGTTCCTTCCCATAAGCCCTACTACCCAGGCTTTCGTCTCGAAGTAACCCTATTATCCAGGTTCCTTCTCATAGCCCTACTATCTAGGCTTTCGTCTCGAAGTAACCCTGCTATCTAGGTTCCTTCCCATAAGCCCTACTATCCAGGCTTTCATCTCGAAGTAACCCTACTATCCAGGTTCCTTCTCATAGCCCTACTATCTAGGATTTCATCTCGAAGTAACCCTACTATATGGGTTCCTTCCCATAAACCCTACTATCCAGGCTTTCATCTCGAAGTAACCCTACTATCCAAGTTCCTTCCCATAAGCCCTACTACCCAGGCTTTCGTCTCGAAGTAACCCTATTATCCAGGTTCCTTCTCATAGCCCTACTATCTAGGCTTTCGTCTCGAAGTAACCCTGCTATCTAGGTTCCTTCCCATAAGCCCTACTATCCAGGCTTTCATCTCGAAGTAACCCTACTATCCAGGTTCCTTCTCATAGCCCTGCTATCTAGGATTTCATCTCGAAGTAACCCTACTATATGGGTTCCTTCCCATAAACCCTACTATCCAGGCTTTCATCTCGAAGTAACCCTACTATCCAAGTTCCTTCCCATAAGCCCTACTATCCAGGCTTTCGTCTCGAAGTAACCCTACTATCCAGGTTCCTTCTCATAGCCCTACTATCCAGGCTTTCATTTTAAAGTAACCCTACTATCCAGGTTCCTTCTCACAGCCCTACTACTTAGGCTTTCATTTTGAAATAACCCTACTATCCAGGTTCCTTCTCTCTTATCTCCAGACAACAGTTTACCACGCTGTAAGACTTGGACCCAACCAGATACGGTCGATTTCATATTTCCCCAGTAAGTCGTTGTGCAGCCTGGACCCTGACCAGATATGAAGTTTACTTCCACCTCCTCAGTCAAGAGTTAATTCCCCAGTAGAGTAGAAGACAATCGAATCTCCTAGCCTCAATTTCCCAAGACATAAATCAACATAACCCGGTGAAGTTCTCCTCAACGGCAGTTACAGGAATTCTCGCAAAGGAATCTCTTATGCAACCGATATCTTTTCTGGATGGCATCTTTAAGCCCATCTCCGACGATTCTCTGTCGACTTCCAAATGGAAATTGTAATCCCATTCCCGGTATCACCAATCAATATTACTTCATGCGAGTGCAAATTTCAGGGCACTCTAGTGTTCAATCATCTTCCACCTTCAGATCACGAAAGGCAGACCAGCCAATCTACATCTTCAGGTTTAAGAAGATTGAACAGGGGCAGTTGTTGTACCCCAAAATTTGCCCTCCCATTTTTACTCAAAATATATTCCTAGAGGTCCTCAATTACTCAAGTGGACTAAGGATTGACCAGACAAATCCTCCTCCTAAGACAATGAGCTTCAAACTAGGATTTCACTCCTTATTAAGATGTTTGAGTTCCAAGGGTCCTAAATTACTTCCATTTCCCTAATATGTTCTCAAAATCATCCATGTCAAGTTTCATGCCTTGCACAAGAAGTTGGCTCAGTCAATTGCTCAGATGCCGGAAAATCAACTGTATTATGTCAAAAGTCAATTGTGGCCCACATACAGTCAAACTTCAAGATTTTTGGTCAATATCAACATTTTGAAGGGATATACATCATTTTATCAAGGGTTGATCATGATTCCTCAAGGAATGCTCCTAATTCATCAAAACTCAAAAGTTGCTAAATTAGGGTTTCTATAGGAAAAGTCAACCAAACTTTGACCAGGCATAACTTTCTCATACTTTATCAGAAATTTCCCATCCAAGGCTCATTTTGAAGAGGATTCAATTCCCTACAACTCATCTTCATCCCTCAAGTTCAAAAAATTCATTCATGAAAAGATATAAATTCATACATTATAGGTCATTTCAAAAAGTCAACAAAAACACCTTTTGGGTCAAAGCTTCTTACATGAATATGAAAGATCCAATTGAGATGAAACCAAAGGGGTTGTTTATAGGACATCCTAAGATTTCTAAAAAGTCCAAGAACACCCTCTTAGGGTCAAAGTTAGTCATTTTTGGAAATTTGCCCAAAGTCAACAATGCTCAAAGTTGCATTTTTTTTCCACATGGGTCCATTTTTTTCAAGATTGAATCCCAGTCCTAACATGCTCCACGACCTATGGGACCATCCATGATTTGTTATTCTTGTTTATTTAATTTATTTTGATTTTTATTCATTTAAATTCAAATTAAATCAAATTAAATCAAAATAAATTAAACTTATGGAATGAGATTTGTTTTGCATTGAATTAGAGATCATGCTTGCTGTCACAAAGCTAACCAAATTGTGCAAGATTAAAAAACAAGAGAAAATATCCAAATGTGGAAAGATTGGAATCAAAATTCATGGCCATTATATTTTTTATTCTTTCCAAAACCATTGACCTATTCTTGATTCTACTACTTATACAAGATCATTGCAACCCTAGAGGACACGAAAAAAACTACGCAGCCTGCCTCCCACAGCAAGATCAAATATCAAATGATTGGTCAAAAAGTGTTAGTCCCATATCCTTCTACAGGCTGATTCAGGGAGTTCTAAGGACTCCACTATGTTCCTGGTTCTTCTTTGAAGCCTTTGCAAGCATTCCCAAGCCACAAAGCATCCAAAATCTTAAGATATAGAATTCGGTTCTCTAACTATGTTTGATTTTCGATTACGCGCATACATGTACTTTCAATGAAAATTAACCATGTATTCTTGTTTATCATAAGATTGTGATGCTCTCTGTATTGTTTGATTGAGTTTTAGGTATAGGAATCACAATTTGCCATTCTTAGGGTTTCCAAACTCATTTTAGGGTTTCCTGATACAGGAAAAATTAGGGTTAGACATGGGTACCATGATGTTCAGGGATTCAAGCCCAATTGATTCATGGTCTCCATTAGAATTTATATTGCTTGTATTTAATTTTTGAATGACACAGCGTTATAGCTACAGACATTGTCCGTAGGTAAAAGTTCAGGCCTAAAACAATAGTTTTGAGGGGGAAGATGATCACGTGGCAGCCACACCCTGGCTCATTTGAATCTTGGCGCGTTTTCTGGGCATAATGCAATTTTTTTCATTATGTTTTATTTGTTTATTATATTAACAACTAACCATCCCACCACAAATGGAAAAGGCGTAGGCTAGTGAGCCAAGAGGTTCTGGGTTCGATCCCAGAATCCCATGTTTTCATATTTTCTAATTTTTGTCCCAAATCCAATACATCTCCCTGCCAGGCAACTATCATGTACCCTAGATCTTATCCACCAGATCCATCATCAAACAGATCCAGCGCTCTTTCCAATAAAGCCCATGGTGCACCCTCGGGCGTTGCTCACACTGAATCTCACGCTGGATACTGGGCTAGAAATCTTGGGCCTGGAAAATTCCAGTCATATACCCCCCAAATTGCTTCTCAACAGGCCCATTCTATTTTCTTTTGCTTTTAATTTCTTTAATATTTTTATTGTTTTATTTATTTTTAATTATTTTAAAAAAATCCTTTTTTAATTAAATCTTAAAATCAAAAATCACAAAAAATGTAGAATTAGTTTTTTCTTCCTTATTTATTAAAATTAATTTTTAAAATAGATTAGTTTAATTAGGATAAATTGGTTTATTTTCATAATTAAAATTAGCTAGAAATTAGGTCTAAATTGCAAATTAATCATTTTCTCAATAAAAATATAAAAAAAAATATTTTCTTTAATTAAATGGATTCTTTAGGATATTTAATTTATTCTCATGTTATTCCTCGCGCACATTATTTATTTATTTATTCCAATTATTGTATCTGCTTCGAGTTTGAAATTGCTTTTTAATTAGGGTTTATTTTACTGCCTTTTATTTACTGTTTTTCCCCAAGTTTGGTTATGTAACCCCCTTCCCAAAGCCTTGTAATAATTAGGTTTTTATTCCCGCATTTTACTTTCCGCTATTATTAACTTCTTAGACTAATAGGATTGTATGCAAAAGACAAATTGTTTAAAAAGTAGATCACCTTAAATGTGCAAAGATAAATGAACTGAAATCAAACACTTTCACATGCTTACTCCTAGGGTTACCCTCACTTCGATTGCCTTCGGTAAACGGTCATGAAGTATAGGTAATTTTAGTGGTCGCCCTCTAGTCCCAAAAGATAAAAAATGACCCATTTGAATGTTGCCTCGGAAAGATCTTTAAGACTCTAAGGTAATTACTAAGGTTTCCCAACCATTGCTTCAGCGACCGTGAATGTCCCTTTAACTCCAACGATGGGGCTACCTACTCCTTAATAGTAGGATAGCGTTGTCTAAAGGAAACGAGAAAACGAACAGTCTTTTTCGAGTAGGTAGAAACTTTTAGGTACTTGCTCAAAACAACATTTTTTACACTTACACTTTTAAACAAGCTTTTCAAACTAAAGTTTTCAAAAACATTTTATCACACCATTGAGGACTGATACAAGGGTTACCATAAAGTGAAACGCCGCACTAAGGCTAATTTCAAAACTTTTTTCGAAAACACAAACACACGAAAGCAATTTCAAAAATGAGCAAGTACCTAAGAGCCCATGGAAAACCATGGATAGAAAGGGTGATAACACCTTCCCTTTCTATAATCTACCCCCGTACTCCGAAACATCTCAAAAAAGGTTTTTTCTGTTCTTTTTCCTTTTCCTTTGTTGGATGAAATAAAAGTCGGTGGTGACTCTTGCTTACCGTACATTTGTGAATACAAAACGAAAACCAGTATTAAACAGTCAGTTCTGCCACTATATCACAGACACATATACAATCCTTCCAATAACCATAGTTTTTCCATTGAAAATAGGCGCTTTATTATACGCCCCTTTAGGATACTATCTAGATGGAGTGAATAGATTGCAAATGAAAATTTCTTTGATTAAAAATTGTTTAACTATGGCTAGTGGAAACAAATTTTGGATTGACAATCATTTATCCTAAATCGTTATCGAAAAGATCAGATATGCATGTAAACCATAACGAATGTGTATGGTTGATGATAAAATTAATCAATATATATTAAGGTCTAACGTTTGAACAATATCACAGAATGACAATTGATTTCCAATTAAATATAAACCAAAAACTTGATTTAAGCAATTTTTCAAACACCTGGTATTCAATCAAGTAAAACCAGGTGTTTATTTAATTTTGTTGATATGGAAACTCAATTGCAATTTTATATATTACAATAAACTAAACAAAGAAAGATTAAAATATTATTAATCAAAGATATCATCTCAATGTATTTGTTGTACCCCAAAATTTTCCCTCTCATTTCACTCAAGACATGCCCATTGAGGTCCCCAACTTGCCCTAGGATGACTAAGAATTGACCAACAAATTCTCCTTCTAAGGCAATAAACCCTCAAACTAGGGTTTCAATTTTAAGCAAGATGTGTGAGTCACAAGGATCCCAAATGTTCTCCATTGTCCTAATATGTTCTCAAGATCATTCATGCCCAATTTCGTGCCTTGAACAACAAGTTTGCTCAGTCAACTGCTCAAATGCCTGAAGATTAATTGTACTAGGTCAAAAGTCAATTGTGGCCTATATACAATCAAACTTCAATATTTTTGGTCAACATCAACATTTTGAAGTAATGACAATCATTTGATCAAGGGTTGATCATGATTCCTCAAGAAATGCTCCTAACTCATCAAAAGTCAAAAATGGAAAATTAGGGTTTCTATAGGAAAAGTCAACTAAACTTTGACCAGACATAACTTTCTCATACTTTATCAGAAATTTTCCAACCAAGGCTCATTTTGAAGAGAATACAATTACCTACGACCTTTCTTCATCCCGCAAGTTCAATAAATGGACCATTGGAAAGATACAAGTCCATACATTATAGGTCCTTTCAAAAAGTCAACAAAAACACCTTTTGGGTCAAAGCTCCTTACATGAACATGGAAGATCCAGTTGAGATGAAACTAAAAGGGTTGTTTAGAGGGCATCCTAAGATCTCTAAAAAGTCCGAGAACACCCTCTTAGGGTTAAAAACGAGAGATATGTGCATTGCTAAAGTTGACCAATTTTTAGAAATGTGCGTGAAGCCAATATTGACCAAACTTGAATTTTCTCCAAATGGGCCTACCTTTTTATGTTTGAAACTTGTTTCTAAAATGGTCCACGACCCCTAAGATCATCCATGCCTTATTTGCTCATTTATTTTATTTATTGTGATTTTTTTAATCATTAAAAATTCAATTTAAATCAAATAAATGATAAAACATATATGAAGATTGCATGGGCTTGATTTCCAAATCACTTAAGGCCTAAAATAACTCAGGATAGCTGGAAAAAATGCATGGAAGTCATTTGTGCAAGATTTGGCCAATTTTGGAAATATTTCATAGTATTCCAAAACAAATATTATATGATGAATGCCATGGATTCTTGCTCCATTTGTTACCCTAATTTATTTACTATATGTACACAATAAGTCCAGGCCTAAGGGACACGAAAAAGCTGCCTCCAAACCAAGATAAAAATTGAAGAATTTCTACAAAAGGTGCAAAGTTGTTCTGCAATATTCTGCCTCTTTCCAAGCAAACCATCGCCACAAATCATCTCCAGGACACCTTCAGATTTGATCATTTAGAACAGGTTGATACCCTTAAATGTGAATTGGGACGTGCTAATAGCCATTTTCCATTATTGACCGTTGTTGTGTGTTTTTTCTCATAGCATCATTTGCAGGGCATTTCAGGCCAAGAGGATCCTAGCATTGGATCCGCAATCCTTGAATTAGGGGGGAAGGGTCCAGCTAATGCTTGAATTCACAGGTTTAAACAAGTTTCAATGGAGGAGGCTACCGGAGAAGGTGACGGGAGCTAGGGCTCCGGCGCCCCTCCGGTGAGTCAAAAATAAGGGTTATGTTGACTGCAGGCGTGGTAGTTTCCCATTATCTGATTGGGTCCTTCAATTGCTGATGCGTGCAATTTTTTTGAAGACCTGGATATGCCTTAGTTTCATATTATTATATTTTATTCCATTTGTATTAACGAATGTGCAGTTTGGTCCAGTGGAAAGAATAAAGGGTTTAAGGCATTGTACGTGTAGGAGGTCAGGGGTTCGACCCTTGCCTCCTGCATATTATTTTTATGAATTGTTCCTTGAAGATTCAGTGGTTCCACACTATTGTACCCCAAAATTTGCCCTCTCATTTCACTCAAAGGCATGCCTCTAGTGGTCCTCAACTGCTCAAGTTTGACTAAGGGTTGACCAGGCAAACTCTCTCCTAAAGCAATGAATCTCCAATTAGGGTTTCCATTTTCATCAAGATGGGTGAGCTCCAAAGGCCTCAAATATTTCCCATGGTCTTAATATGTTCTCAAGACCATCCATGACAAGTTTCATGCCTTGCACAAGAAGTTTGCTCAGTCAATTGCTCAAATGCCTAAAAATCAACTGTATTAGGTCAAAAGTCAATTGTGACCCACATACAGTCAAACTTTAAGATTTTTAGCCAACATCAACATTTTGAAGTAACATCCATCATTTGATCAAGGGTTGATCATGATTCCTCAAGGAATTCCCCAAATTCATCAAAACTTAAAAGTTGCTAAATTAGGGTTTCTATAGGAAAAGTTAACCAAACTTTGACCAGGCATAACTTTCTCATACTTTATCAGAAATTTCCCATCCAAGCCTCATTTTGAAGAGGATTCAATTCCCTAAAACTCATCTTCATCCCTCAGGTTCAAGAAATGCACTCATGAAAAGATATAAATTCAGACATTATAGGTCCTTTTCAAAAGTCAATAAAAACACCTTTTGGGTCAAAGCTCCTTGTATGAACATGGAAGATCCAATGGAGATGAAACCAAAAGGGTTGTTTAGGGTACATCGTAATATTTCTAAAAAGTCCAAGAACACCCTCTTAGGGTTAAAAATGAGAAAGATATGCATTGCTAAAGTTGACCAATTTTTGGAAAAGTGCATGAAGCAAATAATGACCAAACTTGAAATTTTTCCAAATGGGCCCATGTTTTCATGTTTGAAACTTGTTCCTAACATGGCCCACGACCCCTGAGCTCATTCATACTTTATTTTATTATTTTTATTATTTATTTTGTTTTTTTATTCATTAAAAGTCAAAATTAAATAAATAAATAATAGGAAATATGTAAGATATGATTTCCAAATCTTTTCTCATCAAATAATGGACAATAAAAGGTGGCATATCAAGATAAAACGTGGAGGAAGGAAAAGATTGGATTTGTTTCAAAAAATGAGCAAAAATCAAATAATTGAATGCAAATATTTTCTCACTAAAAGCATGGATATTCTTCCTCTTTTATTAACCTAGTTGATTCACATACATATAGAAGAGCATTCTCAACCCTAAAGACAAGAACACAGACGCGCATCCTTCCTCAAGGAGTCAAACAAATTTCAAAATTTTCAAAGAAAAGTGAGACTTGAATTCATCTCTACAGGCCAATTCAAGCCATTCCAAGGATCAAATCACGTTCTTGGACGTTCATTGAAGCGATTCCACCCCTTGCCAAGCTCTGAAGCATCAAGAATCACGTTCAACATCCATCACAGTTTGCCTCTTATGCTCAGTTTCGATTTCAATGATTTACCCATCATCAGTATGTTTTAATCATGTATTCATGTCTAATATCACATTTGCAATGTTTCTGGATGGTTTAATTTGAGTATGGCTACAGGAATGGCACGATGCCATTGTTAGGGTTTCAAGGTCTCAAATTGGGGATTCTCTATAGAGGCGAAATTAGGTCAGATCAAGGGTACCAATGAACTCAGGGAATAATTTCTAGTTGATTTATGCCCTTAGTTAGGATTTATTTGGCTTGTATTACATTTTTGAATGTTGCAGTGTTATAGCTATGGACAAAAACTGTCACCATAGCCTTTAGTGAGAGTTTTTTCATTATGTGTTATTTTGTTTATTATTTTTACAACTAACCATCCCAACACAGATGGCAAAGGCGTAGGCGGCGAACCAAAAGGTTTTGAGTTTGATCCCAGAATCTCATGTTTTCACATTTTCCAATTTCTCTGTCCCATATCCCATGCTCCAGACCCCTGCGCGCCTATCATGCACCCAAGATCCATACCACGATATCTCATCATATAAAGATCCAACGCTCTTGATTTGCAGCCCCGTGGTGAACTTTCCAAACGTGACAACAACAGATCTCACGCAGATCTTGGGCCTATTATCCTGGGCTTAACAATTCAGCTTCACACCCACTAGTTTGCTTCATCACTCCAGGCCCAATTTCCTTTTCTTTATTATTTGTTTGTTTTAATTGTTTTCTATTTTTTTTAATTAATCATAAAATCAACCAAAATCACAAAAAAATAAACCTAGGTTTTTTTTATAATTAAAATTAGTTCTTGTAAATTAATTTAATTTAATTGATTTCAACTTGTTTTCTTTAATTTAAAAATTAAGTAGAAATTAGATTAAATCTTAAATATTTTTTTCATATAAAATACCAAAAAAAATATTTTTCTTTAATTAATTAGACTTAGGTTAAGATTTCAAATATTTTTCTCAATAATAAAATACAAAAATATTTTCTCTTTAATTGATTAGATTTTTTAGGACTTAGACTTTATTCCCGTCTTAATTCTTCGCGCATTTATCTCTTTCCATACCATTATTTTTCAATTAATGTAACTGTTGAAGATTTGTAATAGTTTCAAATTAGGGTTTTATTTACTGTTTATCCCCAAGTTTTGGTTATGTAACCCCCTCCCCAAGGCCTTGTAATAGTTAGGATTTTAATTTCTCGCACTTTTAATTTCCGCAACTATGAACTGTCTAGATGTATGGATAATAGGCTTGCATGCAAAAGACAAATGAAATTAAAACAGTAGATCACCCTAAATGTGCAAAGATAAATGAATTAAAATCAAACACATGCACGTGTTCACTCCTAGGGTTTATCCCACTTCGGTTGCCTTCGGTAAACCGTCATGAAGTATAAGGAATTTTAGTGGTTGCCCTCTAGTCCCAAAAGATCAAAAATGACCCATTCGAATGTTGCCTCAGAAAGACCTTTAAGAGTCTAGGGTAACTACTAAGGTTTCCTAACCATTGCTTTTGTGACTGTAATTGTCTCTTCGAATGTCCCTTAAACTCTAACGATGGGGCTACCTACTCCTTAATAGTAGGATAGCATTGTCTAAAGGAAACGAGAAAACGAACAGTCTTTTTCGAGTAGGTAGAAACTCTTAAGCACTTGCTCAAAACAAAAAAAAAAACTCTTTCACACAAAGACTTTCAAAACAGTTTTCAAAAACAACTTCGTCACACTCTTGAGGACAGATACAAAGGTTATCACGAAGTTAAACAAAAACTTTTCAAAAACGCACACAAGCAATTTCAAAATGAGCAAGTACCTAAGAGCCCATGGAAAACCATGGATTGTAAGGGTGCTAACACCTTCCCTTTCTATAATCTACCCCCCCCCCCCTCCCCCGTACTCAGAAACATCTCGAAAAAGGTTTTTTTCTGTTCTTTTCACCCCTTCCTTTGTCGGATAAAAGAAAAGTTGGTGGCGACTCTTGCTTACCATACATTTACGAACAAAAATGCAAACGGGTATTAACAGTCGGTTCTTCCACCGTAAAACAGAACTGGAGACTCTGCTAGGGAAGAATAAAGTGGGGTATACCTTAGGATCTAGGTCATTCTTAAAATAGCTTTTTTGTTTGTTTTGTCTGCTTTATCCTTAAGGGTTTTTTGCTTGGGTATTGTTGAAGATCCTACACCCGGATCTGGGGATACTTTTTAGGTAAATAGAAATAGATCATGGAGACTGTATGGCATAGACCGATATGGTTTAAATGATGGTTGTGTTGGTGTGACACTTTGGTTGGTACCGGTATCCTTCGTGTGGAAATAAGGAGAATACGGGGCCGCCGCGTGGTGTCGTAAAGCACTAACGGACTTTAGAACCTTAGTTGAACAAAATTAGCCATTAGAAAGTAGTGAGATATAAAGCTGAGGATTCGTTGATACTCGATGCTAAACTCATTGAGATCAGACTTTCGGGATATTTCGGCCGCAAGAAAAGATTGCCTGAGCTGAAACAATGCCCGATAAAGGATGATCGGTGATATTGAGAATCCTTAGAACCCGGTTACTTTTCTAAGACAGGTTTGAAACCAACTAAACTTCAAGAGGGTACTTACCTTTAACCTCATGCAAGCCTTTGAACCTAAGGTCTATTGTGTGCTTTGCTTGTGTTTGATTTACTCCGTTTGAATATAACATCATACATCATAACATAGCATCCATTCTTATTACACTAACCATTTCAAGGACCAAGGGAGTTTATCTTTGTTCTGTTTTGTAGATCATGGCTTCCGCTCGTAAAAACACTATCCGAATCAGCTTTGTGAGAATACCTCTCCAACTCAAGGAGCTAGTATCGAGGGTTCCTGAAACTTCTTCGTTCACTAAGAGACATGGTCGACTTCTTAAACTGGTTACTTTGAGCTTTGATGAAAAGATGATGGGGTTACTCTTTCAATTCTTTGATCCCAAGCACCACTGCTTCACCTTTCCAGACTATCAGTTGGTGCCTACCATGGAAGAATTTTCTCAGTTATTGGATCTACCTATTCTTGACCAGATGCCTTTTACAGGTTTAGAAGAAGTTCCCAAGCCAGAGATCATTGCCTCAGCTTTGCATCTGAAACAGGCCGACATAGTATCCAATTGGGAAACAAGAAGCGGAGTCTAGGGTCTTCTAGCCAAGTTCCTAATAGAGAAGGCCCAGCTGTTTTATAATGATTTGGACTTTCAGGCTTTGAGGAGGTTTTGGCCCTTCTAATTTATGGGTTAGTATTGTTCCCTAATCCAGACTTGCTCATAGACCTGAATGTTATCCAGATCTTCCTCTCTCACAACCCTGTGCCTACTTTGCTCGGAGATATCTTGCATGCTCTCCACACTCGTACTATGAAGAGAAAAGGGGTTCTTATGTGTTGCAAGCCATTAATGTCGAGGTGGTTTATTTCTCACCTCCCTAAGTCAGTGCTGAAGAATGAAGAAGGTTTGGGTTGGTCACAAAGGATAATGTCACTTTCTCACACGGATATTCTCTGGTATTCCCGATCTATGGGAAGCATTTCTATTATTGACCGCTGCGGGGGTTCCATAATGTCCCACTACTTGGCATTAGGGGAGGCATAACTTATAATCCTTATTTGGCTCTGTGGCAGTTTGGTTACGCTCGAAGGGACGATCCTCACGAGATGCTTATCCAGGGCATTATGTTCAACTATGAGGATGATGTCCAGGGGTATCTCCAGAGGTTCATACGAGCCTGGGGCATGATAAACAGATCTGACGTCAAGACTTTGGGACTGAAGGTGTCCATTCCTATGGAACATTATCTCCAATGGGTACGAGCTCGTGCTCAGAAACTGATGATGCCGTACATAGTTGTCTTGCCAGTGATTGTGGAGCCTATTACTGAAGGGGATATTCCCTACATGGTTCTTCATCCTGATATTCCCACTGATCTTGAATAATTACATAGGTCCTGGATTCAGTTGAAGAAGGAGCGGGATGCTTATAGGGACCAGATCTATTCCCAGGAGAAGAAAGTCTTAGAGCTCACAAAACAGCTTCATGAGGAAAGAAGCCTTAATGTCTACCTCAGCACGAAGAGGAAGCATCCATGGGAAATTTGATTTTCTTTTAGTATCTAGAATTTTCAATTGTAACGCTTAAAAGACAGTTGTATTTTGAATTCTACTAATAAAATCTTTAATTCATTTTGGTTCACAAATTTCAATTTCCCAAAGTCCTTGAAATCATTGCATACGCATATCATCCATGACATTGCATAAACAGGTACCATAACAGGTTTCTCATCTTCTTCGTTGTTTATTTCAGCAATAATGTCTTCTGAACAAAGCATCAAGGATCTCCAGGCACAAAATGCCCAATTTCAGCAAATGTTTGTAGCCTTAGCTAAGGGGCAGGAAGATCTGAAGGTCGTTATTCTGAAAGAAAGAAGAAGAAGAAGAAGAAGAAGAAGAAGAAGACGGCTGGTGTCCTGAATCTGGGCAGAAGATTCAAGGGGTCGTTGAAGCAACCGGTTGATCTGACCTCCTCGTTCAAAGAAGGGGAGAATTAAGAATGAGACAAGGGAGGAGGACCCTATCCCTGAAGTTTCTGATAATGACACAGATTACAATGATGAACAGTACCCTCCCACTGAGGATAGATATAAACAATTAGACGATCGTCTGAGCGTAATGGAGATCCAAAGAATACCAAGGCTGGATTTTGAAGAGCTGGGTTTGGTATCTGGGGTAGTCATCCCGCAGAAGTTCAAGGCTCCAGTATTTGCGAAGTATGATAGGGTGTCTTGTCCCAAGCTTCATCTCTGTTCCTATGTGAGGAAGATTCAGCCTCACGCTACTGATGGGAACTTGTGGGTCCATTTCTTTCAGGACAGTCTGTCTAGGACTCGATTTGAATGGTTCTATCAACTGGAGGGAACCAATGTCCGCAACTGGAAAGATTTGGCTGCTGCTTTTTATTAGTTTCAATATAATGCTGACCTTGCCCCTACCCGTACTCAACTCTAGAGTATGTCCATGGGTGCAGGCGAAGGTTTCAAGGACTATGCGCAGAAGTGGAGAGATTTGGTAAGGAGAGTCCAACCCCCTTTGTCTGATAGGGAGTTAGTTGACATGTTTATTGGTACATTGTCTGGTCTGTTCTTCAATCACTTGATTGGTAGCTCCTCAGTTGGTTTCACCAAGCTGATACTGACTGGAGAAAGGGTAGAAGCTGGGATCCGGAGTGGCAAGATCCAGAAATACACCTCTTCGAGTAGAGTAAAGAAGTCATTTACGGGTAAGAAGGAGGTCGGTGTCATTTATAGCCCAAGAGGCCAGAGCTGAGCTGAGCATCATCCAACGGTGGGGGCTGTGATGATACCTAGGCTTGTGGCTACTCAACAACGAAACAAACAGCAAAGGGTAGAAAGACCGTAAAGGAAGTTCACCTGGATCAATATGAAATTGACTGAGGTTTTACCCCATCTATTAAGATCCAACTTGGCAACCTTAAAGGAGGATCCCAAGAATCCTAACACCACATCTCCTCGGTATAATTCAAACGCTCGATGTGCTTACAATTCTGAGAGTCCGGGCCACGATACAAATGATTGTTGGGCTCTGAGAAATAAGATACAAGATCTAATAGAATCCAAGGAGATTAAGTTTGATGCTCCAGAGAAGCCTAATGTCATAAATGCTCCCATGCCCAAGCACAATCGTGGTGTTAATGCCATTGATATTGATATGTTTGTTACCTCTATTGATGAAGTTTCCACTCCTCTCATGACTGCCAAGAAGAATTTGTTGCTAGCCAGTTTATTTTCGGGTTGTGGTGAAGGTTACCACATGTGTTTATATCTACTTTCTTGTTGTTATATGCTGAAAGCATGTGTCCAACGCCTGATGGATAGCGGAGAAGTTTTGTTTGAAAAGACTCTGATTCTGACTGTTTCACATGAAGATGTTGTTATCATAGCCATTTCCGCCAATCCTTCCAAGGTCTCCTCTAAAAGACCTGTTAGGATTACACCTGCTCTAAGAATTTCTTCGTTAATAATCACTTTTCCTGGTCCTGTACCGTACTCCTCGGACAAAGTTGTCTCTTGGAATTATGGTACTGACGTTTACTATCATGGCGTCAAACAGGATTTGAAGACTGAAGAGGCTGATCCCGATGTCAGTAACATTGTCGGGACCAGCAAAGTTACCCGAAGTAGAAGGTTTTTCTCTCCCGAGATCTCCTCGAAGACTATTATTAAGCCTGTCGTTATTCCATCTGTTGTTCCTGCTAGTACTTCTGTTACTACTCCCATCCTTACTCTAGTTGTTACCCCTGCCGATGAGTCATCTGGGACTCGGGGCAAAGAAGCTATAGGTGAGCCTGCCTAGATGGAGGCACCTAGAGAAGTTGTTGTGGAATCCTCTAGGCAAGAAATAGAGGAAATTTTAAAAATAATCAAGAAGAGCGACTACAATATGGTCGAGCAGCTGGGGCAGACCCCTTCGAAGATATTAATGTTGTCTCTAATGTTATGTTCTGAGGCCCATGCAAAGGCTTTGATTGCATTTCTCAAGACTGTGCATGTGCCGCAAGAAACCTACGCCGACCAATTCAAAGACTGTGTGGCCAGTTTGACTGCTGACAATGGGTTGGGTTTTTCAGATGCCGATTTGATGCCAAAGGAGAGAAAGCATAATGATGTTATGCATGTCTCGATCGAATGCAGGGGTACTACTATGGCTCATGTGTTGGTGGATATTAGATCGTCATTGAACGTTATGCCTAAGAAGGCTCTTGATCGTCTAGATTGTGAAGGCTTGACCTTAAAGCCCAATAACATTGTGGTGAGGGCTTTTAACGGGTCAAAAAGAATGGTGCATGGGGAGGTGGACATCCCTGTCAAAGTGGGTTCCCAGACCTTTGAATCAACCTTTTATGTGATGGATATCAGGCCATCATACTCTTGTTTGTTGGGCCGCCTGTGGATCCATGAAGTTGGGGTTGTTACTTTTATGCTGCACCAAATGCTGAAGTATCCAGTGAAGGGGAAGATTATCACTATGCATGGTGAAGAGGAGTATATGGTGAGCCACCTGAACTCTTTCAGGTATGCGGAGATGGACGGGGAATTCATAGAGACTCCTTGTCAAAACTTTGAAGAGGTTCCCCAGATTATGGAATTAACCGAGGCCATCACTAGTGCGCCAAAGATCATCAAATCTCCTCTGAAGATGGCTTCTCTCAAGGACACCATAGCGGTAGTTAAGGAAGGTGGGTGTACCATTTGGGGACAGCTCTCTGAATTTCCTCATAAACGTGACAAATTTGGTTTGGGCTTTACTTCAGGAGCTCAAAGGGCTATTCGACGCGCTAGGGCCGGAGGACCTCCCCTACGCATCAGCAATCATGGGATCAACGTTATTAAAGACAGTGATGAGAATTCTGATATTGACAGCTGGATCTACCCTACTACCAACGATGGACCTAGTAACTGGACTGCCAGAGATTTTGTGCCAATTTCTTTTGTTCAGCAGTAATTCTCTTACCTGTTTTTTGAATTTGTAATAAACAATTTAAACTTTATGGCCTTGTGTCTTACCCGAGGCAAAATGGTTTTGTTTGTGAGGGTTATTATATGTCATTTTCATATGTCATCAATAAGACATTGGACGTTTCTTGCATACAAATTTTGCACTCTCTGTTTTTCTTTTCTGCTTTTCAATACAGCTATGCTCTTACACACACTCACATATCAAACTGCAGATCCATATCCACTCTGGATCCCATTGATAACAGTTCTGCTATTGCCATTTATAATTTCGAAAATCTGATCAACCAAGCCGAGGACGAAGGTGAGGAAGATTGTGAGGTGCCTGGAGAACTTGCTAGACTGTTACAGCAGGAAGAGAGGGCTATACAGCCTCATGAAGAGCCAGTTGAGACGATAAACTTGGGCACGGAGGTAGACAGAAAAGAAGTCAAGATCGGCGCAAATCTGTAGAATAATGTCAAACAGCAGTTGATACAAATGTTGCACGGCTATGTTGAGATCTTTGTCTGGTCATATGAAGACATGCCTGGTTTAGACACTGATATTGTGGTACATCATCTGCCGACTAAAGAAGATTGTCCTCTGGTTAAGCAAAAGGTCCATCGTATGTGCCCTGAAATGTCAGAGAAATTAAAGCAGAAGTCATGAAACAGTTCAACATTGGGTTCCTAGTTGTCACCTCCTATCCGCAGTGGGTTGCTAACGTTGTTCTGGTACCTAAGAAGGACGGTAAGGTACAGACATGTGTGGACTATAGAGACCTAAACAGGGCAAGCCCCAAGGATTACTTCCCGCTTCCCCATATTGATGTTCTGGTTGACAACACTTCACAACACAAAATCTTCTCCTTCATGGATGGTTTCTCTTGCTACAACCAGATCAAGATGGCACCTGAAGACATGGAGAAGACAACCTTCATCATACAGTGGGGAATATTCTGTTACAAGGTGATGCCTTTTGGGTTGAAGAATGTTGGGGAAACCTATCAGCGAGCCATGGTCTCCTTATTTCATGACATGATTCACCATGAGATAGAGGTTTATGTTGATGACATGATAGCCAGATCTCAAACCGAGGAAGAACACCTTGATCATCTGCAAAAGTTGTTCGACAGGTTGAAGACATACAAGTTGAGGTTGAATCCGAACAAGTGTACCTTTGGGGTAAGGTCTGGTAAGCTTTTGGGTTTCATAGTCAGTGACAAAGGTATTCAAGTAGACCCTACAAAGGTAAAGGCTATACAAGAGATGCCGGCTCCCCGTACAGAGAAAGAGGTTAGAGGTTTTTTGGGACGCCTGAATTATATCTCCATTTTCATTTCACATATGACTGCTACTTGTGAGCCAATCTTCAAGCTTCTGAAGAAATATCAAGTGGTAAAGTGGAATGACGAATGCCATACCACTTTCGAAAGAATCAAGGAATACCTTCAAGAACCACCAATTCTAATGCCTCTATTGAAGGAAGACCTTTGATATTGTACTTAACAGTGCTAGACAATTCAATGGGGTGTGTGATGGGGCAGCATGATGAGTCTGGTCGAAAAGAGCACACAATATACTACCTTAGCAAAAAGTTTACCAACTCTGAAACCTGATACTCACTGCTCGAGAAAACTTGATGCGCTTTGGCATGGGCTGCTCGCCGACTAAGACAGCATATGTTGACCCACACTACTTTGTTGATATCTAAGATGGATCCAATCAAGTACATCTTCGAGAAGCCCGCCCTCTCCGGAAGAATAGCAAGATGGAAAATGATCTTAACCGAATACGATATCCAATATACAACCTAAAAAGTAATCAAGGGAAGTGTATTAGATGATCATTTGGCTCATCAGGCCATGGATGACTACCAGTCCATGAATTTTGAGTTCCCGGACGAGAATATTATGCTGGTGACTGACTATGAAGAACTCGGACCGGATGAAGGACCTGAAGAAGGATCTCGATGGACTATGGTTTTTAACGGAGCTTCGGACGCACTCGGTAATGGCATTGGCGTTGTAATCATATCTCCTGAGGGCTGTCATACTCCTTTCACCGCCCGACTATGCTTTAACTGTACTAACAACATGACGGAGTATGAAGCATGTATCATGGGTCTCAAAGCTGCTATCGACTTAAGGATCAATTTCTTAAACTTTTTCGGGGATTCAGCTTTGGTGATAAGTCAGATCAAAGGAGAGTGGGATACGAAGCATCTGAACCTCATCCCATACAAAGAGCACGTACTGACGTTACTCCCACATTTTGAGGAGGTAACCTTGAACATTTCCCACGAGAACAGAATCAGTTAGCGGACGCGCTAGCTACCATGTCTTCTATGTTCAAGGTCGGGTGGGACAACGAAGCTCCCCGAATCACCATTGAGAGGTTGGATGAACCAGCGCACTGCTGTGAGATTGATACTGAAGAGGTAGAAGATAAACCTTGGTTTCACGAAGTAAAAAGGTATCTTGAGTCTCAAGAGTATCCTTAAGGGGCATCTATCAATGATAAGAAGTTTTTGAGAAGGTTCGCCGAAAAATTCTTCCTCAATAATGGAATCCTCTACAAGCGCAACCATGACTCTACCTTACTGCAGTGTGTAGACAAGAGCAAAGCAGAGAGGATTATGACATATTTACAAGAAGGTACCTTCGGAATCCATTCAAGTGGACATACCATGGCTAAGAAGATCCTATGGGCAGGATACTACTGGTCCACTATGGAAGCAGATTGTTATCAGCACTCCCGAACTTCTCATAAGTTCCAAATCTATGCTGATAAGGTGCATGTGCCTCTGGTTCCTTTGAATGTCTTGACGGCTCCTTGGCCCTTTGCAATGTAGGGCATTGACATGATCGAAGAGATTAGACCTACCGCTTCCAATGTCCATCACTTCATCCTAGTGGCCATTGATTACTTCACGAAGTGGGTTGAAGTTGCCTCCTTTGCTACTGTGACCAAGAACGTTATGGCGCGGTTTATCAAGCATAACCTGATTTGTCATTATGGTATCCCCGAAAGAATCATCACAGACAATGGAACGAATCTCAATAACACGATGATCACCGAGCTCTGTAGGCAATTCAAGATACAGCATCATAACTCTTCTCCCTACCCGCCGAAAATGAATGGCGTTGTTGAAGCGGCTAACAAGAACATCAAGAAGATTATATAGAAGATGACGGTGACATACAAATACTGGCATGAGATGTTGCCATTTTCTCTTCATGGGTACCGTACCTCAGCACGGACGTCAACAGGGGCAACACCCTACTCTCTGGTATATGGCATAGAGGTTGTCCTGCCCATTGAGGTCCAAATCCCTTCTCTGAGGATTATGAAGGATGCGGGTTTGAACAAAGACGACTGGATCCAGACTCGACTTGATCAACTGAATTTGATCGATGAGAAGAGACTTACTGCTGTTTGTCATGGTCAAATGTATCAAAAACGGGTGATCAAGGCTTTCAACAAAAAAGTCAGACGCCAAGAATATCAAGTCAGGGATCTAGTAATCAAGTGCATCATACTGCCGCAAGGTGATCCCAGGGGAAAATGGACTCTGTTGTACCCCAAAATTTGCCCTCCCATTTCTCATTGATTTCTCATCACAAAGCCCTTGGAGATCAAGATCCAGTTAGGGTTTCATCTGCTCAAGACTTCTCCTTGCACTGTTGACTCAAATTAGGGTTTGTGTTTGCACAAAGATGTTTTGACCTAAAATGCCTAAGATGACTTTAATGCTTCATATTGGACTCCCAAGTTTATCCACATCAAGTTTCAAGTCTTGATTCCAAGTTTTTCCCAGTCAATTGGATAGTTGACCTAGAAATCAGTTGTATTGGGGAAAAAGTCAACTGTGGCCAATTGACAGTCAAACCTCATGAAAATTGACCCACATCAACATCATGAACTCACATGGATCATTTGATCAAGTTTGGATCACAATTCCACAAGAAATTTGATCAGATCACCAAAAGGGCAAAATGGTCATTTTTAGGGTTTTGACTGCACAAAGGCAATTTTTGACTGTTTGACCTAGCCAATGGCAAACCAAGCTCACATATGGACTCAAGGACCCCATGGAATTGTCTTGACATGCTCAACAAGTTCAAAAGATCCCAAGTACACAAGATTGACAGTTGAATTTCCCAGTCAATTGATCAATTTTGACTGTGTACTGAAAAGTCAAACTTTGACTTTTTGGTCAAAATCAAGAGTCAAGATTCATTTTTCATCAAAACATTCCAAATCATGAAACTTGTTCACCAAGAAATCAAAAATTGCAAATTAGGGTTTGAAATGAGAATTTTTCATAACTTAGAATTTTTCTAAGTTATGAAAAACCCTAATTTTTTCCCAACGTTGCCCCACTTTCTCACCAAGATTCATTTGGATTCAAGCAAAAGTCAAAACATGAAAGTTGTAGCCTATTGCATAATCTACAACTTTGATTCACAAAGTTTTCCCAAAAGAGGCTTGTATCTCAAGTTACAATTTTTGGAATAAGGGTACTAAACCATTCTTAACTTAGTGAAATTTTGACCTATTTTTAGGCAAGGTTTCTACCTAACTTCAAGGCCATTTCCACATACTTCCACTTGGAATTTCAATTTGCATTTCAAATATGGATTGTAGTACACATTCCAAGATTTCCAAAATGTCCAAGAACTCATCAAACAACCTCATGACTTGAGAGAATCGAATTTTGCAATATGGCAAAAAGTCACTTTGATTCATGGCCATGTACATGTTCATAACTTGTGCAATTTTTCAAATCAGCATGCTTCCCTTGATTACAGGCCTCTAAACCATCCAACACTCATAAATTTAATGCCAATCCTTTGTGCCAAAGTGTTGTTCTATGAGTTCAAGCATTACATGTTGAATTAAGCCATTTATAGAAAAAGTGAAATAGCCATTTTTGAAAAGTTAAGCTTTATGTCTAAGTTGCAAATCAACAAGTACAGATCAAATCACTTTGGCACAAGATTATGAAAAAAACACACTGATCAAGGGGAGGGTTAGCAGCACATTAGGGGGGCCTCTAGCTGTCTAAAACTCAAGTGGACATTTGCTTGCTTAAGTGTGAAGAAATGTGGCATAACATAACACAACTTTGATCTCAGCACTAGAACCCTTAAGCAAATATTTTGTACACATTCAAGACATCCTAACTGAGCTAGCACACGACCCCAACACCTCCAATACCTCCACAAACTCAAAATCACCATTGAACTGCACAAAAACAGGGCTTGCTGCAGTTTGAGTGCCAACTCTCATCCCTTTCATGCTTTCTTGCTAAAAGCTCATCAAACACATTCCCTAGCATCACTTGAAGCTAACCCAAACATAAAACACGGCCTGTAACTCCTCTAGGCAGTTCCACCATTTTCACTTTCTTGTTTTGCAGCTGAAGGTCCATAGCTCGATTCAAGGTGTTTCAAAGCAAAGTAAGCATTGGAATAGCATCACTACACTTCAGGCAAGCTGTACAGATCATCATCTTGCCCTAAAAGCTCCCCCATTGCCATATAGAACTTCAACTGAACAGGTATCTTCTTGAACTTCTAACTCTTAGTGTAGGCATCATTAGCTCTAAGTTTGTGAATAAGAAGTGTTCTACTCATGCCCCTGAATCTGTACATGCTTTTACTTTTCATTTATTTTGCCTGAGCTATGAGAATTTAAGGTCTGAATATGGAAGAAAAGTTAGGTCAAGATTTAGGAATGTTAAAATTCTCTCTCATTTTTTAGAGTTAGGATGAGTTCTTTACATATTTAGAATCGTGATTCAATGCTTAACATTTCTTATGTTGAAAGTTTGTGCAAAAGATCAAAGAATCCAGATGTTTGAATTTGAGTACAGGCGCGTGTTTGTTGAACAAGAAGCTGGCTGAAGGTTGAAGAAAGGTCTTCATGGGCTGGGCCTGTTGTGTTATTTCTTTTCACACCATGTTTTTGGTTTTACACCCCCTAGGCCCATTTTGTTTATTTGCATGATTTTTTTACTTTTCTTTTTTTATCCTGACTTATTTATTTTTGCTAATAATATTAAAAACATAAAAAATATATTTTACGCCATTTTTATATTTTTTAGGTATTTATTTGTTTATATGGACATTTGTACATAAATATATATATATATATATATATATATATATACTATTATTTAGAAAAACTAGAAAAATAATGCAAATATACTTTATTTCTGATTTTTATTTCATTTTTTCTTTTGAAAATATTTTATACAAAATATACTTTTTTTTATAAATATTAAATATTATTATTTTTGTATATATAATATTTATTTAGTAAATAATAAAGATATTTATATATATTAGTACATTTAGGTAAATAATACAAAAAATATATACATTTTTATTTTATTAATATTTGACATAAAAATACTCTTTTATAAATATACTTCATTTTTTTTATTTTATTTTTTGTATATAATAAATAAATACTTGTATAAATTAAATAATATATATATTAGGGTTTTACCCTTAAAACACAAAAACTCCAAAAATATTACCTTTTTTATTTTATTCATTTTTTGTTTATTTGACATAAAAAAATATCTTTTTTTCATACATATAAAAACCCTTTTTTCATTTTTGCATCTTTATTTTATTTTCCATTTAATTGATGCAATTAATTATTTTGTAAATATTCCAAAATTGATGTAATAGCTAGGTTTAAATTCCTTGTCTAAATATCCCCCATTTGAACATTTGTACCCCCTTCCCATATTGTGTTGTAATAGTGTAGGAATTTTACTTTTCGCACTTTAACGCTTTCTAAATATACCATGCTAGAATTAGGATTTGTATGCAAATAAAACAAACAAAATTAGTTTGACCTAATTTCAAGATAATCAAGCATGAAAAATGGACAACACATATCACACTTGCACCCCTAGAGTATTCCACTTGTTGCCTTCAATAAATGGGCCATATTGCATGTTAGGTTTCTTTGGGTAAAAACAAACAATCAAATGATCATAGTCCCTCGATGACGCTTTCGAAAAGTTGCCTAAAATGATCAAGTCCCTTTCAAAGAAAAATTTCCCAAAGATACTTAGCACTATTGCAATTATGGTCTAAACGATGACCCGCGCCCGTCCCTTTCACCTCCTAACACAAGATTGTCCACCAAATGCAATGGTGGAACAAAATTGTTAAAAGGGTTAAAATATAACAAAAATCTTTGAGAACTTTAGGGTAGATAGCTCTTAAGTACTTATCAACTTGCAAAAGAAAACACTTGCCTATTTTCAAACCACACTTCACAAATACTTTCAAAAACAAAACTTTCAAAAAACCTTGAAACATCTTTTCAAAAAGACAAAACACCTTTTGTAAAACATTCGAGTAAAGAATTGTTACAAGGGTAGCCTAGACAAGGCATCTTTTTCAAAACCTTTTCAAAACCACACACAAAGCACCATTTCAAACAATTGAGAACCAAGGCAAGTTGATCTAAGCAAGTACATAAGAGCCCATGGATAACCATGGATAGAAAGGGTGTTAATACCTTCCCTTTCTATAATCTACTCCCCGAACCCAAGAAAAATCTCAAAGGTTTTTGCTGTGCTTTTTAAACCTTTCCTTAGGATAAAATAAAAAGTCGGTGGCGACTCTTGCTCAACCGAAACATTTGCAAAAACAAACGCAAAACCATAGTCAGTTCTCCCACCGTATCACAGAACTGGCGACTCTGCTGGGGAGAAACTTAAAAGTGGAGTAACCTTAGGGCTTAGATCACCCCCTTGCATGACTAATTGTTTGATTTGATTGCTTTATATTTTGGCTCTCTTGTTTGGGTTTGCAAATCCTACACCCGGATTTTGGGAAACATTCATAGATAGCAATACATTGTGGAAACTGTGTGGGGTATACCGACACGGTCGAAGCAATAGCTATATTAGTGCGACATATTTGTGAGTATCGGTAACCCTTGAGTTCAATCAAGGAGAGTACGGGGCCGCTGAGTGATGTCACTAAGCACTAATGACCTAGAACCTTACTTGACCATCTTGGCCTTTTATTAGGGGTAGTGAGATGACCGGCTTTGGTGCAGTCCGAAGTTGGTAGATACTCGATACTACACTCATTAAGGGTTGTTTTCTTGGAATATTTTGGTCGCTAGTTAAGTGGCTAAACCAAAACAATGAACATTGAAAACAATCCAATGATATTGAGCTCCTTAGAACCCGATTACTATTTATAGGACAGGTTTTTTAAGCCAACTACACTCAAGAGGGTACTTACCTATGAAACCCCATGCAAGCCTGAAATTAGGGTTTGGTGTGAATTGCTTGTACATATGTTTTGTGCATACATCATAAACATCATAAAACATCATATGCATTCACTAACCATTTCAAGGGTTTGGATTTTCATCTTTGTTCTTGTTTTGTAGGTCATGGAAATTCCTCGCAGAAACACCATCCAAGTCAACCTTGTGAGAATCTCTCCTCAACTCAAGGAGCTCACCTCAAGAATTCCAGAAAACTCATCCTTCAGTGAAAGACATGGTAGACTGCTCAGCTTAGTCAACACCAACATTGAAGAAGACATGATGAAAGTGCTATTCCAGTTCTTTGACCCTCTTCACCACTGTTTCACTTTCCCTGATTACCAGTTGGTGCCCACTTTGGAGGAGTTTTCTCAACTCCTGAGAATTCCTATCCTTAATCAACTACCCTTCAACGGTAAGGAGAAGGAACCAAAGCCGGAAGATGTTGCTCGAGCTTTACATCTACAACCATCCGACATCAAGGGGCATTGGGAAACCAGAAGCGGCGTCAAAGGATTCTTAGCAAAATTCTTGTTTGAGAAGGCACAAGAATGTTGGAACTCATTGGACCTACAAGCCTTTGAAGAGATTGTGGCACTCCTTATCTATGGGTTGGTCTTGTTCCCAAATCCTGACCAGCTTGTAGAGATCAACGCCGTCAAAATCTTCTTGTCCAGAAATCCAATACCAACATTGCTTGGGGACATTCTTCACTCATTTTACACACGAACAATGAGAAAGAGGGGTGTTCTCATGTGCTGTACTCCTCTCCTTGCAAGGTGGTTTATTTCGCACCTTCCACAATTTGTCTTGAAGAATGACCAAGGCTCAAGGTGGTCCCAACGATTGATGACTCTTACTCACTCTGATGTACATTGGTGTTCTCGGTCCAGAGAAAATGTCATCATCGTCGATCGTTGTGGAGAGTTTCCTAATGTTCCTTTACTTGGAATCAGAGGAGGTATCACCTACAACCCTTGCCTAGCCTTGAGGAAATTTGGATATGCACGGAGGGATGGCCCTCATGATATGTTGATTCCTGACCTAGTTTTTGACTTCGACAACGATGCGCAAGGACTTCGCCAAAGATTCATCAGAGCTTGGGGAAGACCCAACAAGGTTGATAGTAAGACTCTGGGACACAAGAACTCCATCCCTCTTGAGCCTTATCTCAAGTGGGTACGAGCCCGAGCCCAAAGTCTGATGATGCCTTATCCTCATGTTCTCCCTGTGATTAAAGAGCCTGTTAAGGAAGGAGAGGTTCCCTACACCATCCTACATCCTGGCATGCCTACATCATGGGAGGAAATGCAGAAAAGTTGGATTCAGCTCAAGGAGGAACGGAACACTTTTGAAACCAGCTTCTACGCCAGCGAGAAGAAGGTTTTAGAGCTTACCCGCCGACTCCATGAGCAAGAGGCCCTCAACACCTACATCGCACCAAAGAGGATGCGCAATGTCTTTTTGCCTTGAGAAGTTATTTTGTAATATTTGGCCCATGGGGCATTTATGTACTAACAAATTTCTTCTTAATATGACGTGCGTTCTTCTTTGTTTGCAACAATTTTGAATGTTCTAAATCCTTGAATGCATTGCATACATAAGCATACCATTCATCATGTGCATAAGCAGGTCTCACGCCAGATTTCCTTATCTGTCTGCTGTTTATTTCAGTAGGATGGATCTCGAGCAAACAGTCAAAGACCTACAAGCTCAGAATGCACAGTTTCAGCAACTCCTGACAACCTTGGCTAAAGGTCAGGAGGATCTCAAGACCTTGCTGGGGAATAAAGACCTAGTGAAAAAGAAGAAAAAGAGACTCGGAGTGGCTACTTTGGGGAGAAGATTTGACGGAGAAGCTCGGAGAGTGATTGAATTTCCTCCTACTTCTGATGAAGGAACCAGCAAAGGAGGTGGGGTTGCGGTACCTTCCGAGTCTGATGTGGAAGAAGAGGAGGTCGAAGAGGATGAAGACTATTCTGATCAGCAATACCCTCCAGCTAATGATAAATACAAAGGTTTAGAAGATAGGTTGGCCGCCATGGAGCTACAGAGAGTACCGGGTTTGGATTTTGAAGACTTGGGTTTGGTCGCCGGGATTGTGATTCCCCCAAAATTCAAAGTGCCAGTGTTTGTGAGGTATGATGGGCTGTCCTGTCCAAAAATGCATCTCAGGTCCTACGTGAGAAAGATCCAACCCTATACGGCAGATAAAAACCTTTGGATTCATTTCTTTCAAGACAACCTTTCTGGAGCTCAGTTGGAGTGGTTTTATCAGCTAGAGGGAACCAGCGTCCGAAATTGGGAAGATTTGGCCACCGCTTTTTACAAACAATACCAATACAATTCTGACCTTGCTCCTACTCGTACCCAACTTCAGGGTATGTCATTAGGAACAGGCGAAGGATTCAAAGAATATGCACAAAAATGGAGGGATTTGGCTGGCAGGGTGCAGCCTCCTTTAACCGACCGTGAACTTGTTGATATGTTTCTAGGGACCCTATCTGGGCCATTTTTCAATCACCTGATTGGTAACTCTTCCGCGGGGTTTACCGATTTGATCTTAACATGCGAAAGAATAGAAGCTGGCATCAAGTCAGGAAAGATTCAGAAGGGTGTTGCTGCAAGTGTTGAGAAGAAGCCTTTTAAGAAGGAAACAACTGTGGTATATTCTCAGAGAAGAGCAGGGAAGACTGAGCGCCGGCCGACCGTGGGGGATGTAATGATTCAAAACCCTTCAAGTGAGCAGCCTCGCTTAACCAATCCAGACCAAATCAACAACGGGTGGAACGGCCACAACGGCAGTTCACCCGCATTAATATGACTCCAGCGCAAGTGCTTCCCCATCTGTTAAAGTTGAATCTCGCCACCATCAAGGAGGCACCAAAGAATGTGAATACGTCCTCTCCACATTATCATCCTAATGCTAAATGCGCCTACCATTCTGACAGTGTTGGGCACGACACCAATGATTGTTGGGCACTCAAGCATAAGATCCAAGACCTGATAGAGGCGAAGGAAGTAGAGTTTGACGCTCTGGAGAAGCCTAATGTGATATCTGCTCCCATGCCAAAGCACGGCCGAAATGTCAATGCCATTGAAGAAGATTTGTATGTTGCTGATGTTAATGATCTGATAACTCCTTTGTTAACCATTAAGTTGAATCTGTTAAGGGCCAGGATCTTCCCGGGATGTAAAGAAGACTGCTATTGTTGTTACTCTCTGCCATTTGATTGTCCGTTATTGAAGAAAGGCATCCAAGGCCTTATGGATAGTCGACAAATTTTGTTTGAAAAAGTTTCTGCTGTTCCAACCCATACTGAAGATGTCTCAATCATAACCATTCACGCCAATCTTTCCAAGGCCGTCAAAAAGCCTGTTAAGATTACACCAGCTACGAAATCTGTTCCTTTGAAGATAACAATGCCAGGGCCTGTCCCCTATGTTTCCGAGAAGTCAATACCATGGAACTATGGCGGTGACGTCTATTACCATGGTATTAAACAAATCGAAATAACTGAAGAAAGTTCGGATGATGAAGAAGCCGGCATTAGTAACATTGCAGGCACGAGCAAAATCACTAGGAGCGGGAGAATATTTTCTCCAGAGATTGCCCCTCCAAGAGCAATCTTTGGACCCTCATCTGCCGACAAGGTCATCCCTGCACCAATAAAATTCTCTGCTAGAACCCCTTTGATTGAAGATGTTGTTGTTCCTAGTATTGTCCCTCCTACCACTACTGACAAAGGTAAGGGAATCCAAGATGAGCTCGTCAGGACGAGGGCTCAACCCTTAGTCATCCCGGAGACCTCCAAGAAGGAAATGGATGAGATCTTGAGGATAATCAAAAGGAGTGATTACGATGTGGTAGAACAGCTGGGGAAAACCCCCTCAAAGATCTCCATGCTGGCACTACTACTTTGCTCAGAAGCGCACGCTAAAGCTTTGATAAAATTCCTGAAGGCAACCCATGTGCCCCAGGAAACCTCTGCGGATCAATTTCAAAATTGCGTGGCTAGCCTTACTGCGGACAATGGATTAGGGTTCTCTGATGCCGACCTAACTCCTAAAGGTAGAAACCACAATGATGCTTTGCACATTTCAGTCGAGTGTCGAGGAACCACTCTCGCACATGTCTTGGTCGATACTGGTTCGTCGCTGAATGTATTGCCTAAGAAGGCCTTGGACTGACTAGATTGTGAAGGGTTAAAATTGAAGTCGAGTGATATTGTTGTCAGAGCTTTTGATGGTTCGAAGAGAATGGTCCATGGGGAGGTTGAAATTCCCATCAAGATAGGCACTGAGGTGTTTAAGTCTACTTTCTATGTGATGGACATCCGTCCGTCATACTCTTGCTTGTTGGGTAGGCCTTGGATACACCATGTTGGGGCAGTCACCTCCTCCTTACATCAGATGTTGAAGTATCCTGTCAAGGGAAAGATCATTACTGTCCATGGCGAAGAGGAGTACATGATTAGCCACTTGAACTCTTTCTGGTATGTGGAGGTAGAAGGGGAGTTCATTGAGACGCCTTTTCAGCATTTCGAAGAAGTCCTTCCCGAAATAACAGTAGCCAAGTTGGCAGCTGAGACACCGAGGCAGATGGCCAGGATGGCATCTCTGGAGGACGCAAGGGCCGCAATAAAGGAAGGGAAGAATTCAGCATGGGGGCAGTTGCCTGATATTCCACATAAGACCGACAAATTTGGATTAGGGTTCACTACCGCAGGCCAGAAAGCTATGCGCCGGTCGAAGATTGAAAGAGCGCCAGTCAAAATTTCTCCCTATGGAATCAATGCTTTGGAGGACGAAGACAAAGAGAGCAACATCGAAGAATGGATTTACCCAACTGTCAAAGGAGGATTGAGCAACTGGGAGGCAAAAGAATTTGTCCCCATCACTTTTATTCATCAGTAATTTATCTGTTAAACATTTCCTATTTGGTCTGTAATATTTATTTTCAAACAATTCGTACACTATCTTTTCACCTCATGCCTTGCCCGGGGCATGTAGGTCCATTTGTAAGGGTTTTGATTATTTTTCATATCCATATGCCATGTTTAATGATTCATTGGACGTTTTTCATTTGATAAACTGCTTGTGTTCATTTTCTTTCCTTTTGCATTTTTGTTTAAGGATGGCTATCCCTTACACACACTCACACTCACCAATGCAAGTACCCATCCACTCCGGATTCCATGGGTGACAATTCTGCTATATCCTTCAATAACTCTGAAGATCTGGTCAATCAAGCCGAGTATGAAGATGACGAAGGTTGTGAAGTACCAGGGGAACTAGCCAGACTTCTACAACAAGAGGAAAGGGCCATCTTACCGCACGAAGAGTCATTAGAAACTGTCAACTTAGGGACCGAGGAAGACCGGAAGGAGGTGCAAGTGGGTGCCAATCTGGAACCGAGTGTCAAGGAACGCCTGATACAGTTGTTGAATGAGTATGTTGAAATCTTCGCTTGGTCTTATGAAGACATGTCGGGTTTAGACACAGACATCGTGGTTCATCGTCTCCCCACAAGAGAGGACTGTCCACCGATCAAGCAAAAAGTCCGCCGAATGAGGCCTGACATGTCTGAAAAGATCAAAGCAGAAGTGATGAAGCAATTCGACGCTGGCTTTCTGGCTGTTACGTCCTATCCTCAATGGGTCGCTAACATCGTGCCAGTACCTAAGAAAGATGGCAAAGTCAGGATGTGTGTGGACTACCGGGATTTGAATAGGGCCAGCCCCAAAGATGATTTTCCACTTCCACACATTGACATTTTAATCGACAATATAGCTCAGCACAAAGAGTTTTCCTTCATGGATGGATTCTCGGGCTACAATCAAATCAAAATGGCCCCCGAGAATATGGAGAAAACAACTTTTGTCACACAATGGGGCACTTTCTGTTACAAGGTGATGCCGTTCGGGCTGAAGAACGCAGGGGCAACTTATCAACGCGCCATGGTAGCTTTATTTCATGATATGATACATCATGAGATTGAAGTTTACGTAGACGATATGATAGCTCGGTCACAAACAGAGGAAGAGCACCTTGAACATCTAGAAAAGCTGTTTGCCAGATTGAAAGAATACAAACTCAGGCTGAATCCAAGTAAGTGCACTTTTGGAGTTAGGTCTGGTAAACTCCTGGGATTCATTGTAAGCAACAAAGGCATTGAAGTCGATCCAGCAAAAGTGAAAGCAATACAAGAAATGCCTGCTCCTCGTACTGAAAAGGAGGTTAGAGGGTTCTTGGGGCGCTTGAACTATATTGCCAGATTCATCTCCCATCTGACCTCTACCTGTGAGCCAATTTTTAAACTCTTGAAGAAAGATCAGGTAGTCGAATGGAACGACGATTGCCAAGCTGCTTTTGATAAAATCAAGGAGTATTTGCTAGAACCTCCTATTCTGATGCCACCCGTCGAAGGAAGACCATTGATCATGTATCTGACCGTCTTGGATAACTCAATGGGGTGTGTTTTGGGCCAGCATGACGAGTCTGGTCGAAAAGAGCATGCTATTTATTACCTTAGCAAAAAGTTTACCGACTGTGAGACTCGCTACTCACTGCTCGAGAAAACTTGTTGCGCTTTGGTATGGGCTGCTCGCCGACTAAGACAGTATATGTTGACTCATACTACCTTGTTGATTTCCAAAATGGATCCTATCAAGTATATCTTCGAAAAGCCCGCCTTATCTGGAAGGATAGCTAGATGGCAAATGATCCTAACAGAATATGACATCCAGTACACCACCCAAAAAGCTATAAAAGGGAGTGTATTAGTTGACCATCTGGCTCATCAAGCTATCGAAGATTATCAACCCATGAGATTTGACTTCCCAGACGAGGACATCATGAATTTGGACAACATTGAAAGTAACGGACCATATGACGGACCCGAAAAGGGATCCCGATGGACCCTGTACTTTGATGGTGCTTCAAATTCACTTGGAAATGGTATCGGTGCAGTACTCATTTCTCCTGAAGGCTGTCACACACCTTTCATGGCCCGACTTTGCTTCAGCTGCACAAACAACATGGCTGAGTATGAAGCTTGCATCTTTGGTCTCAAGGCTGCTATAGACTTGGGAATCAAATCTTTGATCGTATTTGGGGATTCGGCTTTGGTTATCAGTCAAATCAAAGGAGAGTGGGATACCAAGCATCCTAATCTTATCCCATACAAAGAACATGTCTTGACATTGTTGCCTCATTTCGAGCAAATTACCTTCGAGCATTTCCCGCGAGAAGAGAATTAGCTAGCAGATGCCCTAGCTACATTGTCTTCCATGTTTAAACTCAACTGGGATAACGAGGCTCCCCAAATCACCATCGAGCGAATGGATGAACCTGCACATTGTCACGAGATTAATACCGAAGAAGTAGTGGAACAACCCTGGTTCCATGAAATCAAAAGGTATCTCGAGACTAGAGATTATCCCGAAGGAGCTTCCGTAAATGACAAGAAGTTCTTAAGGAAATTTGCTGCTAAGTTCTTCCTGAGCAACGGCATCCTTTACAAACGAAGCCATGATTGTGTGTTACTCCGATGCGTAGACAAAGCTGAAGCAGAGTTGATCATGACTGATATACACAGCGGCACATTTGGCACTCACTTGAGCGGGCATACAATGGCTAAGAAGATCCTAAGGGCAGGCTATTATTGGTCTACCATGGAAGCTGACTGCCATCAACATTCCCGTACTTGCCACAAATGCCAAGTCTATGCTGACAAAGTTCATATCCCTCCGGTTCCTCTCAACGTTCTGACTGCTCCTTGGCCGTTTGCAATGTGGGGCATTGATATGATTGGAGAGATCAAGCCCACGGCTTCCAACGGACATCGCTTCATCCTGGTTGCCATTGACTATTTCACCAAATGGGTCGAAGCAACTTCCTTCACCTCTGTTACTAAAAATGTGGTTGCCCGCTTCATCAAGCAAAATCTCATATGTCGGTATGGTGTTCTAGACAGGATCATCACAGACAACGGTACGAATCTGAATAACACGATGATCACCGCTTTGTGCGAACAGTTCAAGATTTATCATCACAATTCATCTCCCTATCGGCCGAAGATGAACGGTGCTGTTGAAGCTGCGAACAAAAACATTAAGAAGATCATTCAGAAAATGACAGTCACTTACAAAGACTGGCATGAGATGTTACCATTTGCTCTACATGGATACCGTACGACGGCACATACTTCAACCGGGGCAACCCCATTTTCTTTGGTATATGGCATGGAAGTTGTCCTGCCTATGGAAGTTCAGATTCCTTCACTAAGGATTATGAAGGATGCAGGTTTGAATGAAGATGATTGGATGCAGACCCGACTTGATCAACTCAATTTGATCGACGAGAAGCGACTCGCTGCTATATGCCATGGTCAGACGTATCAAAAACGGATGATCAAGGCCTTCAATAAGAAAGTCAGACGCCAAGTGTATCAAGTCGGAGATCTCATAATCAAGCGGATTATCCTGCCGCAAAGTGATCCCAGGGGCAAATGGACTCCTACATATGAAGGACCATTTGTGATCAAGAGCATATTTTTTGGTGGTGCGATGATTCTAACCACCATGGACGGCGACGATTTGCCGCACCCTGCAAATGCAGACATAGTCAAAAGATACTACGCATAAAATAACCCGACAAGTCAAAACCCGAAAGGGCGGCTTGGGCAAAAATGGGCATCCCGGTGAACTGAAAACCCGAAAGGGCGGTTCAGGCAAAAATTAGGGATAAAAACAAAAAAATCTGTACACCCGGCAAGTCGAAAACCCGAAAGGGCGGATTGGGCAAAAAGGGGTTTCCCGGTGGATCGAAAACCCGAAAGGGCGATTCAGGCAAAAGTTAGGGAATTAAAGCGTATGACTATGTCTCGTCGGATCACTTCAAGGACAATCTCTTCATCAACCAGTTCTAGGTTTCTGAACAATCCAGTCATCGACAAACGAAGCATCGAATGGACAGATATTCAGAGTTGTGAAGGCTATAGCGGAATGGAATCCCATGGAATTATTTCACATAGCCATCTTTATTTTGTATAAATCTTTCAAATATTTATGACAAAATCCTCTTACTAGGATGATTGTCTCCTTTGTACAAATATACTCAGAGAAAGTTAATACAAATACTTTTCCCAGAAATTTGTGTCATTTCCTTTCACTTTTTCTCTTGCACTATTTGTTTTATTTTGAGAAACGTCCAATGTTTTGTTAAATAGGCATATGCATTTAAACGTAATCATTTCCTTATGAATCAAGAAAGAGGATTACTGATAGGTTGAAGATACAGTTGGATATCTTGATACCCTTTCAAAGGAAACCCCCAGGAGATTTGGAATCCATATCCCCCAGCAAGTCTTGAGGCTTATCCCCAGTAGATTCTGGAAGCTTATCCCCTGCAGAGTACGGACGTCTCTCCCGAGCTTTATTCAAGGTTATTCCTCACAAGGGCTTATAACTAGGTTATCCTCAGCTTATTTCCACGGAAGATCGCACTCGCCAAAATTCTTCCTACCTCCAGCGGAGTTCATCAGAGTTCCCCAACATAACTTATCAATACAATCCCCAGAGGAGTTTGTCTTTGTTATCCCCAGCCAGAGAATCCTCCAGAACTCAACTCTCCTCAGAATTTAAGTTTCAGTATCCCCAGCCGAGCTAAAACTTCAAATTATCAATCCCCAGCGAAGTCAGACTAATGAACCTTCTCCCCACAGAGTTTTGGGAGGGCAAATCTTGAGTTCCCCAGTGAAGTCGCCAGAGATACTTCCCACCAAACTGAAGATTCTCAGTCTTACCTCCCCAGCATGAGTCTACTAGATTGGAACTCCCCAGTAGAAGTCATCAGGAATTCCCCAGAAGATTGGTATACAACCCAAGCTCCTTATTCTCCAACATCAACCAGGAATTATTCTTCCCGGCAGCAGTCAAGATACTTTTCAGCCATCTCGGATTCATCTATCCTTTGCAAGACAGCTCTCCAGCTTACATGCGCATCCATTTACATTCATACCATATAACATACATTGTATCATGCATCATGACATTGCATATAACTAACTCTTTACCTTTTCAGGTAAGATCAGTCGAAAGACTAGAATCATTATCTTCCGAGATTCTTTCCAGGAACAGTTCGGATGTGACCCAGACATGGCAACATTCTAATGCTTATTCCAGATTTATCCAGATGCAGTTTTACACGAGCTCATCATCAGGGAACCCTACGCCGGTTCTTTCTCCAAATTCAAGATTTCTGAAAACAGTTTACGGATTCTTCCCAACAACGGATGTTAATCTATCGCTTGTTCAGACTCTTCGCAACTTTTGAAAACAGTTTACGGATGCTTCCCAACAACGGATGCTGCTCTATTGCTTATTCAACTTCAAGATTTCTGAAAACAGTTCACGGGTTCTCCAAGTAACAGATGATAACCTATCACTTGTTCAGTTTCTTCTCAAGACTTCTGAAAACAGTTTATGGATTCTTCCCAACAACGGATGTTAATCTATCACTTGTTCAGATGCAACTTTTGAAAACAGTTTACGGACGCTTCCCAACAACGGATGCTGCTCTATTGCTTATTCAACTTCAAGATTTCTGAAAACAGTTCACGGGTTCTCCAAGTAACGGATGTTAACCTATCGCTTGTTCAGATTCTTCTCCAGACTTCTGAAAGCAGTTTATGGATTCTTCCCAACAACGGATGTTAATCTATCAACTTGTTCAGATGCAATTTTTGAAAACAGTTTACGGATTCCTCCCAACAACGGATGTCAATCTATTGCTTATTCAGACCCCCAGTTCAGAGATGGTCCCAAGCATGGACACCTTCCTGATACTCATTCCAGATGGCATCTTTAAGCCCATCCCCGACAAGTTTCTGTCATTCCTCCCGATGGCACCGTTAAGCCCATCTCCAAATGGCATCTCTAAGCCCATTCTCGCATCCCTTGCTTTGACGAGTGCAAATTTAAGGGCACTCTAGTGTCCAATCTCCTTTTACCCTCGAGTCACGAAAGGCAAACTTGCCAATCTAACTCTTCGGATTCAAGAAGATTGAACAGGGGAAACTGTTGTACCCCAAAATTTGCCCTCCCATTTCTCATTGATTTCTCATCACAAAGCCCTTGGAGATCAAGATCCAGTTAGGGTTTCATCTGCTCAAGACTTCTCCTTGCACTGTTGACTCAAATTAGGGTTTGTGTTTGCACAAAGATGTTTTGACCTAAAATGCATAAGATGACTTTCATGCTTCATATTGGACTCCCAAGTTTATCCACATCAAGTTTCAAGTCTTGATTCCAAGTTTTGCCCAGTCAATTGGACAGTTGACCTAGAAATCAGCTGTATTGGGGAAAAAGTCAACTGTGGCCAATTGACAGTCAAACCTCATGAAAATTGACCCACATCAACATCATGAACTCATGGATCATTTGATCAAGTTTGGATCACAATTCCACAAGAAATTTGATCAGATCACCAAAAGGGCAAAATGGTCATTTTTAGGGTTTTGACTGCACAAAGGCAATTTTTGACTGTTTGACCTAGCCAATGGCAAACCAAGCTCACATATGGACTCAAGGACCCCATGGAATTGTCTTGACATGCTCAACAAGTTCAAAAGATCCCAAGTACACAAGATTGACAGTTGAATTTCCCAGTCAATTGATCAATTTTGACTGTGTACTAAAAAGTCAAACTTTGACTTTTTGGTCAAAATCAAGAGTCAAGATTCATTTTTCATCAAAACATGCCAAATCATGAAACTTGTTGACCAAGAAATCAAAAATTGCAAATTAGGGTTTGAAATGAGAATTTTTCATAACTTAGAATTTTTCTAAGTTATGAAAAACCCTAATTTTTTCCCAACTTTGCCCCACTTTCTCACCAAGATTCATTTGGATTCAAGCAAAAGTCGAAACATGAAAGTTGTAGCCTATTGCATAATCTACAACTTTGATTCACAAAGTTTTCCCAAAAGAGGCTTGTATCTCAAGTTACAATTTTTGGAATAAGGGTACTAAACCATTCTTAACTTAGTGAAATTTTGACCTATTTTTAGGCAAGGTTTCTACCTAACTTCAAGGCCATTTTCCACATACTTCCACTTGGAATTTCAATTTGCATTTCAAAGATGGATTGTAGTACACATTCCAAGCTTTCCAAAATGTCCAAGAACTCATCAAACAACCTCATGACTTGAGAGAATCGAATTTTTCAATATGGCAAAAAGTCACTTTGATTCATGGCCATGTACATGTTCATAACTTGTGCAATTTTTCAAATCAGCATGCTTCCCTTGATTACAGGCCTCTAAACCATCCAACACTCATAAATTTAATGCCAATCATTTGTTCCAAAGTGTTGTTCTATGAGTTCAAGCATTACATGTTGAATTAAGCCATTTATAGAAAAAGTGAAATAGCCATTTTTGAAAAGTTAAGCTTTATGTCTAAGTTGCAAATCAACAAGTACAGATCAAATCACTTTGGCACAAGATTATGAACAAAACACACTGATCAAGGGGAGGGTTAGCAGCACATTGGGGGGGGCCTCTAGCTGTCTAAAACTCAAGTGGACATTTGCTTGCTTAAGTGTGAAGAAATGTGGCATAACATAACACAACTTTGATCTCAGCACTAGAACCCTTAAGCAAATATTTTGTACACATTCAAGACATCCTAACTGAGCTAGCACACGACCCCAACACCTCCAATACCTCCACAAACTCAAAATCACCATTGAACTGCACAAAAACAGGGCTTGCTGCAGTTTGAGTGCCAACTCTCATCCCTTTCATGCTTTCTTGCTAAAAGCTCATCAAACACATTCCCTAGCATCACTTGAAGCTAACCCAAACATAAAACACGACCTGTAACTCCTCTAGGCAGTTCCACCATTTTCACTTTCTTGTTTTGCAGCTGAAGGTCCATAGCTTGATTCAAGGTGTTTCAAAGCAAAGTAAGCATTGGAATAGCATCACTACACTTCAGGCAAGTTGTACAGATCATCATCTTGCCCTAAAAGCTCCCCCATTGCCAGATAGAACTTCAACTGAACAGGTATCTTCTTGAACTTCTAACTCTTAGTGTAGGCATCATTAGCTCTAAGTTTGTGAATAAGAAGTGTTCTACTCATGCCCCTGAATCTGTACATGCTTTTACTTTTCATTTATTTTGCCTGAGCTATGAGAATTTAAGGTCTGAATATGGAAGAAAAGTTAGGTCAAGATTTAGGAATGTTAAAATTCTCTCTCATTTCTGAGAGTTAGGATGAGTTCTTTACATATTTAGAATCGTGATTCAATGCTTAACATTTCTTATGTTGAAAGTTTGTGCAAAAGATCAAAGAATTCAGATGTTTGAATTTGAGTACAGGCGCGTGTTTGTTGAACAAGAAGCTGGCTGAAGGTTGAAGAAAGGTCTTCATGGGCTGGGCCTGTTGTGTTATTTCTTTTCACACCATGTTTTTGGTTTTACACCCCCTAGGCCCATTTTGTTTATTTGCATGATTTTTTGACTTTTCTTTTTTTATCCTGACTTATTTATTTTTGCTAATAATATTAAAAACATAAAAAATATATTTTACGCCATTTTTATATTTTTTAGGTATTTATTTGTTTATATGGACATTTGTACATAAATATATATATATATATACTATTATTTAGAAAAACTAGAAAAATAATGCAAATATACTTTATTTCTGATTTTTATTTCATTTTTTCTTTTGAAAATATTTTATACAAAATATACTTTTTTTTATAAATATTAAATATTATTATTTTTGTATATATAATATTTATTTAGTAAATAATAAAGATATTTATATATATTAGTACATTTAGGTAAATAATACAAAAAATATATACATTTTTATTTTATTAATATTTGACATAAAAATACTCTTTTATAAATATACTTCATTTTTTTTATTTTATTTTTTGTATATAATAAATAAATACTTGTATAAATTAAATAATATATATATTAGGGTTTTACCCTTAAAACACAAAAACTCCAAAAATATTACTTTTTTTTATTTTATTCATTTTTTTGTTTATTTGACATAAAAAAATATCTTTTTTTCATACATATAAAAACCCTTTTTGCATTTTTGCATCTTTATTTTATTTTCCATTTAATTGATGCAATTAATTATTTTGTAAATATTCCAAAATTGATGTAATAGCTAGGTTTGAATTCCTTGTCTAAATATCCCCCATTTGAATATTTGTAACCCTCTTCCCATATTGTGTTGTAATAGTGTAGGAATTTTACTTTTCGCACTTTAACGCTTTCTAAATATACCATGCTAGAATTAGGGTTTGTATGCAAATAAAATGAACAAAATTAGTTTGACCTAATTTCAAGATAATCAAGCATGAAAAATGGACAACACATATCACACTTGCACCCCTAGGGTATTCCACTTGTTGCCTTCAATAAATGGACCATATTGCATGTTAGGTTTCTTTGGGTAAAAACAAACAATCAAATGATCATAGTCCCTCGATGACGCTTTCGAAAAGTTGCCTAAAATGATCAAGTCCCTTTCAAAGAAAAATTGCCCAAAGATACTTAGCACTATTGCAATTATGGTCTAAACGATGACCCGCGCCCGTCCCTTTCACCTCCTAACACAAGATTGTCCACCAAATGCAATGGTGGAACAAAATTGTTAAAAGGGTTAAAATATAACAAAAATCTTTGAGAACTTTAGGGTAGATAGCTCTTAAGTACTTGTCAACTTGCAAAAGAAAACACTTGCCTATTTTCAAACTACACTTCACAAATACTTTCAAAAACAAAACTTTCAAAAAACCTTGAAACATATTTTTAAAAAGACAAAACACCTTTTGTAAAACATTCGAGTAAAGAATTGTTACAAGGGTAGCCTAGACAAGTCATCTTTTTCAAAACCTTTTCAAAACCACACACAAAGCACCATTTCAAACAATTGAGAACCAAGGCAAGTTGATCTAAGCAAGTACATAAGAGCCCATGGATAACCATGGATAGAAAGGGTGCTAATACCTTCCCTTTCTATAATCTACTCCCCGAACCCAAGAAAAATCTCAAAGGTTTTTGCTGTGCTTTTTAAACCTTTCCTTAGGATAAAATAAAAAGTCGGTGGCGACTCTTGCTCAACCGAAACATTTGCAAAAACAAATGCAAAACCATAGTCAGTTCTCCCACCGTATCACAGACTCCCACATACAAAGGGCCATTTGTGATTAAAAACATTTTCTCGGGTGGAGCCATGATTCTAACCACCATGGACAGTGACGACCTTCCTCACCCTGCCAACACGGACATAGTGAACAGATATTACGTGTGATTAAAGACCTGCTAGGTTGACTGGCCTACGAAAAAATAAGGGCTTCCCAGCGAACAAAAAGGGTTCGGGCAAAAATTATGGATGAAAACAAAAAAATCTGTACACCCGGCAAGTCGAAAACCTGAAAAGGCGGCTTGAGCAAAAAAGGGTATCCTGGGGTACTAAAAACCCAAAAGGGCGGTCCAGGCAAAAGTTATGGATTTAAAGCGTATCATTATGTCCCATTGGATCACCTTGCGATCATACCTCAGTATCAACTATCAAGCTCAAATGGCACCGATCAATCTAATCAGCTTCGGACAAGCAGCAAAGTGATAAGACGCTCGAAGACATAGCGGCAATAGCAGAATTGAAACTTAAATGGGATTATTTCACATAGTTGTTTTCTTTTCGTTGTAAATAATATTGTATAGCTTCCATTTTTACGAAGGTGTTCTCTTACTAGAGCGTCGGCTTCCTTGTACAAAAACGCCTGTTATAGACCAACTTCGAAAAATTAATACAAGTCATTTTTACAAAACCATTTGTTTTTCTTTTTCTGTTTTGTTTTGGAAAAACATCCAATGATTTATTCTTGACATATGCATTTGAATATAATTGTTATTCACAAATATTCGCATAAGAAACGGAAAGACAATTGCTCGTAACTTAAGAAACAAGGGCAAAAACTAAAAAATGTCAAACCCGACAATTACTCTCTCCAGCAGGTATCGGGGCAGAGACAGCTTTGAAACACAGTCATCAGTACATACGACCCTGTGGCGCCTACACTCCCCACAGAGTAGGGGCAATCAAAGCATTGATATCAGTTTCCCCAAACATGAGTTACTATACCCCGGCAAGGATCCCTCGGAGAGTCGACATCTATTTTCCCAGACGAATTTCATAATTGCAAGCGGGTCATAAAATTCTCTCCCGAGCAGAGTTTATTTCTCTCAATACAGAAGCTTAATCCCCGACAGAGCTTATCCCTTCAGCTATGGAAGTCCATCCTCCAACAAGGTTATTTCCCCGCAGAGTTATTCTCAAGCAGAGTCTCTCCTCGGCAGAATATCCGTGAACAAGGAGCAAATCTCCAGCATAGTCATCTTCGTTCACCATCCCTAGAGGAAGTAGAAGAAGCACGGTTTTCTACAACAGTCAGGAATGATATACTCTCCAGCAGTAGTCAGGGATTTCTTTTCCCATAGTCGGATATGTCACAATAGCATCTCGTGTTCATACATCATGACATGCGCATACATATCGCATACAACATAAGCTCATTTATTTTGAGAGCATCATCCCACCGTGCATTTCATGCATCGCATATAATTAACCCTGTTATCTTTTTAGGAAAGACAATTATTATCAACAACCCCAACAGTTATACATGTTACATCTGCAGACAACAAATGGAAAATCAGTTCTCAAAACCAAACGAGTCAACCAACCCACGTGATTAAACGAAGAAACCTTACCCGAGTTCCTTCCCGGTTCAGATGCAATTTTACCCAAACTCCTCACGGAGCAACCTTACCCAGGTTCCTTCCCGGTTCAGATGTAGTTTTACCCAAACTTCTCACGAAGTAACCCTATGATCCAGGTTCCTTCTCATAGCCCTACTATTTGGGCTATCATCTCGAAGTAACACTACTATCCAGGTTCCTTCCCATAAGCCCTACTATCCAGGCTTTCATCTCGAAGTAACCCTACTATCCAGGTTCCTTCCCATAAGCCCTACTATCCAGGCTTCCATCTCAAAGTAACCCTACTATCCAGGTTCCTTCCCATAAGCCCTACTATCCAGGCTTTCATCTTGAAGTAACCCTACGACCCAGGTTCATTCTCATAAGCCCTACTATCCAGGCTTTCATCTCGAAGTAACCCTACGACCCAGGTTTCTTCTCATAAGCCCTACTATCCAGATTTTCATCTCAAGTAACCCTATTATCCAGTTCCTTCCCATAAGCCTACTATCTAGGATTTCATCTCAAATTAACCCTACGACTCGGGTTCCTTCTCATAAGCCCTACTATCCAGGCTTTCATCTCGAAGTAACCCTACGACCCAGGTTTCTTCTCATAAACCCTATTATCCAGGCTTTCATTTCGAAGTAACCCTACGACCCAGGTTCCTTCCCATAAGCCCTACTATCTAGGCTTTCATCTCAAAGTAACCCTATTATCCAAGTTCCTTACCATAAGCCCTACTATCCATGCTTTCATCTTGAAGTAACCCAATGACCCAGGTTCCTTCCCATAAGCCCTGCTATCCAGGCTTTCATCTCGAAGTAACCCTACGACCCAGGTTCCTTCCCATAAGCCCTACTATCCAGGCTTTCATCTCGAAGTAACCCTACTATCAAGGTTCCTTCCCATAAGCCCTATTATCCAGGCTTTCATCTCGAAGTAACCCTACAACCCAGGTTCCTTCTTATAGCCCTACTATCCAGGCTTTCATCTCGAAGTAACCCTATGACCCATGTTCCTTCTCACAACCCTACTACCCAGGATTTCATTTTGAAGCAACCCTATGACCCAGGTTCCTTCTCTCTTATCTCCAGACAACAGTTTACAACATTGCAAGACCTGGACCCGACCAGATGCGGTCGATTTCACATTTCCCCAATAAGTTGTTGTGCAGCCTGGACCCTAACCAGACGTTCAATTTACTTCCACCTCCTCAATCAAGAGTTAATTCCCCAGTAGAGTAATCGACAATCGAAACTCCTATACTTTATTTCCCAGGACATAAATCAACATTCCCCGGAGAAGTCCTCCCCAACGGCAGGTACATGAATTCCCACAAAGGAGTCTCTTATGCAACCGATATCTTTTCTGGATGGCATCTTTAAGCCCATATCCGACGACTCTCTGTCATCTTCTTCAAATGGCATCTGTAAGCCCATTCCCGATATCACCAATCAGTATTACTTCATGCGAGTGCAAATTTCTGGGCACTCTAGTGTTCAATCACCTTCCACCTTCAGATCACGAAAGGTAGACCATCCAATCTACATCCTTAGGTTTAATAAGATTGAACAGGGGAAGCTATTGTACCCCAAAATTTTCCCTCTCATTTCACTCAAAGGCATTCCTCTAGTGGTCCTCAACTGCTCAAGTTAGACTAAGGGTTGACCAGACAAACTCTCTCTTAAAGCAATGAATCTCCAATTAGGGTTTACATTTTCATCAAGATGGGTGGGCTCCAAAGGCCTCAAATCTTTTCCATGCTCTTAATATGTTCTCAAGACCATCCATGACAAGTTTCATGCCTTGCACAAGAAGTTTTCTCAGTCAATTGCTCAAATGCCTAAATATCAATTGTACTAGGCCAAAAGTCAAATGTGACCCACATACAGTCAAACTTCAAGATGGTTGGCCAACATCAACATTTTGAAGTAACATCCATCATTTGATCAAGGGTTGATCACGATTCCTCAATGAATTCCCCAAATTCACCAAAACTCAAAAGTTGCTAAATTAGGGTTTCTATAGGAAAAGTCAGCCAAACTTTGACCAGACATAAATTTCTCATACTTTATCATAAATTTCCCATCCAAGGCTCATTTTGAAGAGGATTAAATTCCCTACAACTCATATTCATACCTCAAGTTCAAGAAATGCACTCATGAAAAGATATAAATTCAGACATTATATGTCCTTTTCAAAAGTCAACAAAAACACATTTTGGGTCAAAGCTCCTTACATGAACATGGAAGATCCAATGGAGGTGAAACCAAAAAGGTTGTTTAGGGTACATCCTAAGCTTTCTAAAAAGTCTAAGAACACCCTCTTAGGGTTAAAAATGAGAAAGATATGCATTGCTAAAGTTGACCAATTTTTGGAAAAGTGCATGAAGCAAATAATGACCAAACTTGAAATTTTTCCAAATGGGCCCATGTTTTCATGTTTGAAACTTGTTCCTAACATGGCCCACGACCCCTGAGCTCATTCATACTTTATTTTATTATTTTTATTGTTTATTTTGATTTTTTATTCATTAAAAGTCAAAATTAAATAAAGAAATAATAGGAAATATGTAAGATATGATTTCCAAATCTTTTCTCATCAAATAATGGACAACAAAAGCTGGCATATCAAGATAAAATTGTGGAGGAAGGAAAATATTGGATTTGTTTCAAAAAATGAGCAAAAATCAAATAATTGAATGCAAATATTTTCTCACTAAAAGCATGGATATTCTTCCTCTTTTGTTAACCTAGTTGATTCACATACATATAGAAGAGCATTCTCAACCCTAAAGACAAGAACACAAACGCGCAGCCTGCCTCAAGGAGTCAAACAAATTTAAAAAATTTCAAAGAAAAGTGAGAGTTGAATTTATCTCTACAGGCCGGTTCAAGCCATTCCAAGGATCAAATCACGTTCCTGGACATTCATTGAAGTGATTCCATCCCTTTCCAAGCTCTGAAGCATCAAGAATCACGTTCAACATCCATCAGAGTTTGCCTCTTATTCTCAGTTTCAATTTCAATGATTTACCCATCATCAGTATGTTTTAATCATGTATTCATGTCTAATATCACATTTGTAATGTTTCTGGATGGTTTAATCTGAGTATGGCTGCAGGAATGGCACGATTCCATTGTTAGGGTTTCAAGGTCTCAAATTAGGGATTCTCTATAGAGGCGAAATTAGGTCAGATCAAGGGTACCAATGAACTCAGGGCATAATTTCTAGTTGATATATGCCCTTAGTTAGGATTTATTTGGCTTGTATTATGTTTTTGAATGTTGCAGGGTTATCGTTATGGACAAAAACTGTCACTATAGCCTTTAGTGACCGTTTTGTCCGTAGGTAAAGGTCCCTTATCTAAAACGACAGTCTGAGGAAGAAGGCAATGATGTGGAAACGTCCCACTGGCCAGTTTGAATGTTGGCGCGTTTTTTTGGCATAATGTGTTTTTTTCATTATGTGTTATTTTGTTTATTATATTTACAACTAACCATCCCAACACAGATGGAAAAGGCGTAGGCGGCGAACCAAAAGGTTCTAGATTCGATCACAGAATCTCATGTTTTCATATTTTCCAATTTCTCTGTCCCATATCCCATGCTCCAAACCCCTTCGCACCTATCATGCACCCAAGATCTATACCACGATATCTCATCATATACAGATCCAACGCTCCTAATTTGCAGCCCCGTGGTGAACTTTCCAAATGTGACAACACCAGATCTCACGCAGATCTTGGGCCTATTATCCTGGGCTTAACAATTCAGCTTCACACCCACCAGTTTGTTTCATCACTCCAGGCCCAATTTCCTTTTCTTTATTATTTGTTTATTTTAATTGTATTTTATTTTTTTAATTAATCATACAATCAACCAAAATCACAAAAAAATATACTTAGGTTTTTTTTATAATTAAAATTAATTCTTGTAAATTAATTTAATTTAATTAATTTCAACTTGTTTTCTTTAATTTAAAAATTAAGTAGAAATTGGGTTAAATCTTAAATCTTTTTTTCATATAAATACCAAAAAATATTTTTCTTTAATTAATTAGATTTCGGTTAAGATTTCAAATATTTTTCTCAATAATAAAATACAAAAATATTTTCTCTTTAATTGATTAGATTTTTTAGGACTTAGACTTTATTCCCGTCTTAATTCTTCGCGTGTTTATCTCTTCTCGTACCATTATTTTCCAATTAATGTAACTGTTGACGGTTTGTAATAGTTTCAAATTAGGGTTTTATTTACTGTTTATCCCCAAGTTTTGGTTATGTAACCCCCTCCCAGAGGCCTTGTAATAGTTAGGACTTTAATTTCTCGCACTTTTAATTTCCGCAACTATGAACTGTCTAGATGTATGGATAATAGGCTTGCATGCAAAAGACAAATTAAATTAAAACAGTAGGTCACCCTAAATGTGAAAAGATAAATGAATTAAAATCAAACACATGCACATGTTCACTCCTAGGGTTTATCCCACTTCGGTTGCCTTCGGTAAACGGTCATGAAGTATCGGGAATTTTATTGGTTGCCCTCTAGTCCCAAAAGATCAAAAATGACCCATTTAAATGTTGCCTCGAAAAGATCTTTAAGACTCTAGGGTAACTACTATGGTTTCCTAATCATTGATTTTGTGACCATAATTGTCTCTTGGAATGTCCCTTAAACTCCAACGATGGGGCTACCTACTCCTTAATAGTAGGATAGCGTTGTCTAAAGGAAACGAGAAAACGAACAGTCTTTTTTGAGTAGGTAGAAACTTTTAAGTACTTGCTCAAAACAACAAAAATTCTTTCACACAAACACTTTCAAAATAGTTTTCAAAAACAACTTCGTCACACTCTTGAGGACATATACAAAGGTTATCACGAAGTTAAACAAAAACTTTACACATACAAGTAATTTCAAAATGAGCGAGTACCTAAGAGCCCATGGAAAACCATGGAAAGAAAGGGTTCTAACACCTTCCCTTTCTATAATCTACCCCCCGTACTCAGAAACATCTCAAAAAAGGTTTTTTCTGTTCTTTTTCCTTTTCCTTTGTTGGATGAAATAAAAGTCGGTGGCGACTCTTGTTTACCGCGACATTTGTGGACAAAAAATGCAAACCAGTATTAAACAGTCAGTTCTCCCACCGTATCACACACACCAAGCGCGCATACCATGCGCTCTAACATCATCACCATCAGATCTCAGCTGACCTGGATCCAGCGCGTCTAGCACGCAGGCATACCATGGACCTCCCCAATACAACAACACCAAATCCAGCGCAGACTTTGGGCTTGCATAAGATCTGGGCTTTGGAATTCCAGCCTGCACCCCTCAATTGGCTTTCTCACCCCCTCAGGCCCATTTTTTCTAATTTCTTTATTCTTTTTTATTTAGTTTATATCTTTTTTTGTTTATTCATTTTTTTTAAATCAGAAAATCAGAAAAAATCACAAAAATTAGGACTTAGAGCTTTTTTTTCTTTATAGAAATTAATTTTTGCAAATTAATTTAATTAACTTTAACCTTGTTTTCTTTAATTTAAAATTAATTAGAGAATTAGGTTAAATTTCTAATTTTTTTCATAAAATACCAAAAAAATATTTTTAATAGGCAATTAGATTTTAGGGTTTCAAACATAGGTCAGTCTTAATTTTTGCGCGCTATTATTTTTCATACGATTATTCTATTATGTAACTGTGCCCGGTTTGTAATAGTTAATTAGGGTTTTCAATTCCCACACTTTACTTTTCAGTCACTATTTATGTATCTACACCAAAGCCTTGTAATAGTTGTAGGACTTTAATTATCGCTTTTATATTTCTTATATATTGTATATGAGTTGTTATGTAATTAGGGAAGAATTAATCAATCATTAGGTCACTAACTTCAAGATAAAACACCTGAAAAAAGCACAGTTGCACACTTGCACCCCTAAGGTATACCTCACTTGTTGCCTTCGGAAATTGTCATGTCCCTCAAACGTAGGGATATCTTAGCAAAGACCCTTAATTTTAAAGTCATCATAAAGATCATAATGCCCCTCGAGTTGCCTACAAGAAATGGTCTTGTCCCTCGATGTTGCCTACGAATATATGATGACAGTCCCTTCGAAATGCTAAGGTATCTCTACGTGTTGCCTTCGATGACCATAAATGTCCATTTCGATAGTCTCTCAACATCCAACGATAGGGCTACCTACTCACTAATAGTAGGATAGCACTATCTAAAGGGTATGAGGAAAAGAACACCCTTTTTCGAGTAGGTAGATAATTGTTAGGTACTTGCTTAAAAACAACTTTTTCAAATCACACTTTCAAAACCTTTTCAAAAACGATTTATCACACTCTTGAGGACTGATACAAGAATTAGCATAAAAAAACAAAATCTTTCAAAACACACAAACACGAAAACAGTTTTCAAAAATGAGCAAGTACCTAAGAGCTCGTGGAAAACCACGGATAGAAGGGGTGCTAACACCTTCCCTTTCCATAATCTACCCCCCTTACTCAAAAAATCTCGAAAAATGTCTTTTTTTTGTTCTTTTCACCCTTTCCTTGGTTGGATAAAAGAAAAGTCGGTGGCAGCTCTTGCTTACTGCGACATTTGCGAACAAAAAATGCAAACCAGTATTAAACAGTCAGTCCTGCCACCATATCACGGAATTGGCGACTCTGCTGGAGAATATAAAAAGTGTGTTTCACCTTAGGGTCTAGTTCATTTCTAAAATGTTTTCTTTGCTTGTTTTGGTTGCTTTATTTTTAAGGGTATTGTTTGGGTTACTATAGATCTTACACCCAGATCTGGGGAAACCTTTTAGGTAAGTAGCAATAGATCGTGGAAACTGTGCGGGGTATACCGACACGGTTGAAGCGATGGCTACGTTGATGCGACACTTTGGTTGGTACCGGTAGCCCTTGAGTTAATCAAGGAGAATACGGGGCCGCTGCATGGTGTGATGAAGCGTCAACTGACCTTAGAACCTTAATTGAATAACTTGGCCATTAGGACGTATTGAGATTACCGTCTTTAGTGTATTCCCAAAGTCGGCAGATACTCGATGCTACACTCATTGAGATTTGACTCTCGAGTTTTGTTTGGTTGCAAGTCAGTTTCCTATCGGAACGAAACTTGTGGGAAAGATCAGTGATATTGAGATCCCTTAGAACCCGGTTACTATTTATAGGACAGGTTGAACCAATCCAAACTTCAAGAGGGTATTACCTTAAAACCCATGCAAGCCTTAAACCTAAGATCTTTGTGTGATTAGCTTGTACTTGTTATATTTGTGATTTTCTAGCATAATCATGACATCATAACATGGAAATCATACTAACCATTTCAAGGATTTTCTAGGGCTTGTCTTTGTCTTGTTTTGTAGGACATGACATCCGCTCACAGGAACACTATCCAAGTCAACCTTGTGAAAGTACCTCCTCAACTCAAGGACTTAGCATCAAGATTTCCTGAAAGCCCTCCCTTCACTGAAAAACATGGTCGACTTCTCAACTTGGTCACTTCAAACCCTGATGAAGAAATGTTAAAGGTGCTCTTTCAGTTCTTTGACCTGTTACACCACTGCTTCACTTTTCCTGATTACCAGATAGTGCCTACTATAGAGGAGTTTTCTCAGTCATTGGGGGTACCTATCCATAATCAGCTACCATTCAACGGTATGGAAAGAGACTCAAATCCTAAAGAGATTGCTCAAGCTCTATCTTTACAACGGTCTGATGTAGTGGCAAATTGGGAAACCATAAGAGGTGTCCAAGGATTTCCAGCTATGTTTCTATTTGAGAAAGCTCACTATTTTTGGGATAACCTGGATTTACAAGCTTTTGGAGAAGTATTGTCCCTTCTCATCTATGGGATGGTACTATTCCCTAACATGGACCAACTCATAGATATGAATGCGGTTAAGGTTTTTGTGTCACATAATCCGGTGCCTACATTACTTGGGGATATTCTACACTCTTTGCATACTCGCACTCTAAAGAGAAGAGGGACCCTTCTATGTTGCACTCCTCCATTGGATAGGTGGTTTATTTCGCACCTACCTCGGACTGTTTTGAGAAATGAGCAGGGTATGAGATGGTCTCATAGGTTGATGTCCCTTACACATTTGAATATTCATTGGTGTTCTCGGTCCTTGGATAGTGTCACCATCATTGATCGCTGTAGGGAATTCCCTAATGTCCCTCTCTTAGGCATTAGGGGAGGAATCACTTATAATCCTTGTCTAGCATTGCGGCAGTTTGGATATGCTAGAAGGGATGGTCCTCACGAAACACTCGTCCAAGGAATCACATTTGACTATGAGAATGATGTTCAGGGTTATCATAAGAGGTTTATTCGAGCTTGGGGCATGATAAACAGGGTTGATATCAAGACACTGGGGCACAAGAATTCCATCCCTCTCGAGCCTTACCTCAAATGGGTGTGAGCTCGTGCTCAATGTCTTATGATGCCTTACCCTACCATCTTTCCTGTGATTATAGAGCCAATTGATGAGGGAGACACTCCTTACATTATTCTTCATCCTGACATGCTAACTGATTTTGAGGAGCTACGGAAATCCTGGATCCAACTCAAAGAAGAACGAGATACCTTTGAGACCCAATTCTACGCCAGTGAGAAGAAGGTTTTAGAGCTCACCAGGTTACTTCATGAGGAGAAGAGTATAAATGCTTAAATTTCACCAAAAAGGATGCGTCGGTGGGAAGCTTGAGTCTCTTTGCTTTGGGAGTTTACTTTTGCTTTGTTATTTCCCTTGTAAGCCCAAGAGGCATCGTTGTGACCGATAAAACTTCTTAATACAACTAACATTTGTTCTCTTTCTGTTTAAGCAAATTTGCGTCTTAGAAATCCTTGAAAACATTGCATATATATATCATACATATCATTGCATAAACAGGTTTCATAGCAGGTTTCTCATCTTCTTCGTTGTTTAGTTCAGCAATGGCTCTAGAACAAACAGTGAAGGATCTACAGACTTAGAATGCTCAGTTTCAACAGATGATCATAGCCCTGGCCAAGGGGCAAGAAGAACAGAAAGACCTGATTTTTAAAGAGAAGACTAAGAAGCCAAGGAAGACAGCTGGTGTGGTGAATTTGGGAAGGAGATTCAGAGGACCACTAAGGCAAGTGGTTGAGCTAATATCTTCATCAAAAGAAGGAGATAATCTAGAAGGGGAGACAATAGAGGAAGATCTTAGTCCAGGGGAATCTGATAATGAGACTACCTATAATGAAGAGCAATACCCTCCGGCCGACGAAAAATACAAACAGCTGGAAGAGCATCTAAGTGCAATGGAAAACCAGAAGGTTCCTGGGATGGATTTTGAAGAGTTGGATTTGGTTTATGGGGTTATCATCCCGCAGAAGTTCAAGGTGTCGGTGTTCGCTAAATATGATGGGGTTTCGTGTCCCAAAATTCACCTCTGACCTTATGTGAGGAAGATTCAGCCTCACACTGCTGACAAGGACTTATGGGTCCACTTCTTTCAAGATAGACTATTCGGGACTCAACTAGAATGGTTCTACCAGCTGGAAGGGACCAACATTCTTAATTGGGAAGACATGGTTGCTGATTTCTACAAGCAGTATCAGTATCATGCAGACCTTGCTCCCACTCGTACACAACTCCAAAGTATGTCTATGGGTTTGAGTGAAGGCTTTAAAGACTATGCTCCGAAGTGGAGGGACTTAGCAGGAAGAGTCCAACCCCCCCCCCCCCCCCCCCCGTATGATAGGGAGTTAGTGGATATGTCTCTGGGTACCCTATCTGGTCCGTTTTTCAACCATCTAATTGGAAGCTCCTCGGCTGGTTTTACAGAGTTGATCTTGACGGGAGAAAGAGTGGAAGCTGGGATTAAGAGTGGTAAGATTCAAAAGGATGCATCGTCCAGTACAATAAGGAAACCATTTTCTGGAAAGAAGGAAGTCAGTGCCACTTATAGCCAAGGGAATCATGGCAGAACTGAGCTCCGTCCAACGGTAGGGGCTGTTATGATATCCAAGCCTGCACCTACTCAACAGGGGAACAATCAGCCTAGAGAAGAAAGGCCTACAAGACAATTTACCCGGATAAATATGACTTTATCTCAAGTTTTGCCACAATTATTAAAGTCCAATCTGGTAACTTTGAGGGAAGCTCCTAAGAATCCTAATATTGCCTCTCCCCGCTACAATCCAAATGCTCGATGCGCCTACCATTATGAGACTCCGGGGCATGACACGAACGACTGCTGGGCTTTGAAGAACAAGGTGCAGTCTTTGATTGAGGCAAAGGAGATTGATGCTCCGGAAACTCCCAACGTCATAACTTCACCCATGCCCATGCATGGCCCGGGGATCAATGCTATTGATGTTGTCTCCGCCATGGAAGATGCTGATGGTGACTACGATGTGGATAGCTGGATCTTCCCTACTACCAACGGTGGATGTAACACCCCAATTCTACCCGTCGGAGTTAATAATAAAAATAAGAGTAATAAAATTTCATAAATAAATTGAGGCATCACATATCCATGGTTTCCACTTTGCAATAAAATGCATCATCAAAATAATCAAAAGTCGGATATACCGATCATGTCTCATACATCAAATAAGCATATAAATATGCACACGGAAGCAGATACATCACCATCTATGCCATATAAAAGCATATACATCAACAAAATAATCATGTTATGATATAAACATAATCCACATAGTTATCAGGATATACAAGTATACTATCCTAATCAAAACAACAAAAGCGCCCATCTCGAGTGTTATGCTATCAGAGCAAGGAGACTCAAAAAGTAATGACTCGAGCTAATCCACCTCATCAACGCGGATCACCTGCACGTTACCAATATAAGGTAACGGTGAAACAAGTAAAGGGTGAGATAATTCAAATCATATAAATAAAGAGATGATAAATAATATAGAGTTTCGAAATTATAAATAGATACCGAGAATAAGTAATATTCAACATATATTCCAATCTCACACACTTTTATCACCAATTTAATTTATATATATCAACACTTTATCATCACCACATAAATCATCACAATTCATCACAGTCGTCATAAATCATCATAAAACAACACATAACTAATGAACTCAAACAAACATAACCGACACAATGTGACTCGACTATGTATGCATGTGGTACCAACATGTTTTGTTCGTAATTAGGAACATTGGCTAAAGCCCTCGTCATTTTGGAAAAAGCCCTCGTCATTTTGGCAAAAGCCCTCGTCATTTATGCAATGTATGCGACTCGACAAAAGACAACACATACACACAACAACACATCAACATCGTCATAATCATCAAAATGGTATAAGCCCTCATCATTATATTTACCAAACATCGTCATTAACATCATCACATTTTGCATTATGCAAATCATCATCAACAAAAATCATGCATTCACAAATTAGAAGCATTAATCAACAACATTCACAATTCAATTAATTCCGGTTACAGATTAATATTCACCAAAATATACTCATCATAAAAATCATCCCAAAATAATTGGCATTAATCCTATTAATAAACTTCACAACCGATTCACCGAAATGCAACTCGAACCGTCTAAATCAGACTCGTTTTCATCATTTACCGGTTACCCGAATTACCGCTTAAATCCAATATAATTAACTTTATAAAATAATATTTCATTTTATAGAATATATATTGTTTCTGTTTTCATTTCTGATGAACTTTTCTCAACCCAGAAAACATATATTTTCATTTCCTATTTCATTTCACAGTTTCATTTTCTTAACAGAACAATTATAATCCATAATATAATTCTTCCAGCATCACAACAACAAAACAACAACTAATATATTTTCATTATCACAATTCAAACACCAAATTAAACCAAGAAATTTTCAAGAATCACTCAAATCCTCATAACCCTAACTCAAATAAAATCTATCATTAATCTATTTATAGGATAGAAATTACCAAACCCCTTACCTCTAACTCTTGATTCTAGCAAGCTTTTGTTATGGGTTCCTCTATTTTTCCTCTTCAAGCCACAACTCTATCCCTCTTTGCTCCTGTTCTTCTTTTTCTTTATTCTCTCTAAAACCCCTTTTTTCTCTCTTTCACTCTATGTTTCTATATCTCTCTTTTCTGATAACTCTATTTTTCTTCTTCTCCTCTTATGATACAAAACAACTAACACACCACTACCTACTACATGTACTTGTTTTATTATATTTGGTTTTGGTATAAGACATACCACTTAATATAATTCAAAAACCCAACTTAATTAAATAAGCCCGAATAAATAAATACTGGTCCGAATAAAATAATTACCGAACCGAATAAGATAATTACCGAACCGAATAAAATAATTACCGAACCGAATAAAATAATTACCGGGCCGAATAAAATAATTACCAGACCGAATAAAATAATTATCGGATCGAATAAAATAATTACCGGACCGAATAAAATATCGCCGAATATATTAATAAATATACCAGTTAAAAAATATAATTTATCACGAAATGAATATTAATCGATAATTTAGAAAATAATTATATAAATATAATATTTAATAAATCGGAGCGTTACAACTCTCCCCCACTTATAAAAATTTCGTCCTCGAAAATTTACTTGATTCGAAAAGCTCGGGATAGGAATCCCGCATCTTGCTCTCCAACTCCCACGCTGTGCTCTTACCGGCCGCTCCAATCCATACAAATTTGACCAATGCGATTTATTTGCCACGAAGAGACTTTATCTCACAATCTTCGATCCTCAAAGGCATCGTCTCCACTATAAGATTATCACGAACTTGAACATCATCCATTTCAATCACATGGGACGGATCCGGAACATACTTTCGAAGTTGCGACACATAGAACACATCATGCAAATTCGAAAGATTTGGCGGTAACGCCACTTTATATGCCACTTTTCCAACTCTACTAGTAATTTGATAAGGACCAATAAATCAAGGAGTCAACTTCTTCGATTTCAAGGCTCGTCCAACACCGTTTGTAGGAGTAACTCGTAAAAACACATGATAACCCGATTGAAACTCCAAATCTTTCCTTCGTTTATCATTGTAACTCTTTTGTCTACTTTGAGAAATTATCATCTTTTCTATAATCATCTTCACCACTTCGGTAGTCTCTCTAACCAATTTTGGTCCAAGTAACACACTTTCACCCGACTCATGCCAACATAAAGGAGTTCTACACCTCCGACCATACAATGCTTCGAACGGTGCCATTCCAATACTTGCATGAAAACTGTTGTTATAAGTAAACTCGATCAACGGAAGATAAGTATCCCATGAACCATCTTATTCAAGAATACAAGCTCGTAAAAAATCTTCCAACGATTGAATTGTCCTCTCCGTCTGACCATCAGTTTGAGGATGATAAGCCGAACTCAACCTCAATTTAGAACCTAAAGCTTCTTGCAGGCTTTTCCAAAAATCTTAAGTGAACCTAGGATCTTGATCCGAAATGATACAAAGAGGAATACCATGTAATCTCATAATCACATGCGTATAGATTTCTGCCAACTTTGATACGGGATAACTGATGTTAATAGGAATAAAGTGATTCGACTTTGTAAGCCTATCAACAATCATCTATATCGCATCATGTCCTCTAGGTGTATTCGGTAACCCCATCACGAAATCCATGGAAATGCTATCCCATTTCCATTCCAGAATTTCCAACGGTTGCATCAACCCTGCAGGTTTCTGATGCTCCACTTTTGACTTCTGACATGTCAAACAAGCATACACAAACTGAGTTACCTCTCGTTTCATACCCGACCACCAAAATAATTTCTTCAAGTCTTGGTACATTTTGGTCGCTCCGGGATGAATACTCAAATTGCTTCGGTGACTTTCTTCTAAAATCGTTCTTTTCAAGTCCATATCATCAGGAATACAAATCCTATCTCGGAACCTCAACACACCTTGAGCATCCAATTTCAAATCCTCATTCTCAGTTTGTCCAATACCAACCAACAAGTCAACAAGCTTCACATCAAGCTTATGAGCTTCTCTAATGCTATCAAGGAAATCATTATTGATCTTTAACATTCCCAAGATAACACTCTTCGGTGTCACCTCGATCACAAGACTCATATCTCTAAATTGTTCAATCATTTCCAACTCTTTCACCATCAAAACTGACATATGCAAAGTCTTTCGACTTAAGGCATCGGCCACCACATTTGCTTTACCAGGATGGTAATTCAATCCAAAGTCATAATCCTTTAACAATTCAAGCCACCGTCTTTGTCTCATGTTAAGCTCTTTTTGATCGAACAAGTACTTCAAGCTTTTATGGTCACTAAACACCTCGAATCTAGAACCATAAAGGTATTGCCTCCAAATCTTAAGCACAAAAACAACCGCCGCAAGTTCCAAGTCATGTGTAGGATAATTCTTCTCGTGAATCTTCGATTACCTAGAAGCATAAGCAACCACTTTTTCATTTTGCATAAGCACACCACCTAGACCCATCTTGGAAGCATCGCAATAACCACAAACGGTTCCTCCGGATTAGGAAAGATCAAGATCGGAGCCGTTGTTAACCTTTTCTTCAATTCCATGAAACTTTCTTCACACTTTACATCCCACACGAACGCATCTCCTTTACAAGTTAAATTTGTAAAAGGAAGTGCCAACTTTGAAAATCCTTTGATAAACCTCCTATAGTAACCAGCCAAGCCTAAGAAACTTCTAATCTCAATAACCGACTTAGGAGTTTCCCATCTCAACACCGCATCAACTTTCGAAGGATCTACCACAATGCCATTATCGGAAATGACATGGCCTAAGAAACTAACTTCACTTAGCCAAAAATATCACTTTGATAACTTAGCATAAAGCTTCTTCTCTTTTAACACTTCTAACACAATACGCAAATGCTATGTGTGTTCTTCTTCCGATTTAGAATAAATCAGAATATCATCAATGAAAATTACCACGAAGCGATCCAAGTAAGGATGGAAAATACGATTCATGTATTCCATGAATACTCCTGGTGCATTAGTGACACCGAAAGGCATCATCGAATACTCGTAATACCCATATCTAGTCCAGAATGCGGTTTTCTGAATATCTTCGTCTTTCACCCTTATTTGATGGTAACCCGATCTCAAGTCAATCTTACTAAACATGCGAGCACCAACCAATTGGTCCATCAAATCATCGATCCTTGGAAGCGGATATCTATTCTTTATTGTCACTTTGTTCAATTGATAGCAATCGATGCAAAGTCTCATGCTACCATCCTTTTTCTTTACCAACAAAACTGGAGCTCCCCAAGGTGACACACTTGGTCTAACAAACTTTTTCTCGAGCAGGTCTTCTAATTGGCTCTTCAATTCTGACAACTCAGACGCGGACATCCTGTATGGTGCCATAGAGATAGGTCTGGTACCAGGTACAAGATCCACGGAAAATTCAACTTCTCTTTCTAGCGGTGCACTAGGAATCTCATCATGGAATACTTCAGGAAAGTCGCACACCACCGAAAAGTTTGCAATCACAACCTGACTCTCAACAGATAGAGTCGCCATCAACAAAAACACCAACGTCTCTTCCTTCATGAATTTATTCAATTGTTTCGTCGATACCAAAATGGCTCGTTCTTCTTCTTCGAAAGAAGAAAATCTTAGTGTTTTCATAGCAATTGATATGAACATAATTGGCTTTCAACCAGTCCATACCTAAGACCACATCCAACCTGACAAGCGGCAAACAAATAAGATCCACAACAAAATCTCTATCAAAGATTGATAAAGGGCAACTTGCACACACAAAAGAAATAGTAATCGTTCCCTTAGCTGGAACCTCTACAATCATGTCTCTATTCAAGGAAGATAAAGTAAGACCCAATCTCTTAACACAATCGGAGGCAATAAAGAAATGAGTAGCACCAGTATCAATAATAGTAATGAGAGGAATGCTATTAATGAAACTAGTACCTCGAACGAGACCATCTTTGTTTGCCGTTTGATTTCCCGAAAAAGCAAACACTTTACCCACACCTTTCACCTTCTTTGGATTCTTACATTGAGTGCTGATGTGTCCTCCCTCGCCACAGTTGAAACAAACCACATCCTTACGAGTGCAATCATGAATTGTATGGCCTAACTACCCACAACAGAAACACCTCACCTCTCCAGCTCTACAGACATTACTCTTGTGACCATGTTTTCCACACTTGAAGCAAACAATACTAGCAGAAGCATCCCCCCCACTAGTTCTTCGCCCTTGAACCACTTTTTGCTTCCCTTTTCCAACCGGAACATCATACGGTTTCCCACAGCTTTGTTGACCTTTGTTCCTCCTATCAGAAATGATTTTATAGTGGGCATTGTTATCCTCTTCAAAGATCCTACAACTATCAATCAAATCCGCAAAGACACGGATTTTCTGATAACCCACTACTTTCTTAATTTCAGGACGTAAGCCATTTTCAAACTTAATGCGTTTATAGAACTCAGCAGTCGGTCCACCATAGTGCGGATAGAACTTAGCCAACTCAGTGAACTTGGCCGCATAATCATTGATAGATATATTCCCTTGCTTTAACTCAAGGAACTCGATTTCTTTCTTTCCCCTCACGTCTTCAGGGTAATACTTTCTCAAGAAATCCCTTCGGAATGCTTCCCACATCACCTCTTCACCAGCAAGTTCTAATCTCTGACGGGTTTCAACCCACCAGTCATCAGCTTCAGCAGTTAACTTATGTGTGCCATAGTGGATCTTTTGCACAGGAGTGCAATCCATCACTCTGAAGATTCTTTCAATCTCCTTCATCCACGCTATAGCTCCCTCGGTATCATACTTCCCTTGGAAGGTAGGAGGGTTCTCCCTCTGGAAGGTTTCCAAACTACGAGACCCCGTGTTCTTGTCAGCATTTGGCGGATTTTGAAACCCCTAAGCCATTGCATGCATAGCGGCAGCAAGGGCATCATCGTTCCTACCAGTATTCCTTCCAGCCATCACAACTTCTGCTCACAACAAAAAACAAGGATTAAAATCAACAAATAACAATACTTGATTGTTAAACAACTAAAGACTCAACAACTTGGCCGGACGGACCGACCTGGCTCTGATACCACTAATGTAACACCCCAATTCTATCCGTCGGAATAAATAATAAAAATCAGAGTAACAAAATTTCATAAATAAATTGAGGCATCACATATCCATGGTTTCCACTTTGCAATAAAATGCATCATCAAAATAATCAAAAGTCAGATATATCGATCATGTCATCATACATCAAATAAGCATATAAATATGCACACGGCAGCGGATACATCACCATCTATGCCATATAAAAGCATATACATCAACAAAATAATCATGTTATGATATAAACATAATCTACATAGTTATAGGATATACAATTATACTATCCTAATCATAACAACAAAAACACCCATCTCGAGTGTTACGCTATCAGAGCAAGGAGACTCAAAAAGTAATGACTCGAGCTAATCCACCTCATCAACGCGAATCACCTGCACGTTATCAATATAAAGGTAATGACGAAACAAGTAAAGGGTGAGGTAATTCAAATCATATAAATAAAGAGATGATAAATAATATATAGTTTCAGAATTATAAAGAGATACCGACAATAAGTAATATTCAACATATATTCCAGTCTCACACACTTTTATCACCAATTTAATTTATATATATCAACACTTTATCATCACCACATAAATCATCACAATTCATCACAATCGTCATAAATCATCATAAAACAACATATAACCAATAAACTCAAACAAGCATAACCGACACAATGTGACTCGACTACGTATACATGTGGTACCAACACATTTTGTTCGTAATTAGGAACATTGGCTAAATCCCTCATCATTTTGGCAAAAGCCCTCATCATTTTGGCAAAAGCCCTCATCATTTATGCAATGTATGCGACTTGACAAAAGACAACACATACACACAACAACAGATCAACATCGTCATAATCATCAAAATGGCATAAACCCTCGTCATTATATTTACCAAACATCGGAGGTAAAACATTGTCATTAACATCATCACATTTTGCATTATGCAAATCATCATCAACAAAAATCATGCATTCACAAATTGAAGCATTAATCAATAATATTCACAAGTCAATTAATTCCGGTTACGAATTAATATTCACCAAAATATACTCGTTATAAAAATCATCCCAAAATAATCGGCATTAATCCTATTAATAAACTTTACAACCGAGTCACTGAAACGCAACTCGAACCGTCTAAATCGGACTCGTTTTCATCATTTACCAGTTACCCGAATTACCGCTTAAATCCAATATAATTAACTTTATAAAATAATATTTCATGCTATAGAGTATATATTGTTTCTGTTTTCATTTCTCATGAACTTTTCTCAACCCAGAAAACATATATTTTCATTTCCTATTTCATTTCACAGTTTCATTTTCTTAACAGAACAATTATAATCCATAATATAATTCTTCCAGCATCACAACAACAAAACAACAACTAATATATTTTCATTATCACAATCCAAACACCAAATTAAACCAAGAAATTTTCAAGAATCACTCAAATCCTCATAATCCTAACTCAAATAAAATCTATCATTTATCTATTTATAGGATAGAAATTACCAAACCCCTTACCTCTAACTCTTGATTCTAGCAAGTTTTTGTTATGGGTTCCTCTATTTTTCCTCTTCAAGCCACAACTCTAACCCTCTTTGCTCCTGTTCTTCTTTTTCTTTCTTCTCTCCAAAACCCATTTTTTTCTCTCTTTCACTCTATGTTTCTATATCTCTCTTTTTTGATAACTCTATTTTTCTTCCTCTCCTCTTATGATACAAAACAACTAACACACCACTACCTACTACATGTACTTGTTTTATTATATTTGGTTTTGGTATAAGACATACCACTTAATATAATTCAAAAACCCAACTTAACCAAATAAGCCCGAATAAATAAATACCAGTCCGAATAAATAATTACCGAACCGAATAAAATAATTACTGAACCGAATAAAATAATTACCAGACCGAATAAAATAATTATCGGATCGAATAAAATAATTACCAGAATGAATAAAATAATTACCGGACCGAGTAAAATATTGCCGAATATATTAATAAATATACCGGTTAAAAAATATAATTTATCACGAAATGAATATTAATCCATAATTTAGAAAATAATTGTATAAATATAATATTTAATAAATCGGGGCGTTACAGTGGACCCAGTAACTGGACGACAAAATACTTTGTACCAATTACTTTTATTCAAAAGTAATTGTCTTTCTTGTTTTTTGGATATGTAATAAACAATATAAACTCTATGGCCATGTGTCTTACCCGGGGCACAATGGTTTATTTGTGATGGTTATCATGTTTCAATTTCAAATGGGAGTAATAAAGCATTGGATGTTTATGCATACAAATTTTGCGCTCTCTGTCTTTCTTTTATGCTTTTACTTTGTTTATACGGTTATGCTCTTACACACACTCACGTATCAAACTGCAGATCCATATCCACTCTGGATCCCATTGATAACAGTTCTTCTATTGCCAGTTATGACTTTGAAAATCCGATCAACCAAGCCGAGGACGAAGGTGAGGAAGATTGTGAGGTACCCGAAGAAATTGCTAGACTGTTACAGCATGAAGAAAGGGTCATACAGCCTCATGAAGAGCCAGTTGAGACAATAAACTTGGGCACAAAAGAGGACATAAAAGAAGTCAAGATAGGTGCAAATCTGGAGCTTAGTGTCAAGCAGCGGTTGATACAAATGTTGCATGATTATGTCGAGATCTTTTCCTGGTCATATGAAGACATGCCAGGACTAGACACGGATATTGTGGTTCATCGTCTGCCAACTAAAGAAGATTGCCCTCTGGTAAAGCAGAAGGTCCTCCATATGCACCCTGAAATGTCAGAGAAGATCAAAGCAGAAGTTATGAAACAGTTCAACATTGGGTTCTTAGCTGTCACCTCTTATCCACAGTGGGTGGCTAACGTGGTCCCGGTGCCCAAAAAAGACAGAAAGGTGCGGATGTGTGTGGAATACAGAGATTTGAACAGGGAAAGCCCCAAGCATGACTTCCCGCTTCCCCACATTGATGTTCTGGTTGACAACACTGTGCAACACAAGGTCTTTTCCTTCATGGACGTTTTCTCTGGTTACAATCAGATCAAGATGGCACCGGAAGACATGGAGAAGATAACCTTTGTCACGCAATGGGGAACTTTCTGTTACAAAGTGATTCCGTTTGGGTTGAAGAACATCGGGGCAACATATCAGCGAGCTATGGTGCTTTGTTTCATAACATGATTCACCATGAGATAGAGGTCTATATTGATGACATGATATCCAGGTCTCAAACTGAGGAAGAACACCTTGATCATCTACAAAAGCTTTTTGATAGGTTGAAGACGTACAAGCTGAGGTTAAATCCGAACAAGTGCACCTTCGGGGTAAGGTCTGGTAAACTTCTAGGTTTCATTATCAGTGACAAGGGCATTCAGGTAGACCCTGCAAAGGTGAAGGCTATACAAGAGATGTCGTCTCCTTGTACTGAGAAGGAGGTTAGAGGTTTCTTGGGAAGCCTGAATTACATTTCCAGATTCATTTCCCATCTAACTACTACTTGTGAGCCAATCTTCAAACTCCTAGAGAAGGATCAAGTAGTAAAATGGAATGACGAATGCCAGACTGCCTTCGAGAGAATCAAGGAATACCTTCAAGAGCCTCGAACTCTGATGCCTCTGATTAAAGAAAGACCTTTGATAATGTACTTAACAGTGTTAGATAATTCAATAGGGTGGGTGTTGGGGCAGCCTGACGATTCTGATCGAAAAGAGCATGCGATATACTACCTTAGCAAAAAATTTACCGACTGTGAAATAAGATACTCATTGCTCAAGAAAACTTGTTGCGCTTTGGCATGGGTTGCTCGCCAACTGAGACAGTATATGTTGACCCACACTACTTTGTTGATATCTAAGATGGATCTGATCAAGTACATCTTTGTGAAGCCCGTTCTCTTCAGAAGAATAGCAAGATGGCATATGATCTTAACCGAGTACGATATCCAATACACGACCCATAAAGCAATCAAGGGAAGTGTACTAGCTGATCATTTAGATCATCGGGCTGTGGATGACTACCAGTCTATGAACTTTGAATTCCCGGATGAGAATATCATGTTAGTGATTGACTGTGACCGGATGAAGGACCTGAGGAAGGATCCTGATGGACTATGGTTTTTGATGGAGCCTCCAACGCACTTGGCAATGGCATCGGTGCGGTAATCATATCCCCCGAGGGCTGTCATACTCCTTTCACTGCCAGACTATATTTCAATTGTACCAACAATATGGTGGAGTATGAAGCATGCATCATAGGTCTCAAAGCTTCTATTGACCTGAGGATCAAGTTCTTGAGCATTTTCGGGGATTCATCCTTGGTAATAAGTCAAATCAAAGGGGAGTGGGACACGAAGCACCCGAATCTCATCCCTTACAAAGAATATGTGTAGACATTGCTTCCACACTTTGAAGAGGACACCTTTGAACATTTTCCACGAGAAGAGAACCAATTAACAGATGCGCTAGCTACTATGTCGTCCATGTTCAAGGTTATATGGGATAACGAGGCTCCTTGGATCACTATTGAGTGGTTGGATGAACCAGCATACTGCTACGAGATTGATACCAAAGAAGTAGCAGACAAAACTTGGTTTCATGAAGTGAAAAGGTATCTCAAGGCTCAAGAGTATCCTGAGGGGGAATCTGTCAATGATAAGAAATTTCTGAGGAGGTTCTCCGCAGAGTTCTTTCTTAGTAATGGAACCCTCTACAAGTGCAACCATGACTCTACTTTTCTTTGGTGCGTAGACAAGAGTGAAGCAGAGAGGATTATGGTAGATTTACACGAAGGTACCTTTGGCTCCCACTCTAGTGGACACACCATGGCTAAAAAGATCCTACGGGCAGGATACTATTGGTCCACTATGGAAGCAGACTGTTATCAGCATTCCTGAACTTGTCACAAATTCCAGATCTACGCTAATAAAGCACATGTACCTCCTGCTCCCTTGAATGTCCTGATAGCTCCCTGGCCCTTTGCAATATGGGGCATTGACATGACCGGATAGATTAGGCCTACCGCTTCCAATGGGCATCGCTTAATCCTAGTGGCCATTGATTACTTCACGAAGTGGGTTGGGGCTGCCTCTTTTGCTATTGTTAACAAGAATGTTGTGGCACAGTTTATCAAGCATAACCTGATTTGTCGGTATGGTGTTCCATAAAGAATCATCACAGATAATGGTACAAATCTCAACAATACAATAATCACCGAACTCTGTAAACAATTCAAGATCCAACATCATAATTCTTCCCCTTACCAGCCAAAGATGAATGGCGCTGTAAAGGCTGCTAACAAGAACATTAAGAAAATCATACAGAAGATGACAGTGACATACAAAGACTGGCATAAGATGTTACCATTTGCTCTTCATGGGTACCGCACCTTTGCACGTACGTCAACAGGGGCAACGCCTTACTCTCTAGTATATGGTATGGAGGTTTTCCTACCTATTGAGGTCCAGATCCCTTATTTGAGGATCATGAAGGATGCGGGTTTGAAAGAAGATGATTGGATCCAGACTCGACTTGATCAACTAAATTTGATTGATGAGAAAAGGCTTACTGTTATCTGTCATGGTCAAATGTATCAAAAACAGATGATCAAGGCTTTCAACAAAAAGGTCAGACGTCAAGTATATCAAGTGGGTGATCTAATAATCAAGCGCATCATACTTCCACAAGGTGATCCCAGGGGCAAATGGACTCCCACGTATGAAGGTCTATTTGTGATCAAAAGCATATTTTTGGGTGGAGCCATGATTCTGACCACCATGGATGGTGACGACCTTCCTCACCCTATTAATGCAGACATAGTGAAAAGATACTACACATAAATAAAGACCCGCTAGGTTGACTGACCTAGGTAAAAATAAGGGCACCCCGGCGAACCAAAAGGGTTCGGGAAAAAATTAGGGATGAATACAAAAAAATAATCCGTACACCCGGCAAGTCGAAAACCTGAAAAGGCAGTTTGGGTAAAAAAAGGGTATCCCGGTGGACTGAAAACCCGAAAGGGAGGTCCAGGCAAAAGTTAGGGATTTGAAGCGTATAATTATATCCCATTGGATCACCTTGCGACCAGACTTCAGTATCAACTATCAAGCTCAAATGGTACCGATCAATCCAGTCAGCTTCAGACAAGTAACAAAGTGATGAGACGCTCAAGGACATAGGGGTAATAGCAGAATTGAAACTCAATGGGATTGTTACACATAGCTGTTTTCTTTTTGTACACTATTTTGTGTAATTTTCATTTCTCACGACGGCGTTCTCCTACTAGAACGCCAGTCTTTTTGTACAAAATGCCTGTTATAGGCGAACTTCAAAAAAATCAATACAAATCATTCCTTGAAAGTACAAAACTATTTGTGTTATTTTTCTATTTTGTTTTGCAAAAACGTCCAATGATTATTCTTGACATATGCATTTGAATATGATTACTGTTTACAAATACTTGCATAAGAAACAGAAAGACGGTTGCTAATGACTTTAAGAATGGGGGAAAAGTCTAAAAAAGAAATTTGTAGTCCTGATAGTTACTCCTTCCAGCAGGTACGGGGGCAGAGACAGTTTGAGACAAAGTTGCCATTACAATACGACCCCGCGATGTCTATGTTCCCCACAGAGTAGAAACAAGTAGAGTTTTAATCTCTTCTTCCCCAAGCAGGAATTATTTCCTCCAGCAAAGTTCCTTCAGAGAGCTGAAATCTGTATTCCCCAGCCAAGTTTTATAATTGCAAACAGCTTATAAAACCTCCTCTCGGGTAGAGTTTATTTCTCTAACTGCGGAAGTTCAGGCCCCAACAGAGTTTATTTCTCTACATCGGCGGAGCCTTTCAACAAAGAATTATATCTCTCCACAGAGTCAATCCCCGACAGAATATCCTCAAACAAAAAGAGGAAATCCACGGAAAATCATATCCATTCATCATCCCCAGCGGAAATGAATGATTCAGCCTCTCAATACTCTCTAGCAGCAGTTTGGGATTTACTTTCCTAGACTAAGAAACATCGCAATAGCGTCCCATATTCATACATCATGGCATACGCATACACATCGCATACGGTATAATCTAATTTATTTTGAGAACATTATCATACAATGAATTTCATACATCATGACATTGCATACGACTAACTCTTTACCTTTTTCATGGAAAAGATCAAATCAACAAACATCGTTGACTACGTACATGACCTGGTAGTCTTCTCAAAAGTTATGTCCGACGTAGGCCTATTTCAGCATTTTCCTCGGAAAGATGTTCTCAAGAGACCTTCTCTAGTTCAGTTAGATCGACACTAAGATCTCTTTGATTTCTATTCCAGTCGAAGACATTCTAAGACTTTTGTCTGGTTCAGTTGAATCGATACTAAGATTTTTCTGATTTCTATTCCAGTCAAAGTTAATTCAAGACCTTCCTCTGGTTCAACTAAATTGATACTAAGATTTTCTTGATTTTTATTCCAGTTGAAGACAACTCAAGACCTTTCTCTGGTTCAGTTAAATCGATACTAAGATTTTTCTGATTTCTATTCCAGTTAAAGAAACTGCAAAGCCTGGAATACGACCAGATAGTAGTTCACCATACTGTGAAGCCTGGACCCGACCAGATAACAGTTAACATCATGGCTGAAGCCCGGAACCCAACCGGATAATAGTCAATTAATAATTCAAGACACTGTGAAGCCTGGAATTCAACCAGATAACAATATAAGGTGTTGCGAAGCCTGGAACCTGACCAGATAGTAGTTTACTTCTTCAATTACTGTGAAGCCTAGATTTTAACCAGATAACAGTTTAAGTTGCTGCGAAGCCTGGGATACGACTAGATAACAGTTAACTTCTTCAGACACTGCGAAGCCTAGAATCCGACCAGATATCAGTTTACTCTGTCAATTACTATGAAGCCTGGACTCGACCAGATAGTAGTATACCTCAAGTTCAAGTTGAAGCCTGGATCCAACCAGATAACAACTTAATTTCTTTAAATCATTGAATCCTGGATTCTGACCAAATAACAGTTCAATCACATTTCCCCAATAAGTCATTGTGAAGCCTGGAATACGACCGGATAGCAGTCAACCTTATTATCCTCAGCAAGTCACTTTGAAGCTTGGATCCTGACCAGGTAACAGTTCACCTCTGTCTCTTCAATCAAGAGATGACTCCCCAATAGAGTAATGGACAACTGAAGCTCCCAAACTCTATTACCCAAACAGAGACCGATGTTCCTCAGCGGAGTCCACCTCAACAACACGAATAAGGAATTCCCACAAAGGAATATCTCATGAAGTCAACATTATTCTAGATGGCATCTTTAAGCCCATCTCTGAAGACTCTTCCGTCATCTTCTCCAAATGGTATATATAAGCCTATTCCCGATATTACCTATACAGTCAAGCATCATTTCAGACGAGTGCAAATTTCAAGGCACTCTAGTGTTCAATCGTCTTCCACCTTCAGATCACGAAAGGCAGACTAGCCAATCTACATCCTCAGGTTTAAGAAGATTGAACAGGGGAAGTTGTTGTACCTTAAAATTTTCCCTCTCATTTCACTCAAGACATGCCCATTGAGATCCCCAACTTTCCCTAGGATGACTAAGAATTGACCAACAAATTCTCCTCCTAAGGCAATAAACCCTCAAACTAGGGTTTCAATTTTAAGCAAGATGTGTGAGTCCCAAGGATCCCAAATGTTCTCCATTGTCCTAATATGTTCTCAAGATTGTCCATGCCTAATTTCATGCCTTGAACAACAAGTTTGCTCAGTCAACTGCTCAAATGCCTGAAAATCAATTGTACTATGTCAAAAGTCAATTGTGGCCTATATACAGTCAAACCTCAAGATTTTTGGTCAACATCAACATTTTGAAGTAATAACCATCATTTGATCAAGGGTTTATCATGATTCCTCAAGAAATGCTCTTAACTCATCAAAAGTCAAAAATGGCAAATTAGGGTTTCTATAGGAAAAGTCAACCAAACTTTGACCAGGCATAACTTTATCATACTTTATCAGAAAATTTCCCACCAAGGATCATTTTGAAGAGAATCCAATTCCCTAAAACTTTTCTTCAGTCCTCAAGTTCAAGAAATGCACCATTGGAAAGATACAAGTTCATACATTATAGGTCCTTTCAAAAAGTCAACAAAAACACCTTTTGGGTCAAAGATCCTTACATGAACTTGGAAGATCCAGTTGAGATGAAACCAAAGGGGTTGTTTAGGGGACATCCTAATCTCTCTAAAAAGTCAAGGAACACCCTCTTAGGGTTAAAAATGAGAGAGATATGTATTGCTAAAGTTGACCAATTTTTGGAAATGTGCATGAAGCCAATATTGACCAAACTTGAATTTTCTCCAAATGGGCCTACCTTTTTATGTTTGAAACTTGTTTCTAACATGGTCCACGACCCCTAAGATCATCCATGCCTTATTTTCTCATTTATTTTATTTATTGTGATTAAAAATTCAATTTAAATCAAATAAATGATTAAAAAAATATATGAAGATTGCATGGGCTTGATTTCCAAATCTCTTAATGCCTAAAATAACTCAGGATAGCTGGAAAAATGCGTGGAAGTCATTTGTGCAATATTTGGCCAATTTTGGAAATATTTCATATTATTCCAAAACAAATATTATGTGATAAATGCCAAGGATTCTTGCTCCATTTGTTACCCTAATTTGATTTACTATATGTACACAATAAGTCCAGACCTAAGGGACACGAAAATTTGCCTCCAAACCAAGAGAAAAAGTTGAAGAATTTCTACAAAAGGTGCAAAGTTGTTCTGCAATATTCTGCCTCTTTCCAAGCAAACCATCGCCACAAATCATCCCCAGGACACCTTCAGGTTTGATCATTTAGAATAGGTTGATACCCTTACATGTGAACTGGGACGTGCAAATAGCCATTTGCCATTGTTGACCATTGTTGTGCGTTTTTTCTCATTGCATCATTTGCAGGGCATTTTAGGCCAAGAGGATCCTACCATTGGATCCGCAACCCTTGAATTAGGGGGAAGGGTCCAGCTAACGCTTGAATTCGCAGGTTTAAACAAGTTTCAGTGGAGTAGGCTACCATAGAAGGTGACCAGAGCTAGGGCTCCGGTGCCCCTCCGGTGAGTCAAAAATAAGGGTTATGTTGACTGCAGGCGTGGCAGTTTCTCATGATCTGATTGGGTCCTTCAATTGCTGACACGTTCAATTTTTTTGATGACCTGGATATGCCTTAGTTTCATATTATTATATTTTATTCCATTTGTATTAACGAATGTGCAGTTTGGTCCAGTGGCAAGAACAACGGGTTTAAGGCATTGTACGTGTGGGAGGTCAGGGGTTCGACCCTTGCCTCCTGCATATTATTTTTCTGAATTGTTCCTTGCAGATTCAGTGGTTCCACACCAAGTGCGCATACCATGCGCTCTAACATCATCACTATCAAATCTCAGCTGATCTGGATCCAACGCCTCTAGCATGCAGGCATACCATGGACCTCCCTAACACAACAACACCAGATCCAGCGCAGGCTTTGGGCTTGCATAAGATTTGGGCTTTAGAATTCCAGCCTGCACCCCCCAATTGGCTTTCTCACCCCCTCAGACCCATTTTTTCTAATTTCTTTATTCTTTTTTATTTAGTTTATATCTTTTTTTGTTTATTAATTTTTTTTAAAATCAGAAAATCGGAAAAAATCATAAAAATTAGGACTTAGAGTTTTTTTCTTAATAAAAATTGATTTTTGAAAATTAATTTAATTAACTTTAACCTTGTTTTCTTTAATTTAAAGTTAATTAGAGAATTAGGTTAAATTTCTAATTATTTTTCATAAAATACCAAAAAAAAAATTTTAATAGCCAATTAGATTTTAGGATTTCAAACGTAGGCCAAACTTAATTTTTTCACGCTATTATTTTTCATATGATTATTTTATTATGTAATTGTGCCCGGTTTGTAATAGTTAATTAGGATTTTAAATTCCCGCACTTTACTTTTCAGTCATTATTTATGTATCTACACCAAAGCCTTGTAATAGTTGTAGGACTTTATTTCTCGCTTTTATATTTCTTATATGTTGTATATGAGTTGTTAAGTAATTAGGCAAGAATTAATCAATCATTAGGTCACTAACTTCAAGATAAAATACCTGAAAAAAGCACAGTTACACACTTGCACCCCTAGAGTATACCTCACTTGTTGCCTTAGGAAATGGTCATGTCCCTCGAACGTAGGGATATCTTAGAAAAGACCCTCAATTTTAAAGTCATCATAAAGATCATAATGTCCCTCGAGTTGCCTACGATAAATAATCTTGTCCCTCGATGTTGCCTAAGAATATATGATGACAGTCTCTTCGAAATGCTAAGGTATCTCTACATGTTGCCTTCGATGATCATAAACATCTCTTTCGATAGTCCCTCAATATCCAACGATAGGGCTACCTACTCACTAATAGTAGGATAGCACTATCTAAAGGGTATGAGGAAAAGAACACCCTTTTTCGAGTAGGTAGATAACTGTTAGGTACTTGCTCAAAAACAACTTTTTCATATCACACTTTCAAAACCTTTTCAAAAACGCTTTATCACACTCTTGAGGACTGATACAAGAGTTAGCATAAAGCAAACAAAATCTTTCAAAACACACAAACATGAAAACGGTTTTCAAAAATGAGCAAGTACCTAAGAGCCCGTGGAAACCACTGATGGAAGGGTGCTAACACCTTCCCTTTCCATAATCTACCCCCCTTACTCAGAAAATATCGAAAAAGGTCTTTTTCTGTTCTTTTCACCATTTCCTTTGTTGGATAAAATAAAAGTCGGTGGAGACTCTTGCTTACCCCAACATTTGCGAACAAAAAACGCAAACCAGTATTAAACAGTCAGTTCTGCCACCGTATCACAGTATTGATTGCACAAACAATGAATTCACAATTTACAATGAAAATAAAAGAGATAGTTAGAGAGAGAGAGAGAGAGAGAGAGAGAGAAGATTTGTTTAGATAGTTCCCCAATTAACCTTGCTATGGATACGTCTTCCCCCAATTCTAATAGAATTGAGATAATGAAAATTAACCTTTGAAAATATTATTTTCAAGAGAAAAAGTAGCAATCCAACCCCTCAAAACCCTATGTTTGATGTTTATCATATCTTCTTCTCTTCCCTTGATCTTAAGCTCGATCAAGTAACCCAATACTTCCAATGTGATTCTCCAGTTACTGTTACTCCTTTGACAGAAACAATGTTCTTCAAAGCTTTCACTCGGTTGAATCCAAATTGCAAACTATTGTGATCCAAGATTACCAAAATGACCCTCCGTTTGCTGTTACTCCTTTGGCAAAAACATCTTCCTTCAAAGCTTTCACTCGGTTGAATTCAATTTGCGAAATCTTGTGAAAACTCCCAAATCTACCTTGATTTTAGAAGAAAACCAAAAATGTATTTACATTGAAGCCCCCAAAGAATTTCCAACCTAATTGATTATAGAAAACCTAATTGGACCTTATCAAACTATCTCAATTTCATACAAAAAAATTGATTATGTGTAGTTGTTGTATGTATGCAATGAGAGAGGGTGAAAATGGTGAAAATTGTT